>OY747701.1:17852500-18187500 GCA_963556495.2 Valencia hispanica | reverse complement strand
CTGTGTTTGGATTTTCTAGACATCACTGCTTGGCTCAGTGTGGCCTGGTACATCTGCACATCCTCCATAGATTCCTTATAGAGCTGACCTCTGTATCCTGGCCTTAACCTTTTTGGCTATCTGCATCTTGAGTGACTACATTTCCTTCTCCTCATCTCCTGTTCCTCTACTGTTCTCTGGAAGCCACGCATCACTATTGTGGCTATAATCATCAATGGAGCTGGAAGGAATATCCTGGACTGTTCTATAGGTTTCCCTATTCTGTGGTGCTCTGTCTGCAAAATCTGACTAAATTAAAGGTATATCATCTGCAAATAATCTGTACAACACAATATATTTTTAAATAAATGCACTATATAGCAAAAGCTTTACTTGCAGGTACAATGACTGACCACCGACTTTATCTCAATTGAGTGGGGCAGTAGAGAACTGTAGTGGCTGATATGAAATTCCAGCAAAAAAAGAAAAAAAAACCTTAGCATTTAGAAGAAAATGTCTTTTGAATAGCTATCAATAATGCGGCACATTAATATGATTAATATAATATATATAATTACAATATATAATTTAGTATTATACGGCATATACTATAATGCGGCAGTGTTAGAGTTGCTGTTAATTAAATACAGTTTACAGCTAAATGGTAAAGGAAAAAAAACACCATTACATGTTTTTTTTCATTGATGACAAGCTAAATCTAAAGTGAGTTGGATTTTACAGAAAAGTCAGTCTAGTAGCTTTAAAAGTCTAAACAAGCCCCATGGAAATGTCATTAGAAAAGATTTTTCTAATTTCTCAACAAATTCAGTATTTTCTCGGTCTGACATGAAATTGTTTTTTTTGTTTTAAGAGTGAAAGAAACCCTTCAGTGTTCACCGAATTTATCAGTTAGTTTCTTTCCTCCGACCACCAGGTGGCGGTGAAGCTCTCAGGACCTGTTTGCACCAGTCTCTTAACTATAAGCATCCGGTGTCACTTTGCGGCGTTTCTTTTCCACTGCTCAGAGCCAACATGGTGGGTACCATAGAGAGCTTTTATTTCAACTTCGGCCACAATCCTTCTCAATCCTCCTTACCTGTGCGCTCACCGAAAACTCACGACCTCCACTCTGTATTTAAGCGTTTAAAACACCATCGACGACTGGATTTTGCTAACTTTAGCAGAGGAAAATCCACATTAAACAAGGAAACTACGTCCCTGTCATCATCAGGGATGCATTTGTCGACATATACGTTTGCTCCTATTGTATTTATTTACAAACAAAAAAAGTTAGATATGGACCAAACGACTTAGATAAATGTGTACGTTGTGTTCAGTCGGTTTAAAAATAATGTAAGTCACCCCACCCCTAAGATTAATCATACCCAGCGATACGTTTTTGAAGTTAAAGGCAAATTAAAACAAATGTCAGTTTGCTATACAAAATTGAATATTACATAGGAGCAATCAAAAAAAATTATACACAAAAATCTCCTCTGAACTAGACAATAACGGGGAAGACCACTGACTGTAATGCAGTCACCAACATTCTCTGCAAGCCAGAAAAAAAAGCAAGCTGTGCAGTGCTGTATCTAAGCAGAGTAGAAAGTTAAGTGGAAGGAAAAACTGGTAGAAAACAATACATTACCAAACCAACCTGATCTAAACCCCGTAAAGAGTCTATGGCGTATTGTCAAGAGGAAGATACACCAGATCTTAATGCAGGCAAATTTAATCAACCAGGTTTTCCTGAACACCTCACCAGAGCCACGCTGCATGGAGGCAGCAACTCATGCAAAAGGAGCTACACAGAGTATTAAGTGCATACATGGCCATAGTTTTCAGTATGCTGTCATATCTGTATTTAAAAACCTATTTCATCAGCTTTATAAGAAATTGTAAAACTACAATAATGAATCATGTATGGAATCAATATAATGAACTTTCTGTGCAGTGAACATATGTGGTTCATTTTTGGAGTTGAATTCTGAAAATATAAATTACTTGCAAGTACACTTGAAAAAAAACAAAAAACAATCTCCTTTGTAGGGACGAGTCAGGACCAAAACTGTGAAGAAGGCTGCCAGGGTCATCATCGAGAAATACTACACACGACTGGGCAACGACTTCCACACCAACAAGAGGGTGTGTGAGGAGATCGCCATCATCCCCAGCAAGCCTCTGCGGAACAAAGTTGCCGGGTATGGAAAGTTTAGTGGTGGTTTATGAAGGACGTTATTGTGTGGATCTGCTCCTGTCTCTGTCTCTAAGATGGATTGAAGAGATGAACAAGAGGGGGGCAGGGGGGTGGAATGTATTTAAAAATAAACGGTCAAAAAGTAAAACTCACATATTGATTACATAGATGGATATTTTCTGTTAGAATATTTATGACGATTACTCATTAAAAGAGATTTTATTTCGTCTCTACAAAATTGGATGTTGGACCGCTAAACAGACCTTAGGTGAGGTTCCCCAAACTCTTGAGTGGGCTTTACTTCACAATCTTCTCAAGGCTGATGTTCCTTGTGCATCTTTTTCTACTACATTTCTTCCTTTTACTAAACTTTCAATTATTGTTAGGAACAACTCATTGAATAGCCAGTTTCTTTCCCTCCTGCTGAGCAACCATCAAGGCAGCAGTTTTCCTCATGATTGTGGTGCCATAATATGTTTCTGCGCCTCTTTGGAAGTGAATTTTTGAGTTTTTTGTATTTCACTTCGAGTTGAAATAAATGAACTTTTCCAAGATGAGTTAAAGGCCGTCTTGTTTCTTTCACCTCTGTTGTGGCCCTTTATATTTCACGGGGGATCGTACACCAACAGTTTATCAGTGACTGCGGGCTTACATTGATTTCACTGGCTAATGTAAACGCGGTGGAGAGCTCTGCATATATAAGCCTGCAAAGTACTGGGACTTCTAAGTCCTTGTTTTTTGGTAGTGTTGGTCAAAGTCTAAAGTGTTTTTGTTGCCGTTTAATCTTGTAATGACGTGTTGCTTTGTTTGTCCCAGGTATGTGACACACCTGATGAAGCGCATCCAGCGCGGCCCCGTCAGAGGAATCTCCATCAAGCTCCAGGAGGAGGAGAGGGAGAGGAGGGACAACTACGTCCCTGAGGTCTGGAATCGATTTTGTCCTAAGCTTAGTTCACACATGCCTTATTTCCACTGAGTGGAACACCATCTTGTTTTCTATTCTAAAAGCGGCCCATACAACCGACCCGTACCGCACCATCCATAGGGGCCATTTTGGTTGTCGGTCCATAGGACAATGGTACGGTACGGGTGGAGCTACTGCCGTCACAACACAGTCCCCTGATCGGGGATAAAATAAAATACAAAGGTGGTCACTGCTTGCAGCAAATGTGTCACATTGTTCATCTGCCGATGACAAACGCTCTCCTAAAAACGCTGGGCCCTAAGATGGCAGACAGACCTATGCCACACCGCTCAGTGGAAACCAGGCAGTGGACCAGTGGTGTCCAGTCAGTCCACAAGGACCGGTGTTCTGACTGAACACCTAAGATATTATACCTTAGAGAAAAAAAAAAAACATTGCTGAGATTTTAAGTCAGTTACGTCTGACTGATCACTTAAAATCTTATAGGACTGGCGTTTTCTATTAGATGTGCATCTGGATCATTTCAAAAGCGTAAGTGGTCCTTTTCCGGGATCGGAACGACTTCTCCTGGGCTCAGACTTGCCATGAACGGCTCAAGAAAAATCCATACCCCCCTGTATTTTCTATGAAGCAAAGACCTGTCTAAACAGCACACCCAGTCACAAACACTGGAATGCTGTTTTGATAAAGCAACTTCCGGTATGCTATTCTGACAGGGTATGGGACATCGACAGGACAGCAGTGTCCTGCATGTCTTAGTTCCTTAAGCCTCTGCATGCTGAGGACGTAGTTGTACCCGTTTGAATCAGCCTTGCTGGAGCAGACTGGCAGGATGCCGGCCCTTGAGGACTAAAGCTGTACACACACGACAGACGATCTTGTGTTGGACTATAAGAAAAAAATTGGGTCTGGATGTTGAATCGGCAATCTGATTGGCATCTTATAGCAAGACTTATGTGGCTTCTCGTCCTGCAGATTTCAGCTCTGGACCAGGAGATCATCGAGGTGGATCCGGATACGAAAGAAATGCTCAAGATACTGGTGAGCCTGAAATCTAAAACCACACTGTTATTCAAAATATAGCATTTTACCCGAGTTAAAGCTAGAATGTTAACTTCCAATATCTTTCTGTGGAGACAAGTGATGGTCATAAAACTAGAATTTAAAGCAGCATTTTATAAAGTGAACAACCTCTTGTGGCGTTTCAGCTCTAAAGTCTTATTTTATCTTTTTAGGATTTCAGTGGCCTCTCAAAGCTTCAGGTCACTCAGCCACCTGTTGGAATGAACTTCAAAACACCACGAGGACTGTAAAATCATATCAATATCTAAATAAAGTGATGCAATTAGAAATGGTTTCTCTTCTGGATTTTTTTTCTCTTTGCGACATCTACAACATGCATTATTGGATAAATCACTTTTAAGCAGTTTTATGAGGGTTAGTTTTTTTTTTTTTTTCCCCCCATCACATCATTTACTCCTCAAATCAGACTGACATCTTTCCTCTGGATTTCAGACTGTCGGTCCAGTTCTTGTTCATCATTAATCCAGGAAGACTCCTGGATTAGTCTAGTTCTGGAAGCATAGATGTCAGAAGTCCATGACTTGTTAATTTTAAGTCTTAAGGATTATGACGCAAACCCATTTTGAGACTACAATATCCTGGTTTATGCATACATGTATATAAAAACAAAAACAAAGTGCCAGCTGTCCTTTGAAATATAGGACTCTACACAGGCAGCTCCTTCAACACGGAGGTGTTGTGGCATAAGTCTCCTGAAACAACAGGGAAGATGGCTGTTGTCCAGCAATCATTTAGTTCTGAATTTAAAAATTAAACGTCATGTTTTGGTCCTTTGTAGCATTCCAATTCTAAAAGGTTTATTTGTTGCAAGTCAAAATTTAAAATCACCACTTAAACTTCATTACCAAAGGAAAAACATTTCCACTGCACCTATGCTTAAACATTTGAATCACTTGGGGGGAGGTTAACATCTTAACACTTAAAACTATGGCTTTTTCATTTTTGAAGTTTGTTGTAGTTTCACTCAAGTTTGCATAAATACTAAAAATCTCTACCCTGACAGGGAAAATTGGGCAAAGCTATTTAAAGGTGTGTGGAAGACAGAAATACCAGATGGAGTAAAGTTGGTCTTAAAAGTTTAAGATGTGTTCTATGACCCAATTATGGCAGACTTCTGCCACCCACAAAAAAAATAAAATGGACAAAATAGCACATTTGACAAGTGATTATGATCAAGAAAAAGTGCAAACATTGAAACTCCAGACCATCAGCAATGCTCAAACACCTTTATTGTGCCCAATCTGAACATACTCCACAACTGTTAAGTAGCAGCAAACTTGGCAGACCACAATGAGGTAGACTTTCGAAACTCTAAAAAGCAGCTGGGCTAAAGGACAACAAGCTCAGCATGACAAACCTAATGGATAAAGGAAAGACACATTGTCTTTGGCACACCGCTTATGCATTTTTGTCCAACTGGAACAGGAAGGCAAAATGGAATAAGAAAGCAGGGGATGATTTATTGGGGGGGGGGGGGGGGTCTACTCAAGCCTCTGGATAGATAATTTATCAGCTTAGTGGAAGTTCTTACATTCAACAGGAAACAAGCAGCTGTTCCAACATAAAGCATGTCCCCCGCTGATGTACAAAAGTGATTAAAAACCACTGCCACCTCTCCACACGTGTAAATTAAAAAGTGCAAAAGAAAAACTTTATACAAATCAAATTATTCACTCCAGTTCAACTGGACCCATCAAGAGTTCTAAAAGCGATGGCTCACAAGTTGAGACTATCCAGTAGTACTGATACACATTTAATAACTGGATCAACAAAGCAAGTTAAAGTAGTACATCCAACGTTTTGTGCCCATTCAGCTGAAATTTGGGAGGGCAAATTAAAAAAGGAAAAAAAAAACTGAAAATGTATGAGGAAAAAAAAAAATTTAAAGGGGGGGGGGTTCCCTTAAACAGCCACCTGGTAGAATTGTTCAAAATTTTCATGTCATGACTTAAAACCGTTGTGTACAAATTAGTAAAAAACTGCGTAAAAATGTCTGAAATGCGACTGGTTAAATGAAGCCCAACATTCAACTCCCAAAAAGTAAGAAACACCAGTTGGCTTGCACAGGAAAAACAGACGCCAACTGGGCCAAGGGGAGGGAAGAAGGGGGGAAAATAAAAATTTAAAGGCACTGTATGGCATTTGCCAATGAATGGCAATGAGACTTGCGTGACTGCTCTTCACTATGCAAGACATGTAAACAAAAAAAACAAAAAAAGGCATTTTCATCCACTTAGGCTGACTAACATCTGTGGCCACAAGTCAGAGAAAATGCTTTAAGCGTGAAGGGCCCCTTGTCTACTCCCAACAAGGTCACTGTGCATAGTGCCACTGTGAACAGCAAAAATGTAGCAAGTGCAAAAGTGAACATTTCCTACAGTGATATCCCCAGTGCCTGGTGGAATGCCTCTGTGCCCTCTTACTGAGGGACGTCCGGCACACGTGCTCTCCTCGGCGGGCAGCTTCACCCCACAGAGGGGTGCTCTTCCTCCGACTGCTCAGAGTGTCAGGACTCCTCGTTTAGCTGGAATCCCTGTTCTTCTGGTTGCGCATGAGGGGCCGGTGGTTGCTCAAGATGTCCATGGAGTGCTGCCAGTGCCAGCAAGAGCGGCAGTAGTACTTGAAGCAGGCCTAAAGTCAATTACAACGTACATCAGGCTGCAACTCCCTTGTTCATGCAACAAACAAAAAAGCCCCATTACTGTCATTACCATTTTACTTTTTGATTGCATCAAGTCCTTGAAATGTGCCCTCAACACATTTTTAGGTAAAACCTGCATTCATTGAGACGCACGACCATGCAACAGCAGCCTGGCTGAGCCCATCATTTTGTCTCCAGTAGTCAGTTTGCTCTCATACGGATTTTTTTTAACTTAAACTGATCAGATTGTCTTAAACAATCTTTATTTGTTCATTATATTTCCATCTAGGTTTGAGCTGTTCATATACAACTGGTTCTATGCTTCTCCAAGTCTAATGGGGTCCTAGTACTAGGCCTTTAAATTTGCAGCCAAAGAGGACTCTACAAACTGGATGCCACCTTCAGCTGGTTCAGCAGTATCTGGCTGTGTTTTTAGTGGTTTTACTGAAAACAGAAAATCTAAAAAAAAACAAAAAAAAAACAACACATTCCCCATCTCCCACAAAGGTTTCTATGGAAAAATAGCCATCCACTGAAACAGTTTCTAAACTAGCCCTGACATGCTGACGTTCCCAAAGTTAGATTTGAGACACTTTGAGAAGTGTACCTGGTCCAGGACCCACTTGGCCCTGACTAGCGTTAGCCTCTGGGACCAGATCATCTGGGGTTCTAAAGTAAGACTAGACTGTTTTCTCCAGCAGGTATGATTTATTTGTAACTGAGGGTCACCTCAAACATCCAGAATTAAAAAACCCAATATTCTTTTGAAACACCTCCATCTGCTGGTTATTTTTCCACTGACCTGGTCTCTGCAGAAGAAAGGCCCAGGTTGACGAAGGCAAACTTGACACATGGAGTCTTCCAGGTAGGGGTCGATCTGAACCTGAAGGAAGATGCATAACTTGCTTAACTGTAGTCACCAAAAAGCTTAAAACTGTAGTATGGCAAGTGTAAAAAATGTTCAGTTTAGGTAAGGAACAGGGGAGAGGGGTTTAAAAATAAAACCTTTACAGACAATTGAACCTTTTTTGTAAACTTTGGCGTTTTAATCTCCACAAATGCTGCGCACACTGCTTTCAGATAACTGCGCTGATTGTTGAAGGTGACTCGTCCAGAACCTGCACACAGTCCAGCAGAGTTGGTCCAGTAAGCTCACATTAGAGGTGAATCCTCAGGAAATTCAGATCAAGAACTGGCCAACAATTAGAAGAAAAGAAAAAAAAGGCAAAAGATGAATGCCTGCTGCGTACCTATGGGATACTTGTGCTTGTCCGTGTCAATGCCAGCATACATGACCCCTCCGAACAGGTCGTTCATGATGCTGGCCAGTGCCTCCGCGTTCAGCATGCCATGCAGAGCGCCAACAAACACAGTCTTGCTGGGGTCCAGGCGCTGGGCAGGACAGCGCACGTAGTTACTGTCAGAGATCACCCAGGGTATCACCTGCACCTGGAGCCGGAGAGATCGGAGTCAAAGGTCAAGCTACGGTCCTTTTACTGGACTATTTATCCTAATTCTCAGTAAAAAAAATAAATAAAATAAAAAGCTTTTCAGCTGCTTAAAAGCTCAACTTCTTTGCTCCTTAAACATCATGAATAATAGCGTTTTACAACATCAGGAATACTTTTAATTGCGATGTTTATTAGCCCAATTTTCCTGCCACTTTTATCAATGAAACAATGCCCCCAGAGTTTTAACATCTCTGCCACTAAAGATAGAAAATAACACTATGCATATCAATATATATTTTGGCAGTTTGTTGGACTCAAAGTGCCCTTAATGCATGGTTGGGGAACCTTGGCCCTCATCCTGCAAGGTTTCCATCATTCCCTGCGTCAAGACACCTGATTCAAATTAACTAGTAATTGTGCAGAACTTCTTTGGCTGTTGGATCCATTTGATTTGAGTCGGGTGTGTTGAAGCAGGGTTGCATGGAAAACTTAGAGGAATGCGGCCCTCGAGGACCAGGGTTCCCCACCCCTGCCTTAATGCCTTCATTCTGATGTATGACGCTTTGTAATACATCGTTCCATATTTCTTGGTTTGGGGTATTCCAGACTGAGATTGCAATGAAAATTGGGATTTGACATTATGCAGCTCCAATAATACTTCAGAGCAACTTTGGAATAATTACAACTCAATATTCCAGATTTTATTCATTTATACAATTCCATTTGGAAAAACAGATTCATAGTTTACTTTTAAAAGATTGTGCATTTTTAACAGGAATGGGGGGGGAGAAACCAGCTTCAGCTGATTAGGAGCAATACAGGTAGAAAGAATGACCCCATCACGTCTATTATATCCCCTTTCTAGGCCTTCAGTTTGTTAAAGGAGGGGTGGTCCGTTCTTATGCAGAAAGAGCAATTCTGAGGTCCAGTAAATCAATAATTTTACCTGAAAAAGTTCAATAAATGATTTATACTACCCATTTGAAATTTTGCACACTCAGCATGTCCACACTGAATGCCTTGAAATTAGCTGCATGTCTCTAAGAGTCTCAGACATGCCCCCTTCAACACGCTGCCCTCAACGTCATCACAACATTCTCCAGTCACATGGGGACGAAGCATTACAGTACTGTAGCATCGGTGCGATGGCTGGACTTTTGGAAGACAGGCATATCTTTCGGTTTACTATGGCCACGCAGGACATGGTACAAGCATATGCACTTGATCCAGTCTCGGACACTTCTTGAACGAGCCGCTAAACGCACTCTGGTTCATCCAATATTTCACTTTCAGGGTCAAATTGGTAAAATATTGATGTTTCATTCACAAGAAAAATCCAACTTGTTACTCCCCCCCCCCAATTTATTAATATCTGTAGTAACAAAACTCCTTGTCAACATGAAGCCATCTGCATGCAATTCCGTTTTTGTAATAAAATCAATCAACATTTAGGGGCGTTGCTGGGAGGTTAGGGCGTTCCTAGGAGGACCCTGGCGTTCAGTGCTCAACATGGCGGCCGCGACAGTTTACAGATATTACTCAAACATACATAAATTAACCTAACAAACACTTTTGGCATGTTTTTAAGGAGGGAATAGCATAAGAATGTGATGAACAGTTTTAAAACGTGGATTTTACATGCCACCCCCCTTTTAAAGCTTTTAACAGGTTTTCACCCGCCTACGATGCCAAGACGCTCATCTACACAAGGTGTCCGTTGTAAACAAAGAAATAAAGCCTTAATCTGCTTGTGATGCCTTCAGTTATGGTTCTGTTCTCCTGAACGATCACAGGAGCTCAGGTCTACCAGAGAATCTTTAAGACAACAAATTCTCCATAGCTTACAGTAACTGTTGAGTTTTTCCATCAGGCAAACTCTAGTGTCATTTTATCCTAGGTTTTGTGTGAGCTCAACTGTTTTAGAAATGGGTAGTACAGAAAGTTTGAGCTTTTTTGTTTTTACATTTCAAAAATAAATGTCTGCTTTCCAAAATGACAAGTCAGTAAGGCAACCGAGGCCAACATCTGATTTCACTAGCCAAACTAAAAACACAATGGACCTGCAAATTATTCAAAATTTGACACCAAAATTGAAGCGTGAGGAAAATGTGGGTTCATTTCTGTTCATGTTGCAATATTATAGTTTTGTTTTCATGTAGTGAATGTTAATTCACAAGGAGCCATTTATAAATTAAAAACTGGTTTGAGTAGTAGACTTAAGGAAAAACTGCAAAGAACCCAGTGTCTGAGTGACACTGATTCACAAGCTCTCGAAGTTGAATTCTTTCAGTTTCTAAAGACATTAGGGCCATTTAAAAGCAGAGCAGCACTAAAGCATTGATTTCTAAGTTCTGCTCAGAAGTAAACAATAATTCACTCCTCCAACCAACACAGAGGAACTGCTGCAGAGCCACTTATTAAAAACCTCCCAAGTTGCTTTACAGAGCAGAGACACTCCAACTGATACCTTTTCAGAACTCGCAACTGCGTGATCACGTATTACTGATTTTAAATCAGATCTCAATTATACTAATGTTGCACACAATATTTTCTATATATTAAATATTAATGTGTACAACATTAGTATAATTAAGTGTTTGGAATGCAATATTTCTTGGACCCATTTCAAGTGTCAAATTCTTGCTTTGCGTGGCCAGGATATTATAAGCCTTAGAGTCTCACCACAGTAAATGCTTACACCCAACATCTGATGGGGCCAAGTGTCAGAAGTATTGGGAGCATCAGAATGTAGGAGTAGACTCTTTGGGTAAATGTGCACTGCAACAGTAATATTGCATCCTGGATGAGGTCTTAACATTGTTCTGCCACACTTCAAATTCACAACACTTTTAGTGTCAAACCATAGAACCCTCTCCCACCCATAGCGACCATTTAAACCAACAGCTTCAAGCCAGGGAATCATGCAATTAAAAGTTTTGGAGAAAAAAAAACGAGTTCTACTGTTCCCCCTCATATTTTCAAGAAAAATCATGATATCTTACTGGGAAATTAATGCAGTTTTCTCAGCAACTTTCGGGTATTGAAGTAGCTTAAATGTGCAGCAGTGGAACAAAGATCAAAGTTCTGCATCAGACCTTAAGCTAAGATCCAGGAACTCATGACTCACAGAAACAGATCAAATTGCATAGCTTCAAATGCAGCACGAGTTTCAACTCACATTAACTCGTCAGCTTGTTTAGGTGCAGCCACCTAAAGTCTGTAGTTAATAGTTTTACAAGACAGTGGTGATGGTAATTCATGGGCTCAACTCACAAGTGGCTCCTTACATTTTCTTAAATGATCAGAAATCATGTGTAAAATGAATTAGTCTACAAATATCAAATGTTTATTATATTTTGGCTTATATTCACCATGGAACAGGGTGCTACAAAAAAAAAAGGTTCAAGTACAAAACCATGTAAAATGTATAAACTGAACCATTTCAATTCAGTCAGAGTCAGACACTCTGTTTACTTTTAAGGCTAGGCTTAAAACTTTCCTTTTTGATAAAGCTTATAGTTAGAGTGGCTTAGGTCATCCTGAGCTATCTCTGTAGTTATGCTGCTATAGGCCTAGACTGCTGGAGGACAGACTTAACTTTCTTCACTCTGCTACTTCCTTTTCTCCTACAACTCTCCAGTTGTATTACAGTACATTCTGTTATTTCAACTGTTCACTTTGTTTTCTCTCAGTGTTTTTCTCTCCATAGAAGATATACCTGGTCTGGTATCCTGCTTGGCTGCAATGCCCTGTTGGACGGGGGGCATCGACTGGGATGATGCTCCCAGTAACTGAACATCCACTGTGTCCTGTTATTAACTTTTTACTTTCTGTAACATAGAAAGTTCTCTTATATCAGATCTTCTGTTCCTTCTGTGTTTCTGCTCTGTCTTCTCAAACCCCCAGACGGTCGTGGCAGATGGCCGCTCCTACTGAGCCTGGTTCTGTTGGAGGTTTCTTCCTGTTAAAGGGGAGTTTTTCCTCTCCACCGTCGCTACATGCTTGCTCAGTATGAGAGATTGCTGAAGGATTGCTGTGGTTGGAAAGTCTGCATCAACGGGGCCCAACCTCACGCCAATGACTGACGCAATCTGCTGGGATTCCTTAAATAGGAAACTTTTTAACAGATTGGAATGTTTGTATAAATGTATTGAAATGACTTCTGGTTAAGTGCCTTGAGAAGACATCTGTTGTGAATTGGCGCTATATAAATAAACTGAATTGAATTCAAAAATACTTTATTGATCCCAGAGGGAAATTAAGTAATTTACAGTGAAACAGAAAAGCCAGGATAATTTACGTAACCACAGAGCCTGCTCGATATGATTTTAACTTCCCATACTCTACAATATGCCTTTGAATCATTGTTATTGCTTCCAATTTTTGTTGCATTATCTGCTGTAACTCATTCTGTCACCTTTCCAGCATGTTTGTTGTAGCTCTTTTTTTCTCCTCTTGCACCCTCCTGTTTCTGTGTATTTGTAGCTTTCTCTGTGGCTGTACCCTCCGCATGGACCAGAAGGTACAGCCTCCTGGTCCATGTGGAGGGAGCGGAGACTTCTACTCACATCTTTGCATCGCATTCTGCGACTGGACATCTTGAAGTAGTATTCCCGACTGTCCTCTGGGTGAAAGGGATCTTGGGAGCACGCCTGGAGCAGAGCCCTCACTGACTTCTCATTTTCAAACACCAAGTAAACGTAGCCTAAAGGCATATAAACAGACAGTTTAGTTGCCAACACTAGTAACGATTTGCGTAGTCAGTGGTCAAATTCAACGAGTAAAAATGCTTGCTCATTTTAAAAAACCCAAAATTTGAAAAAAAGATTAAAATTAAGCTTTATTAAGTGAAAGTTTTGCCTTGTGCTGGCAGATAGGAGTCGAGCTTGGCATGGAAGTTTTATTCTGAAACCATAATTTAGAGCTGTATTTTCTAGTGATCAGCAGGGTAAACATGGACAAATTTGTTCTCGTCAAAGCACAAAAACTGAACTTGTGCTTTTCTTTTTAAGTAAAAACATTCAAGTCACTGTTCCAATTTTTTTTCCGATATCCGAGGTTCTTACAAATTTCCCATTGCTAAAATTCTGCCTTTCTAGACTCATTTAACAGTTTTAGAAAATTCAAAACATTAATCCGTTTGTCTTGCTTCTGATTAAGCTAGATCAGTTTTTTGGGCCTCGGAAAGTTAACATTTCCAGTTCTATTAAACATTATTGAATTCTTCAACACTGAATACAGTTTCTGTAGGCAAAGAATTTAAAGAGATAAGAGTTGCTTTATTTAACATCTAACAAAAGATTATAAAGTCCACTAATTTAAAGAGTCCATAAGGCCAAAGACTTTAAACAGCCCCATTTAGATCTCTGAAGGGGTGCAATACTCCAACTAAACGAGTTGCACAAACCTTGATGCAGCAAATTAAATCGAGACCTTCATATAAATTAATGCATAAAGACCACATTTTCTTCAAAGTCCGATTCTTATTTCAAAAACAGCTGAAAAACAATCCTGTTTTTATACTCTTAACAAGATCAATGCAATGTGGCTATCAAATTAAATCAGTATACATGCATTTTAGCTACGAGTATGGACAGATGAAATTTAGAGTGAAAATAACATTTAAATCTATGGTCAAAGTTAAAGGCAGAAAGAGGAAATAATTTTCCATCACCTTTACCACTAAGAGCCATTTATATAGTTAAAACGTAAGGTTTTAAGTGACTACTAATCCAATTAGATAAACTCAACATTCAGAACGGTTAATTAGAAATCCATTTAGTTCACCACATTTTGGCCATCTCTCCTATGCCCAGAATCACCCTCTAGGAGTGCTAGTACCGCCTAGCACCAACCAGATAAACCCACCAGCATGCAGTGTGCTCGCCACATTTGTTCACCCTAAAACCAGGAGGGAAAATTTAAGTTAGCCTACCAGCTTGCGGTTACCTTTAGCCACATTACCTTTAGGAGGGCAGCGAGGGTGCTTTCCATCCTTACCTGGCCACTCCACAGTCAGAGGGCCATACCCACTGAATGTGTTGATCAGTCCAGCTGGAAAAGAGGACAGTCAGCATTAAAAGAATGTTTCAATGTGCAAGGCTGTAATACTTGAAAATGTGCTGCAAAACTATAAAACGCATAATCCAGGTTTAATCATAATATCTAAATGTGCATGTGTATAAAAAAAAAAGTTGTTTATGTTTGCTGAATTTCTAACAAATGCACGTTACATTTTATTTCAACTAGATTTTTTTCAAGCTACAGTAAGTTAGTTGAAGTAATTCTGAGAGAAGTTAATCCAAAAGAATATGGAAATACATTTTACACTCAAATGCAGGCAAACAGAAAACATTATCGTTCATGTTCAGACAAACCTTCAGTGATGTCCCAGGGCACGCCACCAAGAAAGACCTTGCAGGAGTAAATGGGGTCCTTGTTGTTTCTGGGAGGCAGCTGACCGCTCCACGTGAATGTGGCCTCATTTACAGCTAATGCATGCAAAGAATCAGGGTTACACAACCCAGTCTGGTCCCATCTTTAATGAGCATTAGGGCATTGATTAAAAACTACAATCACACCTGCAGCCTGCCTGTGCAGGCGGGCCTCCCTCTCAATGCTGAACGCATCGTCTGACTGGTCAAGCATGTCCGAGGCCGGCCACGGGGAGCCGGTGCGCCAGCGGCGGGAAATTGTTGAGGAGGAGGGGCTGGCACTGGGCGGTGGAGTCAGAGGGGAGCTCGTGTCCTGGGGGTCCAGTCGCGAGCCCAGCCGCAGCAGGTCCTTCTGCATGTTGGACGTCACATAAGGCAGTGGAGGGGAAATCCGCAAAGTCGACTGCAGAGGAAGACATGACCGGACAATTTACAGTAGAGATGGAGGAAGGGATTAGTCTGCAACAGGAGTTCCCAAAGCTGGGACCCTGCTGTGGGTCATGAAGAAGAGAGTCTGGGGTCTTAAGGTCCTCAGAAAATTCTTACTCTACTGTAAAAATGCTTATATGCTCGACCAGGAGTCAGGGTAATGACCATCTTGCATTTTTGATTTTGTGGATCAGAAGCTGTTGAGCTTGGGAACCACTGGTCTCAAACACTAAATGAAGTCTACTATAAACCTGTTTGGCAGGCTGGCTTTAAACTGAACTCTCTGGTGTTTGAACTAGGCCATACATGTGCTCCATTGTTAAAAGAAAATAAAAACATAAGATGGCTTCCCAAATAACAGCTGTCCATTTTAAAATCGACTGATCTGAACTCTACAGCAAGAAATTCACAACAATTAAAGCCTACAACAAAATACAGAATGAAAATGATCCAACTGCTTGATGAATTACCTTTTAGTCCATGAGTCAATGTGGTTGCTTTGGGAACATTTTAGCCGCTTTTCAATTAAGTAACCCAGGAGATTAAAATTTCATCCACTTACTAAAAAAAACTAAATTTGTGGGCTCTGCTCTGTGTTTAAATCGGAAAATCTTAGTTTATTTCTAACGTTTTGGACACTTTAGGCATTAAAGCTGTGAGGTAAAGCTTAATGCTCCAATAAGGCTCCCTTACATTTCAGAGGGGATTAACAACAAATCTAACAAGTGTTTAGCAACTAATAGTTCATTAAGCCAATATGACATGTGGTAATTTTGAGCACAAAGCACCTGTAGTGGACTTTGATTACTCTGCAGAAGTCAAATTGCTGCCAAGTGTTTGTTTTTTAAAGAAGCTCCAATGAAGAGGTCCCCTGTGTGCAATCAGAGCAATTCCTACTGTGCTTTGTCTGCAAATATTCTGCCAATATGTCAAAGACTAAAAGTAAAACCTCTGCTCTTTAATAGGAAGGGCAACCTCTCTGCTGAGAACTCAAAGACAAAGTGGAAGAAAAAAACGCTACTCCTCTCCACCCATAACATTCTGACTCATTTATACTTAAAATGTATTTGCTTGTCTCAGAGTCAGATCATATTATTTGTTAAACCAAATCCTTCATGAACAGGTATTTCAGGAACACTCAGCCTGCTTCCAAAGCAGAAAAATTAAATGATTTAAAGTGGGAACTTTAGCCATTTGTTAAACGTCACAATTAAGAGGGCATACAATATTTGAGTGGTTCATCACGCACTGGTCCAAAAAGGATTACATTAGGAAATCAACACAAGAAACAACTGCATAACAACACAGCCTCTTATCCTAAAATCCAATTATTGCACTTTCAATAAATCACTTGAGCAAATAATTTTAGTCATTTCTACACGACCCAACAGAAACAAGAGGAGTTTAAAAATAAAAATTATGATGTGCCTTACCAGCATGTCGCAGAGGTGATCTGATCCAGAGCTAAATCCACTGGTCTCAGAGTCTTCAGGGCTGCTGGAGCGAGAGTCCAAGAAGGAGCTCGAGTCCAGTCGGTTCGCCATGCGCGCCATTCCCGGGAACTTCTCCAGGAAGTCGGCGGTCAAGTAATTCGATTCGTGGGGCAAATAGCCGGGTGGCTTCCCAAGGATGCTACTGAAAGGATTGTTCAGCATGCCCAGCACTGCTAGATGAAACATTCAGGGTGTTACCGAGAAAGCTGGTGTGTAGTTATCCATTTTGCAAGCAGTACAATCTGAAGAAAATGGGACGTGCATGCTGACTCTACAGAGCTGTATTGATTCGTCAGCAAGCTGCAAGAAGTTTCCAAGAGCTGCATCTTTCTTCCCTTAATGAGTTTTGCAACTGAATAAAAAAATAAAAAAAGGCAGTTTTGCTGAATTCACAGTTTAATGTTAATTTAAGTAGAACAGAAGGCCTGCAGACTTGATATGAAACTCAGCAACAAATGGAGCACTGATGTGCCCAAAGAGTATCAGATAAGCCAGCTGGCTTCCAACCACAGACAAACTCATTAAGCGTTTCCAGGTCTGTTTGAGATATGAAACCCAGAAACTAAACATAACAACCGCTATACTTTTTCCCCTCATAGCTGCAGGCCAGTTCAATCCCTTCTTTTAACCTGTTCAGGGACTTTCTTCCAAAAACAGAGCTTACAATAACAGTGACTTTGTGGCTTGAGTTGTGGGTACCATTCATTGCTACAGGCCCAGTTTAGGCACATGTGAACTGGGTTAAGTGGGTTTGATTAGACATTCAATAATAAGCCTGTAGAGCTAGAAATTGCGTCACAATCATGGGTAATCAGTGGTACTTCAGAGAGTCGATCTCCCAGCACTCTGGGTGCCATACAGCATTTTCTAACCAAACCCAAAATCTATTTTAAATATGGCAGACAGGTAATAGCAAAGTTTCCCATCAAGACTAAAGCAACATTACCGAGATCCTCAAAATGAAAGCAGCTCAATTTTAGTGCCCGTTTGCTTTGCTACAGACGCAGCAAAGCAAAACTGCCACATCATCCTTAGCAATGCCACAGCTTGCTCCCACTCACAGAACCATCATGAGTATTAATATACAGAAACAACCTCAATGTCACAAAATGAAAATGAGAGTCAACTGAAGAGCAAGCCATAAGACCAGCTGTGAATCCTAGATGCACATCCGGCACTTACTGGAGGAGGAGCTGGTCTGAACCTGGGATGAGGGAGAATGAGAGTCCGCCTCCTGGCTGCTCCAGGGTCTGTCCCAGCCAGACAGACGGAGCGACTGGAGGCCAAGGCCCAGGTCTGTGACATCCGATGGGCCGCGGGATAAAGGGATGTCCTGGGAGCTGGGTATGCTGCCACAGTTGGGAAAAAGCATCCTCCTGCTGCCCACAGCAGCCAGCTCCGATTCTTTAGAGCCGAGATCCAGTTAGCACAACCAGAAAAAAAAAAGAAAAAGAGAAGCGTTAGCAAAACAGATCAGGCTGCTTTACAAAGGAAAGGACAGAGTGAGCACATTTCTTCTTTCCTGTGAAGAGAGTGAAAACAAACTTCCCTCATCGTCACGTCTCCCCTACCCTGGCTGACGGCGGAGCTAACCTGCTGCTGCCTCTGTGCCTGGTGCGACTGCCATGCATCTCTGTCCGCATCACTGACCCACCTAGCAGCATGTGACATGGCTGCTGATGCACTCGCACACCCCTTCTAATGACATCAGCTTCACCCTCCTCCACCTCCCCTGCTTAACCGTGTAATGACAAAATTCCAGTCGAAGGTGTTTGTTTGGAGATAGAAGTACTCCTCCCCCCCACCACCACCGGGTCTCAGAGAGACAGCTGCCGGTGCTGCCGCCGCTGCTGCTTACTTTGTCTAGTCTGATTTCCTGAGAGAGGCAGAAGGGGAGGGAGGCAGCATGGAGTGAATGACTCAGCAAACTTCAGCTCAAAAGTAGTTCACTCTCTGGGATGCACAGTGATTTTATTTTTCTCTTTTAAAAATCAGTATTTTGTGAATTTTTCCTTTAAAAAACTAAAAACAAAGCAGAAGCAAATTAGCAAAAGCTTGTTCCATCAGAAGCAGCTGACTGATCAGATGTTGAGGACTGCGCAGACATGCGCTGCAAACCCCTCCCCTCCCCTGGAAAGCTTCCAGCTGCCCGTTGTTCCCCACTGATTCAGCAACACGGAGCTCTGGGATACATGGGCCCGCAGCCAAAGCAGGAGTTTAGCTGGGTTTGCACCAGGTTCGGAGATGCTTTTCTTACATGAATGTTACAAAACCATTGGACCATTTAAACGTTATCAAACCGGAGAAATAAGGCCTCAAGCGCAGACATAAAATTAGCAAGTTAATCATTTAAATAAGTACTACTGTGAGCTTATTACTCGGCAAATATTACTCCCAGGGTTAAGACTGCTGCATTGCTGCAGATCAGTGATTCAGCATGAATCAGCTCCTGGCAACTGAAGGGTGAGGCGAAGAAGTTTCTATGCTTGAAAAGGACAAAGTGCAACTCCACCAGTAGTCACTTTTAACCTGAAATTGGTCATATTTGTGTTCAGCATTGTATGCTTGAAGTTTTATAGTTTAGGGCTTGGGTGCAGTTACTAAAACAGCCTGTATATCACCCCTAATGTTAAGTCCAGGCTTCCCAAATCCATTCCAAAAGTTGATGCATTTGCATAACTGACCTGCATATTAATGCATTGGATTGCATCATTTCTCCTTACACTTTAAGGTCATGTGTAAAAAATATGTTGCATATAAATTAGTTTTACAGCATAAAGATATAAATTATATTGGCAGCTACAACCTCCATATCCGCTGGTAAAACCCATGTATGAATCACATTTTTTTTTGTTAGTATGAAAGCCGTTTTAAGTTTTAATTCCCCAGGAATTTCGGAATTGCGCAATAGAACGGCACAAATGTAAGGTGGAGCTTTTATTATGAGGAAATTATGTACAGATTATAACATCATGTACATAAACCCTACTTAGTTATAGCTGAGTCAAGCGGTTTTTGGAGTCATTTCTTTGGTACACTTTTCACGCTAGATGCCGCCAATGTGAAACCACAACAATTGCATGAATAATTTTACATAAAAGGACATACAATTTGATTCTTTTTTTATTAGCAAGAGCTAATACAAGACATGGAGGAGCAGCTCCACTATTTTGAAATTGGTTGCTGGAAGCCTGGTATTGCAACCAACAAGTCAAGCATTTTGCATAATTATTAGGTTGCATGGTATGGAACTTAATTAAATTGAAGTATGACATTTTTTTAAATGCCATTTAACCATTGAAACTTCGAATGCATTATTCAAAATTCAAAAAAAGAAGAAGCTCTATTTTACAAAGACTTAAAAGCAACCTTCATTTTATCCTAGTTTGTCATTTGTAGACCAAAATGGTTAGTGGAGGGTTTCAAGTTCGGAATCACTAGTCTGTCAACAGGAAATCGGTCAATTCCAGCCTCTTATCAGTTGATCGGTGCAAAATACTTCATTTTTTTTCCCGGATCGTTTGTGCACAAACACTTAGTATTTATTAAAAATAAGGTCAAACACCACCATAAGAATCGGCGACTTTACCAAAGAGCAGGTCTGGTTTGTGCTTGGTGCTGTTAGGCGTGGTGCACACCCCGGTGAAGTCCAGAGCGTTGCCCAGCATTGTGTTCATCCTGCGGAAGATGTCCGCGTTGCTGCAGGTGGACAGAGCTGGAGAGTCGGCGTCCGGGCTCTCAGGCCTGCGGGAGTCGTTTCTCTGTGTGAAGAAGCAGAGAAACGACGAGGAAGACTGGGGAGGGGAATTTACCCTGAATTTGCGTTAATGGCTATATTCATGGGTATATTCATGGAAGAAAACTAAAAAAAAAAAATAAGGCTCCATTTGAAGCCACGCTTGGTTTAAATTAGAAGCGTGGCTATATGCTGGTATAGCGCACAAAAGGTCAAGTTGATAACCTAAACGCTGCCTCCACTTTTTTTTTTTTTTTTTGAAAGGCTGCTTTAGTTTTGTTTGTTAACTCACCAGGGAGAAAGCCATGATGTGGACAGACAGCCTAAAAAGAAATGTCACAATAACGACCCCGGGCTGACGTAAAAGGTCATTTTTATGAAGTATGCTAGCAGCTAATTAGTGTTAATCTGTTGAACGTGTGCAGGACAAACGTGTGAGCCTCGAGGGCCTCCGTCTGTTCACGTGCTGGCATCAAAGAACTCACCGCAAAGCGTCAACAAAGAGTAAATTATCGCAGGGGAACGAAAAGGAGACATTAATCTGACCGTTTTTATTTAGTAAAAAAAAACAACTTATATAATCTTATAAAACACCATCTAAACAGACAGTGTCCCTAACTAACCTCATGCTATTTAAAGTAGCCTATATATTTTTATGAATCTGAGTATGAAACATAGACTGTATATGAAACCAAGGCAAATTTATTTGTATGGCACACTTTCAGTCACAAGGCAATATAAGGTGCTTTGGGTGATTAGGGGATAAAATAAAAGCAGTAGTAAAACAACAATAAAAACAGAAAACACACCAGAGACGTGAATAACTTTAAAACTTACAACTGTTATGACATTCCAGCTATTATTAATCAATTAATCAAAGGCAGCTCTAAACAGATGGGGTTTTAGCCTTGATTTAAAGGAACTCTATGTTTCAGCAGCTTTGCAGTGGTCTGGAAGTTTGTTCCAGATAAGGGCAGCATAGAAACTGAAAGCGTCTTCTCCAAGGTTGGTTCTAATTCCAGGAATGATTAATGGACTAGAGTTAGAGGACCTGAGTGGTCTGGAGGGTTGGTATAATGACAACAGATCTTCAACATACTTTGGTGCTAACCCATTCAATGATTTATAGACTAGTAAAAGTATTTTGATGTCTATTCTCTGAGCTACAGGGAGCCAGTGAAAGGACTTTAGAACTGGGGTCATGTGCTCTACTTTCCTTGTTCTAGGACATGAGATGCAATGTTCTAGATCAGCTGCAGCTGTCTGATTGACTTTTTAGGCTGACCTGTGAGGACGCTGTTGCAGTAGCCTAAACAATCCTGCTAAAGATAAACGCATTGATGAGTTTTTTGACATCCTGTTGCAACATTAGTCCTTTAATCCTAGAAATGTTCTTCAGATGATAGAAGCGTGACCATGTCATTGCCTTTATGTGACCCTTGAGATTCCGGTCTGAACTTAAGTGAGAATCACAAACAGCTTTATTGGCCAAGAATGTGTGCACAAACATGGGATTTGACTTCGGTTTCACAGCGTACAGAAATTAAGTATAAATGTATAAACTTGATAGAAAATTAAAGAAAGGACATAAAGAACAGGATGCACATGTATGTGTATGTACAGCCATTTTTTACTTGTTTTTATACAAAAGAAAAAGAAAGGCAGGTTGTGCAAATATGCTTATTTTGTTCCACAGCAGAGTACCTGACTACACAGGCTCTGAGGCACCAACCTGAAGGTAAAAGTTTAGACAGTTTTTGTTCAGCATATGTGGGGTCTGCTGAGAAGTTAGCTGTCCTTTACCTGGTCCTTTACCTGTACAAGTCCTGGATGGAAGGGAAAGTCAACCTTGACAATTCTCCCTGCAAACCTAATTGTTTGTTGCAGTTTGAACCTGTTCTGTTTTGTGGAATGTTCACAGAACAGATTGAATAATGGCTGTGTAGAAGATGACCAGTATGCCTCTGTTGAAGGTTCTACTTCTTTAATTGCAGGAAGTACGGTCTCTGTTAGGACGTTCTTCAGAACAGTGGATCAGCTCAGGACCTGAGAAAGGGAGAGAAGGGAGTCACAGTAGACAGTGTTGTTGAGGATGACGAGTGGAGGGAGTGTTAGGGTTGTTCTTCAGAAATCCAAAGTCATCTCCAGTTGTGAGCTGGTAGATTTCCAGGTGGTCATCTGCTGCTGCCTGTTCTCAAGAAGCTGGTAATCCACTGACAGGTAGAGGCTGGTGGAGGGCAGCTAGTTTTATGGTCTTTGAAGGCTGAGCTGAAGTTCACAAAGAGGATTCTGGCGTACCTCCCTGGGTGGTTGAGGTGGGAGGTGCAAGATGAAGTGTGGAGCCAAGGTGACTGCATCATCTGTCGACCTGTTTGCCCACTAATTAAGTATTACATTTGTATTTTGGAAGTTCATTGGCGAGGTTTCCACCATTAAAATCCCCAAAAATGACGATGAGACAGTCTAGGTGTTTTTCTCCATTCTAACGGTTATGGGGAGATGTAAACAACGGTTAGAGCAGAGGAAGAAAACTCTCCCGGTTTATAAGAAACATCTCCCGGTTTATAAGAAACATCTCCAGGTGAGGAAAAGAGGTCTTCTGTAACAATGTGAAATCAGAACACCAACCTTTGTTTTAATAAAAGCAGATTCCTAGCTCCTCTTTTTCCCAGAGATCTGTACCGTCCAGGAGATGCTGACTTCATTGACTCAAAAGCAGACATGAATTTAGGATAAAGTAAAAACAGCAATAGAGCATGAAACAAGCACAACATATGATACATGAAAACATTACTCAATGGCAGCTCTAAACAGACGGGTTTTTTAGCCCTCATAAATTTATAGATTTAATTTAATTTTATACACACAGCGATATTTTCCATTTGTATTTCTGTTAATTTAGTTGCTTAGGGCTTACAGGTAATCAAAACTAAAAATTCATTTCCAGAAAATTTGATTATTACACAGGACCAATGAAGGACAAATTTTTGTTACAGAACTGTTTTGGCGACCACAATTATGGAGAAAACTGCCGAGTTAAAATACTTTCATTTTGACATCCTCCACACTGAGGTTGAATGCAAAAGATCATTGCTCAAGAAACTGGCCATTCACGGAATGCCGTACCCAAGTAAGTTCGATTCCCGTTTCCGCCTGCTGCATGCTGTTGTGTCCTTGGGCAAGACACTTCACCTACCTTGGCTATTGGTGCTGGCAAGAGGGGCCGATGGTGTGAAATAGTAGCCTCGCCTCTGTCAGTCTTCCCCAGGGCAGCTGTGGCTACAATCGTAGCTTGCTTCAACCAGTGTGCGAATGTGAGAGTGAATGAATAATGGTGTCGAAAAAAGCGCTATATAAATGCAAGCCATTGTTTGTAGAGCCACCACAGATTTATCCAGGACCAGGGCTACCACCGTGACAACCCTTGTTCAAGTCTCTCCTGAACCAGAGTAAACGTTTGAGGCATTTTACCTGGGCAGAACTCAGTGATCTAAAAACCTTTTTTCAGATCAAGCTCCTTAAGTCTGGATGAAGAGCAGAGAGGCACTGAATCCAAGCTGCTAGAGCTCCAGGGTGAAGTCTCTATAGTCAGTGATGATCTGTGGAGCCATTGATCTGCTTGTATCGGTCTATTGTGTTTGATCAATTCCTGAGTGAGTCTAGCCGTCTACGAGGAAACTTCCAAGCACTTCATGCTCCCTATGCTGACAATCTTTATGGAGATACTGACTTCATTTCCCAGCAGGATTTACTATCTGCAAATCCTGCCAAAGCACCAATACCTGCTTTATTGACCATAGCATTACTGGGCTCCATGGGCCAGAAAACTCACCTATGGATAGCAAATTAAAAAAACCTCTAAATATCAAAGTGAATGATAAAATTAAAGATGTAATCAAACTTTTAAGATGTGCTGTATATGTTGATAGCAAACAACACAGTGCAAAAGCTTTGAGCAACACTTTTCTTCATAGTTTGCATTCAAGTAGTCAAGATCAGAGATACAACAATCAGGCTTTTCTTGGTTGATCCAGATTTCCAGTTTTCCTTAAGATCTAAATTATAACATATTCTGAATACTTACACAAGAAAAAAACTATGTGACAAGTCCTTTGATAGAGCTCATAGATTGGAATCCAACAGAAAATAAACTAAACTAGGTTTTAATTCAGCTTATTTACCGTATATAGCACCAAATTGTAACAAAACATTACAAAAAACACTTTACAAAAGAAAAACAATATCCAATTTAGATACACAATTACATAATCAGTTCAATCCATTCACACAGATTAAAAGTCAATTACATACATTCCAATTAAATTTCAGCCAATGCAATGAAGCTCAGTTTATTATTCAAATTATTGAAAAGGGTAATCTAAGGAAACCCAGTTGATTGCGTTGAGTCACTGACTTGCAGCAACCCAAACAGTGGACAAACAAAAGCCTTCAGTTGGCAATTATGCAGAAATCTCTCAATGAAAGTTGCATGTTGCCGCAGTACGTAACTGACTGGGGGACTGAGAAGACAGCAGACACAAAACAAAACAGATATCCAGCAGTACTTTCTGCTAAAGTTAACAGCAGCTTTTAGTAGCTTCTTCTATGAGAGAAATGCAGCTAAAAAGATGAGCTCCGAGCCAGTTTAAAAGTCTGTAGGATGAAAGACGGCACATACCGACAGGATTAAGCACAAAGAACAGACAAGTGTATTATACAGACCCTTTCCAAAAAATTAGAATATCATGGAAAAGTTTATTTATTTCCATAATTCCATTCAAAACATTAAACTTCAATAGATTAAAGATTCAGGGCCCACAACTTAAACGATTTCAAGTATTCAGTTGTTTATTTGTACATAATTTGGGCTTCCAGCTCATGAAACCCACGAAAACAGGAATTCCAAACACTGAAGAAATAACCATTCATCTCTGTTTTTGCAGGAAAAAAGAAAGAAATTAGGATCATATCAAATCAATCAAAATATGGTACTTTCAAAACGATGTGTCAATCTTTAATACTTGGTAGGGAATCCCTTTGCCTTAATCACTGCCTCGATGCTCCTTGGCATTAAGGCAATCAGCCTGTGACATCGCCTGGGAGTTATGGAAGCCCCCTATGGGAAGCCCCGATTTCCTTGATGCTTGCCGTCAGCTCTTTGTTTTTGGGTCTGGTGCCCCTCATTTTCCTCTTGATAATCCCCATAGATTCTCAATGGGGTTTAGGTCCGGCGAGTTGGCTGACCAGTCAAGCACTGAGATGGCATGGACATCAAACCAGGTTTTGGTGCTTCCGGGGGTACGAGCAGGAGCCAGGTCCTGCTGGAAGATGAAATCTGCAGCTCCATACAGATCCTCAGCAGAAAGAATGATGAAGTAATCTAAAACATTCTGGTAGACTGATGCAGTGACCTTGTATTTAAGAATGCAGAGTTTACCAACACCTGTACTGTACATTGCACCCCAAATCATGACTGACTGGATATTTCACACTGGACCTCAAGTAGCTTGGATTCTGTTCCTCACCCGTCTTCCTCCAAACCCTTGGACCTTGATTCCAGAATGAAAGGCACACTTTACTTTCATCCGAAAAGAGGACCTTGGACCACTGGCCAACAGTCCAGTCCTCCTTGGCCCAGTTGAGACGCATCTGAACGTGGTGGTTTTTGTAGCTGTGACTCCCGCCTTGTTCCACTCTTTCTGGATCTTTGCCAGATTCTTTTTGACAATCCGCTGAAGCCCACGGTCAGCTCTTCTGTTGGTGCATCTTCTCCTGCCACACATTACCGTTCTAGACTTTCCATTGATATGCTTGGACACAGCACTCTGAACAGCCAGCCTCTTTAGCTATGAACGTTTGTGGCTTACCCCTCCTATGGAGTGTGTCAATGATGGTCTTCTGGCCAGTTGTCAAATCTGCAGTCTTCACCATATTGAACCAAACAGACAATTGAACCAAAGTGAAGCAATTTAATGACACCTGGGAAAACCTGTATTTAAATTTAAAAGAAGACCGAAAGAACTATTAAATGACTGTAACTCACTTCAGTCACCAGGAAAGCCTGTTTAAGTATCTTTGGTAAATGTCAAAAGCTTTCCGATTCCAGGTCCATCTTCAGTTGTCTTGATTTCTGACCAGTAGAGGGCGACAAAGTCCGGTATGGAGAAAGAAAAATTTGTTGTTTCAACAATTTTTTTAAACCCTCCCATCTAGTTTTAAACAACTTCAACAACTCCTCCTACAAAGACATATTTACATAAATACCTACCATAAAAAGCAGGTATTAGCTTTCTGAAGTCAGTCACACCCCATCCATCCATCTTCTATTCCCACTTAATCTTTGCAGGAAGACTGCTGCATTTGATGAGGCAGGGTACTCCCTGGAGATGTCGCCAGTCCACCACAGCACAACACAGAGACCTCCCAGGGCAATTTGGGGTATCCAAATAGCTAATGCAAATGTTTAAATAGGAATTTGCATCTTTGAAAAGTGGATTTCTGTTACGGTGTGACAACAGTGGTAACAATTGCACCATCATGTATACCTATGGCACATCAAATGGGTGATTCATTGATTCACCACAGCAATCCTTTAATGATTAGGATGTTAATTTTTTTTTCTTCAAGAGTTTACTCCAAATTAGTAAAATCCCATGTATTAAGATCCTTCTGCATTAATTGTTTTAAAATAATGTGGATTTCTGAAGCTTGGAGTTCCAGCTGCTTTCCCCTATGAATTCATCTAGACTATTGAGGTTCTTTAATTAAAAAATCCCCCCCCCAAAAAAAACCAACCTTATACAGATGTGACTTGCAGCCTTGGATGAAACAGACGTCAGTCCATCCCACTCGCACCCCCACTTCACATTGATTTTCTGTCAATTCAAATATTCTTTGAGAAAGTGAAGTTAAATGACCCATTTTTCAGTAAAGGGCAAATGGCTAAATCTTCAGAGACCATTTGCTTCTTGTGAGGTAGCAGTCGAGGTTTTAAGACCATTTTCAGTCACTATTGTACAAAAAAAAGATTTTCAAATTTGTTTAGAAAGTCTGGATGCCATCTCTTAAAAAAAAATTACATTTTACATTTCTTGCATACACACCTGCCAAAAGCTTTGTAAATTAGCTATTTAGTGTCAGATCTTTATAGGTGAAGCTAATGGATTCAAATCCGTTAAAACCATATTTTATGTTCCAGACACTACAGCCTCCAAATTGTTAAAAAACAAATTCAAAATTTTGCCCTGTGTGGTTAAACACCTTCTTGCCCCAAGACTGCTGCAGATCGGCACCAGCCCCCCACAGCCCTGCAGAGGATGGACGGGTATAGATAATGGATGGATGGATTTTTAACCACCAGCACTGTTTGGATGAGGCAGCTGGTTACACAGTACAGTCAAGTCCCTGGAGGATGCAGCATGGTTGGTTGAGCAGAGCATCTTCCCAGAACAGAAGAGGGCAGAGTGTGGAGGTCAGCTCCACAAACGATGCAAAGAGACACTAATGCAGTGATGCATTACAAATGAAAAGTTTGCATCAATAATTCACGCAAACATCTGATGGCTGGACACTTCCAGCTTTTGTGTTTAGGCTGCCATACACTGAATGTTTGAGCTTTGATTGGTCAGTGACAGCCAGCAAATAAATGACAGATGCTAAACAAAGGAATGCATTCACTTCTTTTATTCATAAGATGGGATTTTTAACATCTTATGCACAGCAGATACAATGACAAACATTTTCTAAACCACAAACTAAATTCCTTCAGTCTAATCCTGCTACCGATTTCTAAATGCCACCCCCCCTCCCTCCAAAAAATAAAGCAACCCCTTACATTTTTAGTCCAGTTTCACATTCTGAAAGATTGCTGTAAAACAATCTCATTTTAGCAGAATGGCACAAGCCAATTCCAATGTCCCCTTTAAACAAATTGCACTTCTTTATCTACTTCAACAGGATATAGGATCAAAAATTAACACCAAACACAAGAGACTACTAAACATCCAACTTATATAGGTTCATTATTTAGTTGCACAAAAATGCATAAATATACATTACGCAAAAAGTACAAATAAACTTTGCACTTTCCTTTGCTCAAATAATGACATACACTGATAAAGAGGCCGGGCATTGTTCAAACGAAGGGATGCATTCACGGGGTCCATGCGAGATAAGCCATTTACACAACAGCCTAGCTTACACAGAAGTGACCAAGGATCTACAGGAAGAAAACAAAACATTTTGCTGTCTAGGCCAAATGGCAACACAAACACTAAGAAAATTAGGATGCACAAATCTGCGTTCTAAATTCATGCCAAAAAGACTAACATGCAATGACTTGACGGCTCTAAACCTCCCAGGAGCAGCGGCAACCCATGGAAGGACTAGCTTAACAGTAACTTCAGTTTTCCTCAGCAGGTAAGATCCATGGAGTTTGACTGGGTTTGCATGAGTTCTATTTTATTCTGAAGTGCTAACGGTACCACAGTAGTTGCCAAGGATAAGTTCAGATTGTCGACAGCAAGATTGTTTCAACTTCAACTCCCCCAGAGACAACTGGAGATATAAATACTGTTTATCATAATGCACATTTGTCCATTAAATAAACTGGATTAAATTAACGAAGAGCATGGCAAACCTCACTTCAGGTGGAGAAAGGTGTGGTTCCCAGAGGCCTGAAAAGAATAGGGTAAACAAAGGTTAGTAAGATCTAAAGAAAATGAACTTCATAAAGATGATTTTGTTAAAATGCATCAGGAAATTTAGCAGCAACAAAAATATCAAGACATTAAGCAAGTTGATTAAGAGTCAAGAGATTTTATGTAAAGCACTTTGAATTGCATTGTTGCTAAAAAAAAATTATACAAATAAAAGTGCCTTGCCTTTTACCACGAGCTCAGATTCTGAGAAGTTGAATGACATTGCAGTCTTGTTACTTTGAGTTGTAAACTGAAGTTGGTTGGGTATATTTGATGCATCAGAACATTTACAGCAGAAAAGGTTTTAGTTAACATGAATATTCCAATAGATTGGAGCGTTTTCTCTTCCTTAGAATGCTGTCTGGACCACATCCGGGTCTTATTATCCATCCCCCCCCCCCCTCAAAAAAGTCCCCAGGACACTAAAGGGTTCATACAGACTAAAAATTATATTTTTGTGGAAATGCATATAAATAGATATCATGGTCAGCTTCAAGTTTATGCAAGTACTCCAGCAAAAAAAACCTTACAAGCTACATTTATAGTATCAACACTAGTATCTAATCTAAGCAGATTCTTTAACAGTTTGTGACCTGATGCTTTTTAAAAGTTTGTGTATGTGCCCAATTTTAAGAGTCTCTCAAAGCCAAAACATGCACTAAAATGTCCTTTTTGGATTTTCTTCATTTATATACGCTCTCGGTCAACAACCACCACAAAGAAAAATCAAAGATTGTAAGAGGGGATTATTTTGGGGAATATAACTACTCTTTTCTGGTACTGGAACAAGGAATAAAGCCCAGATATTCCACTTTCCCATAATCATGTGTTCAATCTTCCACCTTTCCAAACCAGTTAGGAACCCACACTGATATCTATTGTATGCTAGCAAGGGAGAGCGTACCAAGATCCACAACAGTGGGTTAGCCACTAATGAACAGCATTACAAATGAAAAAGTACCCACCACCACCTACAGTTACACTTTATTGGCAATTCACAAACTGCTATTGATCCAAACGATTCCTACACATCCTAAAACCAGTTTATACTTCATCTGCGGAGGTGCAGAGACACGCAGTGGCATTATCAGTTGACGCAAAGGCTTTCACTCACGCAAGGATGCGGAGTAGAACCCCATTTTTTAACCATCCGTCCAACGCAACGGAAGCGCACATCTGATTGGTCAGTCCAACATCAGCCCCATATTTCATCACAACGGTGCTCTATAGTCGATTTAATTAGTCAATGCAGCTTTTGGGCACTAGATGCTTTATATTGAAAGGCCAGTTTATCTAAACACCAGGAGGTGTAGAGAACAAAATAGACCACAGAGTTTGTTTACTTGCGTTTTTAGAGTATTCTATGAGCTGAACTTCTAGTAAAAAGCTTTCCAGCTTAATCAAAACCCACTGGAAATGAGTTTACATGCTTAGTAAATAAACTGTTGACCAGACGTCACCGCAATGGTGGGCAGATAAGCCAGAAAAGGTCTGCACTCCCCTGCTGTTCTGGCGGAGTATTGCTTTAAAACATTTGCACAACAACAGAAAGGTATAAAAGGAAAACGTTTCCGTCAATGCGCGTGCAAAACCAGAGTCATACTCCGCTTTTCTCCTCGTCACAAAATAAAAATAAGATTCCCAAAGTAACTAAAATTGTACTTCATATCCTGCTACCACTGAACAGTTTCCTTTCTGCTGCTGTAAATAATCTTGTGCACCAAATCAACACCAATTACAAAATTACAGTTTTAAGTACAGAAAAAAGTCATGCTTAGTTAATAGTAACAAAGCAGACCTTAGGCAATATATATGCATTTCTATTTTAAAATATGTAAAAGTTTAATTCAAAAAAACAGATCCGTCTTTTATTTTAAGCATTCATTTCAGTTGACTGTCAATTATGGGTTACGGCCAAATAAAAACAATTCAGTTTCTCAGAAAACTATTGCACAGAACAGAAATATTAAGGTTAATGTTATGGCCTACACCATCATGCTAACTTAATCATTGAAACCCTTCATGAGGCAACATGTCAATGAAAAGTTGAGCAGACAAAGTATTTAAAAAAAAAAGAAGTTCAGCTATAACTGCAACCTTGACTGGATTGTGGCTCAGCGGTCTGTTCAGATGAAAGTGAATTTCCAATTTCATTTGTAAATCAAAGTCTTAAAGCCAGAGTCCAATGTGAAGTTTCTAGAAGGAGCCATGTCATCTGCTTTGCTGTGTTTTGTTAAGTCCTAAGTCACACAATTCATCGCCGAGGAAAGCACTTTGCTTCCATCCACAGACGAGCTTCACGAAGGGGATTTCATTTTGCAGCAGAATATGGCAACTGTCCCCAAAGCCAATAGTAACTGTGTGCTTTAATCCATGGCATTGTTAGATTAACCAGCAAACCCACCTGAACTAAACCCCATGGAGAAACACTGGAGTATTCTTTAAGATTAAGATGAAGAGGCAACAAGACAAACTGAAGGCTGATTTAAAGCATGAAATTCAAAATGCGAGCCCGTGCAATGTATTGAGATGATGTACTCTACAATACAAGCACATACTATAGTAGGCTGAGATCTGCTTTTAATGCGTTTTCTATTGGTCTTATGCAACGTTGAAAATTGAGAGAGACTGAATTGTGCGTCTTTGTTCACGGCAACCAATAAAAAATTAAAAAATGCTTGAAACATTTGCATAATACATTTAACATACAACTCATTTTATATTCAACTACTGAACAAAGCAACTTTTTGTACTACTCTGTACCATAATTTTTTCTGAAAAAAGTAAACTGCTGGTAAAAATCATAAAGGTTATGATTTTTCTGGTGCAAATTCTTTCTTGGGCCAAGATGCAGAAATGATATTGATTTCCAGCAGAGATCAGGGGTCTCCTTTATAAAGCTTGCTTACACACAACGCAGTCTGAAAACTGCAAGTCACTTTCTACACCATGTTTGGGATTTAAAGAAAAAACATGGCAGAGTAATGTGCACAACTTTAAGCACACCAAGGACCTTGTTTACACACATTTTGGAAATGAGGACGCTGGCAGCGCACCCGGTGAGATGGAAAAATTGTGAATTTAATCCACATTTTCAGACTTTTAGAGTTTCGCACACAGCAACAGTCAGCCTCCACCCCGGTCTCTGAACTCAGAATTAAATTGAGAATCTGAATGAAAACGTTGCATTTAAGTATATTACAGTATGTTAATATGTACGTCTTCAGATTATACAGCAATTGCACTTATTGGTGCATTAATTGTGTAAAGCACAAATATAAATACTACATTGATGCTAATGCTGCACTGGCGGTCATTGAAGATCACGCCACTGGCAGCATCAGGAATGTGGGGGGGGGGGGGGGGGGGGGGTTGCTGCTGATATAGATTCCCTAAAGCAGTCTTATCAGATGTGATTAACTGTTTATGCCGAACTGTAATTTGCTTTTATTCCAATCTTATTGTTGATACAAGTAATCATAATTCAAACTATATTCTTTGTCACATCGCTTGAGCTGCTGCTTTTTATTTTAATCTTTTTACTCTTGTTACAGTCTTATTGCCAACAATATTTGTCTTAATTTGAACCACTTTGGACTGAAGCAACTCAATTACTTTTGGCCGAGTAAAGCTCTATATAGATAAACCGTTGAAATAAAACTTTTCCATGCCTCCTTGTTGCACTTTCACGGGTAACCATGGCAACAGAGGGAGAAACTGCCCATATTAGCCCGCTTAAGTTGATACAGAATATCAACAAGGCACTTTGCATGGACTGTTTATGGTGGAAAGTGGGTGTGTTGGAGATGGGATGTAATCCAAAAACACCCGAGGACATTTCTAGGGAGAGGGTGATTTTTAAAGTGGAAATTGCGTGCAGCTGTGCGTACTCCAAGTTTGATAGATCTAAAACTTACTAGGTGCAAGTTTTTTTTTTGCCGAGTTTCAGTATGGTTCTAGTAAGGATTCTATGCAGAGTTTTATAAATGAGACCCCAGACGATCAGCCAGGTTCTAGAATGCGAGTGAAATTATACTCGTTTTCACACCAAACAAGGAATCCATTTTGTGTGTGTTTAATACTCTTTCAAGTTTGCATGACATCAGGTTAGAGAATTCAGGGGACTGCTCTGGGAAACAAAATTAAAGAAAATTGATTACTCACTAAATGTCTAACAAAACTGCCGGGACTTCCATCCAGGCTGGGAAGTCTCAGAGGGAGTGGGGTACCAGCGCATCTAAAGAAACACAAACAAAGTCATGTACACCAGACCAAAACCAAGCTTTAGTTCCAACTCCTGTAGAATTACTTGAAATCAGCCTTTGGAGAGACAATAAAGGGGACTACCCCTTTAAGCCCAGCTCACTGAAGCCATGGGAATGCGTAGCTGCTTAACGAGGACAATTGTCTAAGTAATTAACAGCATGGAAACGTGGAGAACTGAACTTCTGTGTCAGAGAGTTGGTACATTTTCGTTTGAATAAACCCATCAATAATGTGCCCTCAGCTTATTTTCCTCCCTCATGCTATACCTCCACAACCAGGCAGATATAATAATGCTGTTAGCAGCCGTTTAGAGACCCTTACCTTTGCTGAGTAACAATATTATGGGAAGGAGTTAGTGGAGGAGGATTTGAAGAGACCAGAGCACTTTAAGAATCTTTCATCAGAATGCAATTAAAAAGTCCCCCCTCCTTCCCATTAGGGCAGCTACCCAGTCAGCTTATGCTCCAACTAGAAGGTGGACAGTTATTTGGCATTTTCAGAGAAGAACAGGTCTGACAATTTCTCCAAGTAAATACCCAACATTCCTCTGCTTCTGGATTCTGGCAAAATGAGCTTTGACTCCCTACTCCGCAGAGAAGCACTACCCTGGAGGAAGCTAGCTGGCAGTGAACTTTAAATGACCCAACATGAGAAATATTTTCCATTGCTATTGTTACGACAAGCCCTGCCCGTTCCTCTATTGGTAGCTGTAGCATGTCAGGGTGACACAAACTGTGTAGTTTTTTTTCCCCGTACATGTAATAAACGTTTTGCTGCAAGAACAAGGATTTACATGCTGGGGTGTCAAAACAGATGAAGTGCCACTTGAGTGTTTCAAGTTAAAAACTACACTTTAGGTACAAATACTTTGTTCTGTATTCCAAGAAAAGTGGACTTTCAGACCAGCAAGCACACTTTTTTTAACCCTACGGCTGATAAGGTGGGTATGCACAGAGCTCTATTAAAGGAACGTTTGTATCCAATGTCCACGAAGAGTCCCAGCTCAAAAAAAATAAAAAGCGTGAAGGAATTCAAGTGTGACAATCTGCATCAAGAGGGACGCCTGTGTACTTCAGAAATGTACAATACACACCACCCACTTCATTGGGTACACCATTCATTTGTCAACTGGCAAATTACACAGCAGCAATTCCATGCAGACTCTGAACTAAAAACCAAGCATCAGAAATATGGCATCAGAATGATGCCAGCTTAAAGTGAAACTGAAAATATTGGGGCTGAAAAATATAAAATGGCATTGCAAAATTGTAACTGAAAATATTAATTTGAATCTGAAATGAACTTTTCTGTATTGAAAGTGACAAAAAAAAAAGTTTCCTTGAAACTCAAAATACAGTATATACATTGAAACAACTCAATCAAGTTTTCACACTTTCATCTATTTTCCCAATGCCACCGTTTTCAGTGCTACTGCTTTTCAGCTACATTTCACCTTGTGCACATGCATAAGGGGCGGGGCTTCAGAACCACACGTACTTTCATTTGTCAGCAAGTCTGGCCGTACACCCCGTTTTCTTAACCAGCAAATAAGGTCATTTGTAGTTCTCTTATACATCTTAAATTCTAAAATGTCCTTGTATTAAAGCAAAATCCACTGCTATAACCTTCTATAATGTTTATTTTGATGCAACGTTAAAATGAGTTACCCGTTTGCTACCTTTCTTTAGATGCACTGTTTAACTATACAGAAAAGGACACAGTTAACCTGACTTGCATAGTGGCCTGGTAGTAACTGCCTTTCGTACCAAACGTCATGGGTTCAAATCCACCAGTCTTATTTTTTTGGCTGAGTACACAAGTGCATTTTTATTTTCTTCGTATTGTTATACTGAGATAATATACTTCTACTTATATTTTACATCCATGTAAATATACACAGTAGCATCTCTGGCATGATAAGTTAGGTAGGGCACAGAAACTCAACCCCTAATAGCAACTAATTCTGTGATGCATACAACTAGACTTTGATCAATAATTGTTGCTATTTTCTGAGATACTTTTTGATTCAATTTTATAATAATCACAAAATAGCACACATTTACACTCCACAAATGCCATTTTATGTAAATTAATTTTAGAATTAAACCTTTATAGCCAACATAAAATTACAAATTAAAGGATCACTCAGTGTTCTTGGGGGAAAAATATGCTGATCTTTCATCTGGGCAAACTTTTCATTAACTGTATAATATTTAAAAGATTATTATAGATTTAAATGGATTATTTGAAAGTCCTCGAATGATGTTAAAATCCACTGGCTAGTGACGTCCCAAATGTTTAATCTCCAATTTTCGTTCAAGAGGCAACATGCTAAATTTAGACAACAAAAAAACCCAAGATTCTCACCCCCCCCTTTTTGTCTTGGTAGCTGGCAGGGATATTAGATGGCTGCACACTTCTGTCCATCAGATGGTAAACGTAACGTGTGCTATTCCGATATTTAATATGAGTCATGCTGCTCAACAAATTTTGCATTTGGCGCATTCTTCTAATACATTTCTGGCTGACTGCACGGCAGATGGCGCGCATTGCTGCCTGTTTTCCATCAAGGAAGGTAGTGGAATCTCATCTTGAGGCCGTGGCATTTGTGCCCCATGACTGTCTGCCGAGCGCACGTTTTGCATGCACACTGATTTCAGATGTTCATTTAAACCAGAGTTAAGGGGCTGGCCCCAATCGCTGCTTCAAGAGGATTTAGCTTATTGAGCTCGTCAGTATTCTGGCAAAGACTTAGTTATACACAAATGTTTATAACAATATTCTTTGTAACAGACTCCGTCTTTATATAATATTACTCTAAAGAACGATCTTGTTCTAATTTAATCATGCCATGCATAGCGCGCCACATCGTTACCTGGCAGGGCCGGGCCCCACCGCCCCTAATGCAGAGACGTCACAAAATATACATAATCATTTGAAGTGAAACTACACTACTCAATAAATTGGAGATATTGTCAGAGACTCATTGGATGTCATACATTAGGTGTTTGTTTCACTTCAGAGAATTTTGGGATAGGAAGCCAATTTTATTGGGGTGATAGACACCTCATTTTGTGTTTTCCACATAATGGTCTCACTGTGTACAGTGTGCCTTACATATTGTGGCCGAACACCAAAAAAAAAAATACTAAAAGCTTTAAAATGCTGGCATTGTCAGTAAGTCATTCAAACTTTTATCCTTCAAACAGTCATGAACACACATCACTCAACAGACGAGCAGCGCCACCTGGCCATAGCGCCCCTTTCGGGTCGGTGGAAGGTAGTCAGATGTTGCACGTGAACTTGATGTGTCTCAAAGTGTCTCAGCAGACTGGTGTTAAGACAGAACTACTGGCAGAGTTCCTGACAGACCCAGGAGTGGAGCCCCACGAGTAACAGACCGCAACGAGGACCAGTACCTAAGGACCTATGCACTCAGACATCGTCATGCAACTGCCACACAGCTGCAGACCTGTTTATGAGATGTGAGGGGTACTAGGGTTTCCAGACAAACCATTCGCAACCGAATCCACCGCTATGGCTTGAATGCCAGACGACCGTTGCAGGTGATTCCACTGATACCAAGACACTGCCGTGAATGTTTGCAGTGGGCACAAGACCATGTGACCTGGACAACGCAGCAGTGGTCTACCGTCCTGTTCACTGATGAGTGTCGGGTCACCTTGCACAGAAATGGTCGTCAGTGTTGCTGGAGAAGGTGAGGTGAGCGATACGCAGAGGTCAACATGGTCCCCTGGGTTACCTTTGCTGGAGGAGGTGTAACAGTCTGGGCAGGGATCACCAGTCAGCGCAAAACTGATATGGTTATTGTATATTGCTGTCACTGCACGTTCTTACCTCACAGACATCATAGAACCAATCATCATCACCCAATTCCGCCAGTACACCCCCAACTTTCTGTTCATGGATGATAATGCTCCATCACATCGTGCCAGAATTGTCACAGCTCGACTTCAGGAAGTCAAAGTGCCTCATGGTATGGCCAGCAATGTCCCCTGACCTGAACCTCAGAGCACGTTTGGGACCAGCTGAAGTAGACTGGATGATTGTACCCCACACCCACGTGACCTGGGAGAACTTCGTGTAGCACTTGTGGAAGACTGGAACGCATTGCCTCAGGACGACATCATGAGGCTAGTGAGGAGCATGAGACGTCGCTGTCAAGCTTTCATTGCAGCAAATGGTGGAAACACCCGCTACTGACATTGTCAATTTGTGTTACTTGGGGCTACCCTTGTTACCGTCTACATTTTTGGGGTAATAAATATTACACTAATGAAAATGGTGTTTCTTATTCATTAGTAATAAAGGATACTTTTGGTCATTTCATTAAAATTCAGACCTAATAGGAATAGGACTCATGTAAATAATATCCCTAACTTATTCTGAGTAGTGTATCTTGTGAAATCAACAGTTCATATTATAAAATGTTATCTGTACCTTTGAAATAGTTTCAATGTTAGAGGATGATTTAGACTGATGAAAAGGAAGATTGTCTTTCAACTAGGTAAAGCACATTTAAGCACAAGGTTTAAGATGCTGCTGTATGAGCTCATAAATCTACAAGTTTGTGCAGCCACAGACTCATCTGACTGAGGATCAGGACACCTGGTGGAATTTGTATAGTTACAAACTCTGATTGCTTAGATAATAGAATTTCATTTTAGGATTAAAGATGTCTAGAAGAACTACAAGTGACCTTTATTTGCCGTTTAAAAACGGTCGTAAAACAGCCCTGACAACTGAAAACAAGTACATGCCCTGAAGCCCCACCCCTCATGCGAGTGCACAAGTTGAACAAAGTGACAAAAGAATTAATGTGGAAAACAGTAGCATTGAAAAAAAACAAAAAATTGTGGCATTGAAAAAAAGATTGCCATTGTTAAGTGTGAAAACTATTGATACATTTTGAGCTTCATTGAAACTTCTCACTTTCAATTTCTGTTTCAAATTCAATTACAGAAATCTTCACTACATTTGAGATTCAAAGTTAAATTTCCAAGTGGTCAGTTTCATTTTAAGCTGGCATCGTTTTGATGCCACACAGAAAGGGCTGGTCTAAGCATAGCATTAAGTGCTGATCTACTGGGATTTTTCACACAGAACCATCTCAGGTTAACAAAATGGTCTGGCAGTTTTAGACGTAGATGCCTTGATTTCAGAATATGCAGGCTGGTTCAAAATAGCAACTCAAATAACTACTTGTTACAAACAAGATTTTAAACATATTGAATCTTGAATGGGTGCCATTCATGTTTGCTAAGAACAGGAAATTGTCATTCACAGGCTCACCAATACTGGCCAACAGAGTCAAGCTGTGACATTCAGATCGGAGGATCAGAATAGGCACCAACTGATCTTTGTTTAAGACACATCCTATCCAAGCATTACTTCTGATAGCTACTTCCAGAACATAAAACAGTTTGAGTCAATTCAAATGGGTTCAATAACACAATTTTAACTGTGCTCCATTGGCCTCCACAGTTACAGGATATTAATCTATTTGAAGACCTTTGGGGTTTAAAGTAATTGTGGTGGATGAGCAGCACACAGATTAGGAGCAAATGTGTGCCGTCATGGACCAGAATCTTGAGGGAATGCTACAGACACATTGTTGACTTTGCCATGAAGTGTTCATGCAGATGTGGACAAAAAGGGGGCCCAACTTGATAGTAAGAAGGTGTACCTAATAAAGTGGCAAGCAAGTGTCACTAGTTCTAACTTCCAGATATCTGGGTTGAGCAAAACAGGAGATCCAATCAATGACCCTTTTCAGATAATCTGTTTCATCAGCAATTTTGTCTGTTTCCATACTCAATCCCTTTTAAAGTTGCACCTCAACATCAACTATACAACCCTGTACTTTCAGAGTACTGAAGGTTAGTTTGAGAAGAAGAGAAACACACCGGTTGCTCCCTCACCTGGGCGTGGAGCGCTGCGGCAGCGGCAGCAGCCGCCGGGTAGGTGAAGGCTGCATGAGGGAGGCCTGGGGTCAGCTCCGTGGTGTACAGCGGGTACGGAGTCCAGGCATCCGGTGATGCTGGGATCAGTGCTGCCCCTGTCAGATCATCTGGGGGAAGTACAGGACGGTAGTAGACAAGCTGACTGCAGTGCTGCACTGGCTTAAACTATGCATGCTTGCATCTGTTAAATCAATGGAACCTGATGACCAAACAAACTATCAAAGTATGGCTAAGCAAGCCTGATGACTTTGCTAGAGATCTGTCACTGACATTGAAATGCCACTACCAAATTGCAATCTTAAGGCAATTAAACCATTCCATATTTACATAATGGCGACAAATCGCTGGTGCACTAAAAGCATAAATCTTTTCAAAAAAAAATAGCGGAGAATGAGCTTTTAAATGCACCAAAAATGTTTGAGTCAAGTGCAAGATTTACTGTTTAAACTAAGCCAGCTGTAGTTTTTTCCCCCTCTTAAGGCTCTCTTCCACACCACAACAGTAAATTTCTCCAGGAGAAATCTGGCTTTAATGACGCTCATCACTTGTCAACCACCACCAACCTAATGAATCAAGCAGATGTTTAGGCAAAGAGAGCAGAGATCTCATTGCTGACTAAATCCCGCAAGTGGAATTCCCCAGCTGTACATAAGCAAACTGCCTGAAGAATCGAGATGACACATGCACGTGAAGGTGAGTTAGTCCTTTAATTTGTTAGAAACCGTTTATCCGCTCCCAAACCATGTAATTAATCCCATAACATCTACAGATCTTAAAGAGGGCATCAAGGGCCACTGAGCACCGACACTGCCAAGGTGAGTGTGAATGAGGGTCTAGAGTAGTGAAGCCGTACAACTTACATGGGTCCCGTGCAATGAAGTGTGCTCCTAGAGCAGGGTGGATATTTGTGGGGTTCGGTGTGGCCATCAGCTTACTCTTTGCCATCTTCGTGTTGGCTTTAGCAAACTCTAAGCGCAGGGTCTGGGGACTTTCGGGATCAAAACGGATACCCTGAGAGGAGAGACGGAGGAGGGGAGGAGGACATATGATTGTAAGGGAGGCGAGCTGAGTTCACGGGGGCTTAGTTTAGCAGTCTCACCTGGCCCCCTTCCCTAAAGCAGTGTTTCAATAATCAGGGTGCATCCTTCAAGTCTCGAAAGCATGACAAAACACCATCTGAAGGAAACACTTCTGACATTTCAACATGCTTGCGTCTCCTTTTCCTCGTGACAAAAATCAAGAGCAGAGGCGACTGACGGACGAGTGCAGCCTTTGCACGAGCCAGGAAGAGGAGACGAGGAAAAGGGGCCAACGGCGGGACAGGGTAGCATTTCATTTAGGTGGTCTAACCCTGCTTTTGTGTTTTGTGCCCTAAGCATTGTGCCCACATGCAGGTGAGTATTATTTTGGTATATGTGTGTTGTGTTTGTGTGTGTGTGTGAGACTGCTGGTGTGTCTAAGAAGTGATGCTCATAAGGAAAGCTAAGCTATGAGAGAGAAGTGTTAGATACTGCCAACGTAGGCTATTGAGTGATCAAAATAAGAGGTTACACTACTAAAGATGTGTCCAAATAACTACACATGTGGCTATAAGACAGGTATTATAGTAAAGCAGTGATATGCAAAACTGATAAAAGCTATTATAAGACTAAGAAGGATGTGTATCAAGGTCAAAGTAAACTACCGTAAGGCTACGGGATTCTGGCCTCTTTCCAAAAATGGCCCTGCCATTGAATTGTAAGAGACAAAACGGGTCGGCTTTGAGAAATTTCAGAGGGAGAGATTATTTTGCTTACAATCAAGTCCCAATATTTTGTGGGTTTAAGCAAAAAAAGGTTAGCACAACACATGAAGGGTTGAAAAAAGGAGGGGGGGGGGGGGGGACTGCAAAACTGTCAAATGATATCAGTGAATATAAACTTGCAGCTTACATTTAGAGCATTTTTTGCAGCTTCGGCCCCAGAGCGACTGTCGAAAGTTACAAAACCGACAGGCTGGAAGACAAAAAGAAAATGTTAGACTCACAACAAACTAGCATTTTATTTTTTATTCAGTATTGGTGAAAAAAATACAAAATAAAAAAGCTTGCAAGCTATTTAAAAAAATTAAAAAAATCCTTCTGGAAGTCATCCAGAAGTGTGTAGAGAACCGATGGAGAGCACCTCACCTGTTTTGATGTTAACTTAATCAGTGACCCTTCATAACCCTGCAGGGGGAAAAAAAAGATAGCCAATTATCCACCTTGAAGTCACATGAAGGAGGTCAGGCATAAAACATTTCACTATATGAAGACCAAATCTGCCTGTGGACGCCAGCAGAGCCATCTATGATAAAATTGCACTTAAAATGTGTAATGATAAAGCAACAAATCTACTAAAAGGGATAATATTTTGCATAAGTGGGCAAAAAGCATTCTAGTGCATGTGCAGTATACTTCAAGAATAAAGTATATTTGGAACAATCCGTTTCAAAAAATAAATGTAACAATTATTTTCCCATGACTGTAAAGATAAGTTTGCTCCCGATTCAGATTTACAACCATTGAAAATTTAAACAAGTTTCCACAGAGATCTGTAGCACAAATAAATAAATAAAAAACTAATATATCTCCAATAAATTAAGAAAGCACTTTGTCTTTAAAAACTGTCAGGTTCCTCCCACAAGATCTGATTAAAGCAACTTGCTCACAGTGAGCCATGTTTGTCTTGTGTTGAAATAAAAGATAAACCCCCACCCCCCAAAAAACCCCAGTTACAAAACTAAAACTTTATTGGTTTCACAATGTGCAAATGTTTGGAGTGCATTTCTAAAATTTCCCTGCTTGTGTGAGAGCTGGGTCACGGAAGCGCTTGGCCAATCGAGAGAGCTACTCATTTACACATTCCACAGGACCATCCATGTGCGAGGAACACCACTTCCACTTTAGTTCGTTAGGACAACTGTGGGAGGAGGACGTTTATGGAACTCGGGGCCCAGGGAAGGAAAAAAAAACAAACAAAAAACTACTAATAGAGCAACAATGATGTGGCCTCATTTCCATACATGCATATCTGTGGACCTCCATTAACGGAGGGCCTTTAACTGCACGCAAAGAAATCCTTCCTCCCGGAGTCAAACAATATGGTTTATGTATTACGGTAAAATGAAGAGTGGCTTAAAAAAAATGATTCTCCTGCAATGCAGATGAGAAATGCTTCCTAAATACAAGAAGCCTGCCCTTCCGCACAGATAATCCCTTCACAGCCACTTTCCATGACTCTGCTCCAGCAGCAGGCAAACAGCAGCTACTCTTAATTATTTCTTTAAAAAAAAAAAAAAAAAAAAAAAAAAAAAAGAGGGTGACAAATCAATTTTGTTCCATTTACATGATGAAAAGCTTGAAAAAAATATAAATCTGTGGACTACGCTTAGAATATCCCATCCTTAGAAATGTGCTGTAACTTGCCTTAAAAGGTCTGAAAAGAAGGTAAAGTTCTCGTGGTTTGATGTCAACTGGTAGGCCGCTGACAAACAGAGTTCGTACCTGCAAATAAGGGTGAGAAAAAAAAAAGCCATCAACTCATCCTTTAAATCCTTGTACATCACAAAAACAGATGCATGCAGTTTTGTCTATTGAATAAGTATGTCATTTCCAGCATTTTGACAAAACAGTACTCAAAATAAAAAAAAAAACCTTCCCATCCACATTTGTTTAATTTTTAGTTTCCCCTAAGCCATCCTTTCCTAGTTTAATTTCAGATTCATTCAGTTCTAATAAAGCAAGGATCCTCTTAAGAGTTCTGCGTTGTCCCCCCATCCCTTCGTAATCAGTCCAGCAGTTGTGAAGCCAGCTTTCTAATGTGGGGACGGACAGCTGTGGCTCGAGGAAAATGGATGCATACACATTTAAAGATAATTCAGATATATGCGGCTTTACAAATTCTTAGTCTTCAATATGCTGAAAAAAATAAATGTTTCAGGAAGTAAAGAAAAAGGATATAGAAAGATTCACAGTCTGCTTCAGCTGTAAAGTTTAAATGGCATACGGAGGCACTGGTTCAAGAACTTCTTAGTCTACCCAATCATGAGGGAAGTAAAATATTGAGAAAAATGAATTTGAGCAGTTTGTTTTCATCGATCGAAAGCCCTCATATCCAAATACCCCCTGGACTGGCACCAAACAACAGAAACCACTTTGTCAGCACACAAATTAGCAGATTTGAAAATGATCTGAAATTTCTCACTGAAGAAGTTAACAAAAAGTTAATACCTTTAAAAAAAAATAAATAAATCATGGTCTGCCTTTTTCCAATTATCTAAGCTGATCTGCAGGTCACATTCAACTAAAGGGGAATCTTTGATCCCCCTGAAGGACACGTGGACACCCCTTGATTGAACATGCAGTGTCTTTATTCCAGCATTTATACAGGGAGGCCCATTAGTTCTCAGTCGGCAGGGAGGCCTCAAGTACAATGGAGCAGCCAGAGGAACAGCGTAGGACAACAGTGCACAGCATGACACCATTTCCTTCCTCCGACAAGTGGTCCCAACCCTGTTGGCCCTCCGGCATTTTTCAGGTGCTGCACAGCAGCGATTCTCAGCCTTTAGCAGGTCAACATCTACAGCAGATTAAAAGTCAGCCAGACAAGGATCACACACACAGTGAAGATGTTTGAATTTATTCGACATCGCATCAATAACTGAGCAGCTGCAAGACTGCAAATCTGAATATTTGGACAAAATTTTAAAATATATTCTATGGGAAGTATTAAAGCTTCATATGTGACACCATAAATAGAAAATAAAAAAATTATCATCACGTCCATTTGCCCCAAAATACGAGGAATGGGTGGTTCAGGGCAAATTAGGAACAAGAAAAGAGAGAAGTCAAGTGGCCAAACAAGGCTTTGTCATAGGACAATGGGAACAAAAGGAGGACAAGCATAAGGCCCACTGCTTCCTTTAGAGCTTCTCCATGAGGAGCCATTAAAGAGGAAATAAAGCTGGCCACACACAGAGAGAAGAGTGGCAGCTTTGAAAGGTTTATCATCAGAGATCGTTTAATCAATTCAACAATTATATCGTTGCCATTTATTTTTATACATTTTTCAAAATGTCATTGGGGGGGTGTCAGGTTTTATTTTCAATAAAGGAAGATGGATGTAAAACACAAAGCTTAAGACATAGGCCAAATTTAAATAGATTTTCATTTATAGTTGCATTAAGTATAGGCTATTCGTTTGATCCCAAAAAAACCCCCACGTTGAGTATTACGAATTTACAAAATATTTCCAACAGCATAAAAATATGTCAGTCAAAATAAACTTAATATTAGAGGTAAAAAATAAACTTAATACAATCAAAATATAAATCATTCAATAGCGTAAAAAAAAAAAAAAAAAAAAAAAAAAATGACGAGTGAGTTAAGGATTTTAATTTTAACATCTTCACCAAAACCCGAAAACAAAAGAAAAAAAAAATCACTATCCAGATTCATTAGAGCTATTAAGGTGGGAAAAGAAATTGTACTAAACCAGACTTTAAAAAAAACAATACAAAAAGATAAGGATTTACTGCGCTCTAAATCTCAGGACTCCGTAATTTCCCTTTAATTCGGACCTTTCCCCCCCCAAATCTGCTTCAGCACCGCAGTAAGGAGCTACAAAATAAGCCTCAAACTGAATGTTGCGCCCCAAAAAGCTCGAACATAACCGGGTCTAAAGTCCCAACAAGAACCAAACTCTTTTTTTTTTTCAAAAAAAAAAAAAAAAAAAAGGAGAAAACTTGGGACCGACTCACCTCCTCCTCGATGGAAACCGTGTTGCTCGGCTCGGAGTCCGCTTTCAGACTCATGTTGACGGTCGCTTCGGCTGTGGCTGCGGAGACAATCAGGTTTTTCCTCGTCGAGTGATATTTCCCCCAAGTGCGTCTGAAGCGGCGGTGAAAGTCCTGGTGGCGTCTGAACTTGAGCGGAGGAGAAGATGTGCCGAGGTGAGGTCGTGCGGACGAGCTATCCGAGTTTGGTTCGGGAGTATTACAGCGAGACAGAATCATTCATTAAGAGAGAGGTGGAAAAAGAAAAGAAAAACACAGACGCGCTCTAAAAAACTAAAGCAAAACACACACAACAAAACCTAAAAGGTGCGAAGGTGGATTAGGTGCTCCGTGTGTGAGGGTGAGAGATGAGGTGGGGGGGAAAGAAGTGCGTGTAAAAAACTGAAAGCCTCTGCGCTCACATCAATGCCCTCAGCTGTGCTGGGGGGGAGGGGGGGGGGGGGGCGGAATGGTTCAGACTAAGAACAAGTAAACTTTTCTCATTGGAGCGCGTCTCTTTCTCTCCTCCTCCTCCTGCTTTTCAATTAGGTCATCAATTATGTTGGAGTCTGCTGTGTGCTGCAATCAAGCTGCAGATCCGCCTCAGCTGTTGAGGCAGGAGCCGGCCCCCTCCGCCGCTATACGCAACGCCAGGGCCGGCCCAAGTCTGAACGGGGCCCAAATCAGGGGTTTTATCTGTCTGAGAAGGCCATGGTGGGGTTATTTTATCTCTCTGATTTGCATATTAGTACTTGCAATAAGGGTCATTTGAATACAGGCTCAATAGAACTGGGAAGGATTGACCTCTGGTTGTAGACCATTAAAGGACAAGTTCTTGTGTGAATCAGTGCGTTTACACGGATTAAGAGGAAAACAGATTATTGCCTCAGTCCGACTGAATTCTGACTTTTGGAATGCATGTATCCACCTTAGCTGGTGTCAAACCGAACTGGCTTTCTCTTAATCGAGGTAATGCACCCAGATAATGAGATTAGAAAACCTAACCTCTGTGCATGTAAACAGCAGAGGCAATTTAGCCGAGCTACTGCCAGCCTGCCCCCCCCCCTTCAGGAAGTGACAAGACCGCAGAAGTGGGAATAATAACACCGGAATGAGCAGCAACAATGAGTGACAGTACAGTAGACCACTTACTAAATCTCCTCTGCTGCAGCGTGGATGTCGTCCATTTCTTCGCTCATTGTGCATATCCTGCTTTTACTCGGTCTGCCTCACTGCCGCCAGCATTTGTTTAATATCTGTGTGATGCTTTAGGCCAACGGAAAAATGGCAACGTGAAAGGGTGCATGTCGCCACCTAGCGTCTGGGAGTCGAACGCACTTCATTCAATAATTAAATTTTCTGAGTGACATGTGAACTGGGATTAAGGCTCCCATTCTGGTTAAGCTATTAGTTTTAGTCTTGCCAAAAGCTCAATTTAGATGTGCATGTAAACATACTGAGTGTGGGTGAAATGTGACCCCACTTGAAAACATAAATAATTAAATTAAAGTAGTAGCATTAAATTATGCCTCAGCTTGTGAAATTGTACCTTTTGTTTACATATAAATTCTTTAATTCTGAAAAGAATTTAAATGTAATATTAGGTTATTTAAAATTATACTGAGCATAAAATTATCTGCCATAGTAAAAACCGTGGATCTAATTTCAAGGTTGGCTCATTTTTTTATTAACTTGATAACAAGCAACAGCAACAAAACATGTACTGAGATATATTCTGTGTGAGAATTCAAGGAGTCTTGGGGGGGGCGGCTGCCCTAAGCAGCATATGGTTTTTTCTTGCGGCCAGTTTACGCTTAATAAAGAAAAATATTATTTCTTGCACATTTTAATACCAAATTTATCACAAAAAAAACAGAACAAACAAACAAAATATCCTCTCCTTGTGAAAACCTTTTTGACCAATTAAGTATTCTGTTGTTCTGCTTCTTTTCCTTTTTGGCAAGATTGGGCTTAAAACCCCATATTTAATTTTTAGATTACAATTTATTTGTTAATGTTAGACCACAAGTCTGCAACAACTTACTAACAACAATAATTTGCTTTAACAAATGTAAAAAAAAACAATTGGGTAGATTCTAATCATCGTCTTAGAGCAGAAATGATGTAAAAGCTAAAATGCATTTAAATGAATCAGCAAAATTCAAACCAAATTTAAAATGTATTTACTCAAAGAAATGTGTTACATTCTGATAATTTTTTTGATTTTTAGATCTCTCTCAAATTGATGCATTTAAATACAAATACATTAGTTTCTGTCTCCAGAATGAAATTCCTTAAAATATCTTTAAAACCCACAAGCTTGGAATGATTACTCCTAAACAAGACAGATTAATAAAGGTACAGTACACACAAACGCATTTTATTGATGCAGATGATGCTCGCCATCACAACAGGTCAGCTTGGTCCTCCATGTTAAAGTAAAACGACATGATTGTCTTAAATCACTGTGGCAAAGCTAGTTAACCCTGGCTACGAGCTGGAATTCTTGCTCCAGGGCAGAAACTTTCTCAACAACAGTCCCACGAACCAGTTGTAAATTAATACATTTATTCATAATTTAACCCATATAACTATATCAGCCTTGCTTTTCGTTTCTGAATGACCTAACATCTTCAGTTCAATTCTTATCAAGGTACTTAAGTAGGATTTGTTTCTGAGGGAAAGCATCTAATGTTGTCAGAATTGAAGTATTATTAAACATTACATTTATAAACTAATATCCTCGATTAAAATTTGAACAATTTTAATGTGTAATATTAAATACCTTTTTAATGTGTTCTTAAGTTGGAATGAAAAAGAAGTAAATCTCAACCAAATCTGCTAAAAATTGAAGAAACAATACTCTAAAATTTAAATTTTTACTAAATTTATATGTTTTACTGCAACAAAATGAAACTAAATTCTACCACTATGGACATTTTTTTCTTGGTCAACAACATTTTTGTTGTGATATCTTTTAAAATGACTGAAAATACAAAAAAATCACAAGAACTAATAAAAATATATTCTTTATATTTTACCAGAAATACTTTTGCTTCTTTTTCTCTGATATCTCCAAAAGGAAAAAAAACATCAAATTAATAAAGCTTATTTGATGATTCAGAATTTAAAGTCAGTCTCACAGTAAAAACTTTAATGTGTATCATTTTCAAACACAAATGTCTAGAGATGGAGTTTTTTTTTCTCCAAAAGCTATAAAATAAGTACTCATGTATTTATTGTGTTTATAAAGGCATAAACCTATTCAGATAAATGACTGCTTATGGGCGTAAGATAGAAAATGTCACAATAACGTAAAAAATCATTTACATTGCGTGTGTTTTGATCATTTGCCTCCATGTTGATGTAAGAGGCTGTGTGGGTGGGGTAACCGCCGGCCTGGGCCGTGAGTTAAGGCTCGGCCCTGGACGCGAGCCCAGCATGCAGCAGGTTTCCCCACAACATCGCAGCTCTCAGAGGCCAGACGGTTTCCTGACTTTGTATAGGAACACAATCAGGACTGGAGGGTGAGGAGGAGGAGGAGGAGGGAGAAGAAGGACGGGGGAGTTAAGTGGACGGATGTGTTCCCACTGTATTTCTTTGATTTTGGTCTAAAAATAGCAACGGTCTTCTGTGTTTCACATGTTTCAGAAACTCAGCTATGTATGGAGACAAAAAAGGGACACTTTAAAAGACGCAGTTCTTAAAATAGTTCCAGACTTTCCTTAAATGTACATTTTGCCCTCTTCTTAGTTCATTTTCAATGTACATAGATTAAACATGTTGGGTTTGAGCTGCTGGCTGGATAAAGCCAACCAATCAGTTCTTCATAACTTTATAAAACCCTGAAGCCACACTTATTGCTACGTATTACACAATTGTTTTTAAGATTTAATTCATTCCTTTAACTTATTCTTTTTTTGCTAAAACATCTGGTGCTGAAAGGTAGAGGCTAAGAAGACAACAGCTTTGGTTTCCAGATCAATTGAAAGCATGTGAAAGAGCTTGCTCGACATCCGATTAGAGTTTTAACACTGAAAGTTAAAAAACAGATCTTCAGTTTTGTAAGATTAAAGCAGAGCACCAAGCAGAGATCTGCTTTCTGTCAGCAGCCGTATTGTATTTTATGCTCTGTTTACCATTTCACCAACACCCTCTGCCTATGAAATATTGACAGTGCTGTTGAGTGAGCATTAATTTATGCATTGTCCGACTTGAACAGAAGGTTTGAATGCCCGTGGTGGTCAGACTTTTGGTGCATCCCGTGTTTGGATCCAGGACTCATCTCATCCTCGCTCTCCCTGTTTTACTTAAGAAAAAAAACAAGTAAGAGTTTAAGCTCTGAGTCTTTCGTCATGACTTTCCCACTTCTTGGCCAAAAAAACCCTCCAAGAGATGTCCTGCTTGAAAAACAAGACGCAATCAGCTGTCTGAGAGTAAAGAGCAAATAAATGACTCATCGAAGCTCCAAACCTTTCATGCTCAGCGATGTCAGAACCATTTTCACGGCCAAAGATAGCTTTGCGTAGCAGTAAGCCGTAAAATATTTCTTATTTATGCGTCTCTACGGTTGAATTTTATAGAACACCTCAAGTTGTTTGGAGATAAACTCATTGGCCTCTGTCCCCTGAGTGCTGCCAGAGAAGCTCTACATAACTGAGAACTGGATGGAAATATTCAGAGATGTTCAAATTAAGGCCATGCTGTCTTCCAGATCCATGAACAAATAGGGAATAAAAGTGATTTATGAACATTTAGAATGAACATACGCTTCTAATGTCATGATCCCGTTTCTGAAAATGGCTTTTTAGCTTAATTTTGAATATTAAAAATAGTACTAAAGTAATTATGAGAACTACAACATTTTAACCCAATGTAAAAGTTGCATAACTTCAACTGAGCTATGATTAGGAGACATCCTGGTTATTTTTTAAGATTGGGATTAACACCTTGGTTGATGTTTTACCAAAATTTATAGAGTGGTTCAAGTTCTAATATTATAGCAATGCTACTATACTGCTTCATACACCCATCATGGTAATGAGTGTCATAGTTATTTTGGTCTTTTATTGATGAAGGGATGATAGTAAGCAATAATTAGATGCACAAGGTAAAACATTTTTTTAAAGATTTTCTCTAATTCATACAGGGTTAAAATTATACATACAGACTCAACTATATGTAAACATGCACACTTCTATTTGGTAAAAAAACACACAAAAAAACATAGCAAGTTGCACCTGAACCACATAGAGGTAAATCTTTGTACACATCAACTGCATGGGTACAGGTGAAAAAGGAACCACTCTTGCAAAACCCCAAACTGCTCAAGATTAAATCAATCAATCAATAATTATGAAATAAATATCTACCTGATTAAATAACAGACAAATATTTAATGTGACAATGAAATTGTAAACAAAACTGAATGCTCATGAAATATCATGAAATATTTGTCATTTTCCTTTAAACATGTATTTATTAATATAAAACATTTTTACTGTAATTTTGTCCCCCTAAAAATATAAGTTATTATCATTTTTTTGCCATTTTTATGTCATTCCATCAGTTTTTATTCCAAAGTCAGCTTTTATTTCACAATGGTGTCTTTCCCATTGGCTTATTTATTTCAGAGGAGAATGGTGGAAGAAGGGCTAAAGTTGTTTTATACTGTAATTGCATTTAACGTCTGTAGGTTGTGTATGGCTTTATCCAGATGCTCATAATATTGGCAGCATATTTTCCCAAACAGTGTGGCCGTCTAAATCCAATCAGCCGGTGTTCCATCAGTGTTCCAGGTGTAAAGCTGCCCGGATCGCCACGTCCGTGATGAGACATCACTGTCGGGGGTTAGATCTAAACAATCAAAGGTTTTATAAATAAAACAGACCATGTTTACATAATTCTCCCGTCAACTGATTGTTTGTGTGACTGAGGCTTCCTCCGCCATTCTCCTCCAAGTTGTGCTGCATGACACAGAAAACATATCAGCAATAACTCCGATGGTTTTGTCAGACAGCACTAAAGTCTTCAGTACTGGATCTGGGATAATTTAAAAAAAATTCATCCAAACGACTCAAAATGGCATTCTCTGATAAATTCTTGAGTGAGAATGACTTTCCAGGAAGATCGATGTTTAGCAACCAGCCAATGAGCCTTTAGGTCCCACCCACTGACCCTGACTGGCAGATGAACTTATTCTGCTGAAAAGTAACATTCTGAAATAAATTAGCTGCTGGGAAAAAAACACCATTATGAAATAAAAGCTGACTTTGGGAAAATGACGTTTTGGAATAAAAATTGATGAAATTAAATGAAACTGGCTAAAAAATAATTCTTATTATTAGGACAAAAATTACAGTAAAATAATGTTTTATGTGAATAAATAGATTTTTTAAGGAAAATGAAAAATATTTAATACTACTAAGCTTAGAATTTTATATGCATTCAGTTTTTTTCACAATTTCATTGTCACATTATATGTTTGTGTATTATTTAGCCATGTAGATATTTATTTCATGATGTTTTATTCATTCATTTAATTTTGAGCAGTTTGGCGTTCCATAAACTCTGCTTGGTGAAGTTTTTTCAGATCGGCTGGTTTCCCGATCTAGACCCCCTTTTCATTGAAAAGATTTTCAGCACAGCTGAAGGCAAGGCTTTCCAGATGTTTACACGTGCACCGTAAAAACTTTTTAATATTGTGAGAAAGTCAAATATTATTTGTCACATTTCAGAAAGTGAAACTCATGTATTATATTTATTCATTACACATAGAGTGAAATATTTCAATCCTTTATTTCTTGTAACACTGATGATGATGGCTTATAGAAAATGAAAACCCCAAATTCAGTGTCTCAGAAAAGAATAATCTTTCAGTCTAGGTCGGTAAGCGACACAACAATGAGGAAGACTGCTGACTGAAAACATTTACAGAAGACAGTCCATGACGTCCTCCGGGTAAAACACAAGATAATGCGTAATTGTAAAGTGAAGAGAAAAGAATACACGGTTAAGTTCAGAAGTCATCTAATTAGCAATTAATAGTCAACCTGTGTGCAGTTTAAACTCAGTTTAAATATAGCTGTTCTATGAAGGGTTTGGACGTTTAAAAAAAATAGAAAATTAGCAAACAAACAGCATACGGAAAATCAATGAACTCAGATCTGCTTTAAGCCTCCCCATAAAGCAGGGTTAGGTTATTAAACAATATAGAAAGCTTTGAGCACTGCTCAGTTCAAACCTAAAAGTACGACGTGGGAAAGCAGTGAATTAATCAGAGAAGCAGTCAAGAGGCACATGGAATTTCTGAAGGAGCTGCAGATAACCATAGCTCAGGTGGGCCAATCTGTTGACAGGGTCATTATTATTTGTGCCCTTTACCAACTGACTTTTATAGCACAAAAAATGTATAATCTAGAAGAATATGTGGAAAAAGATGCCAGTTTTTGTGTTGGAAAACATCACCCTGAGCACCCTGACCCTTTGATGAAATATTGTGGGGCCAGTATCATGGTTGTTGGAAAGCTTTTCTCCAGCAGAGTCAGGAAAGCTGATGAGAAGACGGAGGTAACTTAACACAGGGCAAATAAAGGAAGAAAAGCTGCTAGATGCTGCAATGAGGTGGAGGAACCTAAATATGCCTATATGTCATACTAGCACTTCGATATTGAATAACCTGGATGACGCTTGTTTTATGTGTCTTAAATTCACCCACATTTTACTCTATTCAGATGTTATTGGCCCATTAAATCTGACTTGTGATCACACCCATAGATATGAACTGAGGATGAACCTGCTGTTACGAACTACTGTGAAAAATAAACATTTCAGGGAGAAAGGAGGCAAGATTCCAATCATAGCCAATTAATTTCCATTATGTAGACAATTTACGTTACTTTTTGGGGTTTGGATTTTACTTCTGAGTCCATTTAGCGGTTAACTCAGTGATCCAAAGTGCTTCACAGTGTTTATTACAGCACCGGCCCTCCTGCCACCCTGTACAGATAAAGCAGGCATAGAAGATGGGTGAGATGAATGGATAAATCTTCTTTTACTGCTAATCTGTACTGGACAGTTTTCTTTGTGTTTCGGTATATTTACGTACACATAAAAAAAATAAATCTGAGGTCTGGGTATGTAAGACCCCCTGATGCCACTCCAAATAAACTGTAGATCTGCTGAAAAAAAAAAGTTTATGTAGAGAAGCGGAGTAATTATAATGGCAATAAATGTATCAAAGGGTGTATAAAATTCTATAATTAGACATTAGTATTTCATTAGTTCCCCCAATGTTTGCAGCAGAGCAAAACGCAGACATTTTACAGATTAATTTTTCTTTTAGGTCCTCTAAATCTGCCCCCCCCCCCCCCACCTCTCTCTCTCTCTCTCTCTCTCTCTCTCTTTCTCTCTCTCTCTCTCTTTCCACCCAAAAAACTCCTGACAGAAGCTGAGACTGTATAGTTCAGAGGCTCTGGATAAGCCTCATGTTTTATTTGCAGAAAGCAGCCCCATTGTCCCATAAGTCACCTCACACAGCACTCTTCTGCTTCACGCCACACTGAGCCTGTCCTCCTGCGTTAGCGTCACCCGCTGCTAAAGCACTTAGCTTGTGTTCTCCATGTCCTCTGTGGTCCAGCCAAACATCCATTTGGAGGTCCTAGGAAACTTTGAAGCTTTTTCACCCACTCACTAAGCGACGAAGGTGCGCGGGGGGGGGTCGCCTTTGTGACGTTTCGTGAATACTTTGTCCAATAAATAGCCCTCTTTATGAATACATTAAAGCTCATGAAATCTGCCAGCGCATGCTTGCTTTCAGCCTGAATCTGTGGAAAACCGGATTAGTATCAATAAGGGATCTTACAAAAAAATGTGTCTGTAATACTCTATTAGCCAGTAATAACACAATTTACACATTTAGTTGCAGTATTGTGTCTGTCTTGCTAACATGTGTCAAGACATTGTAGCATGTGCTGCGATGTCCTGAAAAGATAGAAGCAGGTGGAGGAGCAGCTTCTTCAAATCAATTATTTCAGGATAATGCTGCAAACAAAGTAATTAAAAAAGGAATATTCACTGGTTAATAATTAACCAAATGATAAATACTTGTTTCACAAGTTGCCACAACAAAAGCAGAAAAACATTTTCTCAGTTGTTGCTTGAGAAATACAAATAAAAAATAGGTTACTTTGATATCATCGAGCTGGAATAAATTTAAGGTATTTAAGGTAATATTTTGGGAAACCGAATCAAAAAAGACTAACATTTATTGTCTGCAAATTTGTTTGTATCTGGTTATAGCACAAGCTGCACCCTGCAAAATTCAAAAATTGATTAAGAGGGTCAAAAATGGGAAGAACAGAATATGAAACAAGATCACCTCTGTTGTTGCATACCGGACATTAATAACCATGTAGTCTTAAAGCAAAATGTAAAACAAATTCAGTTCTTCTGCAGATAACACTAGTATCATTAACTTTTTATACCATGCAGCACAATTTAAATGTTGAAACACTGAAGTACTTTTTTTATTTCAAATAAAGATGCAGTTTACAGCTTGACCCAAAATGTCTTTTGTTTAACTTGAAAACAATTCAGGAAAACAGTGTATAAACTTTAAAAAAATGACTGCCCCGTTCAGTCGCAGAAGGATAAAGTAATAAGTCTCAGCTGTAAGATAGCATGCTAACAAAATGTTATTAGTTCTAACAATGTAGTGGAGGTCAGAGGTAAAAGTAACTCTTTAGAAGCCAAATTTCCATTTGTTGTTACTGTTAATAACTAGTTGCCACAGTAGATCAGCAAAGTGGCAGATTAAAATTACTATGAGGACTAGGTTAAAAATAAATCATATGATTTAAAAAAATTCTAGTCAACCACAGGCAAATGAATATTGTAATTAAATTTACACAGCAGAAGCCAAAATCTCCTCATATTCTTGTTTAAAGACGTGCTGGAGTTGGACAGTGTTGCCAGTTTACAGGCTTCGTCATTATATTTAATTAATTTACAGCCAATTGTAATCTCTCTCTTCCAAAAAAGGGTTTCTAGCTTTAGTGATTACTTCTGTACACTCTGGGGCACAATAATGAATTTTACCCTCGCAGGTGGCCCAGTCCATGTGCAGCTGTCAATTCGGCTGTAGTAAGTTCAGATATCTCCAGCATTTTGGTGCAGTATGGGTTGCTGTAAATGTGGTATGCAAATAAAATTCACCGTTTAATTTGACCATGACCTAAAAACAAAAAGAAACCAAAAAAGAAACCATAAAACCAAAACAAGAATGGGCAGAATACACTTTATTTCTAAACAAATAGGGTGCTTTTATTCACTTGTTTCCCCACAATGGTATTCCTCTCTTTTGCACAATCTAGTACAATTACATCCATATGGCCAGTTAAGTAAACTAGGTGATGATGTCATTTGGTGACTTCTAGAGACTTTTAGAACAGTCAACTTTCCTGAGAGGTTGGTGACAGGGGCGCTGGAACTGTAGCACGGCTACCTGCTACTTGAAATGAGATCATTAACCATTTAAAACTTACATGGGCAAGAGCTTTAGACATTTTGAGATTGTTTATGGTCCCTTTACTGATTTTTTTGCCAAGTGGAACCATCAAAGCATATAAAGGTAGTGAGTGTCCTCAGTAGTTATAAGAGAAGTTCCACTGGGAAAAAGTCATTTGCTCCAAGCAGAAGTACCAAAACTAGCCTTTTATTTGTCTACCTTCATTTGCAATCCATCCATTGTCTATGCTGCTTATCCTTGCAGGTTCGCAGGTGGCTTGTGCCCGTTTCCAGCAGTCATTTGGCACCGTACACCATGGATAGGTGGCAAGTCCATCGCAGGGCAACAAAGGACAAACAACCATTCAACCGTGCACCCTCACACGTCAAGACAATTTTGGAGAGACCAATTAACCTAACAGTCATGTTATTGGACTGTGGGCATATGCCGGAGTCCCCGGAGAGAAGCTACGCAATGCACAGGGAATACATGCAAACTCCATCCAGAAAGTCCCCCGGCTTTGATTCGAACCCTGGACCTTCTTGCTGTAAGGCGACAGTGCTACTGCCTGCACCACTGTGGAGCCCATTTGCAATTTAAATTCCAGATTAATCCAAAATGTCTGTAAATATTTTAAGAACAGCTTAATTCCCAATACATTTAGCAAATTATTGTGGAAAACATAGATTCAGAGAATGTTCACATTTTAAATTTTTCTTTGAAGAATGAAAACTAGCTAATAATTTATACTGTACACACTGACTTTAAGTCTCTCTCTCTCTCTCTCTCTCTCTCTCTCTCTCTCTCTCTCTCTCTCTCTCTCTCTCTCTCTCTCTCTCTCTCTCTCTCTCTCTCTCTCTCAGACTCCAAGGGAGTCAAAGCGAAGTCTGTTGGGTTTCCTTAGATAGAAAAACTTTTACACTTAGAATAACAAATTGAACTTGCCTGTATTGCTGAAATGTATGTATTGACTTTGAATTCTGTCTCTGTGATTGGATCAAATTGATCTTTTTTTGTGAAGTGCCTTGAGACGACATGTCTTGTGAAACGGTGCCATATAAATAAACTTCAGTGAATTGAAGTGACTCTCAGCCTGCTTTTGGGGGTTATTTTACTAGGGCATTTATTATTGATATTTGTTATGCTTGCAGGTTTTCTGGCATTTTTACTTTGAAATAAAACAGACTTATTAATACAATTTTGCAGTCACAACCCCTTCAGCAGCTGATTTGGATGAATTTCTTCCTCTCTCACCTCCTGGTCTAGAAGTTCAGACCTGTTAGAAACAGCTTCCAGTTCTCCACTCACTGAGATGGGGACACAGGGCACTGATGGGTTAACATTAACGATATGTAAAGGAAAAAAAAAAGTTTGGCTATTATTTGAACACAGTAACCCCAGTTCATTGCCTCCATCTCTCCAGGATTTCAGTACTATTATGTATTTTAACAATGGCAACAAAATCTGTGCCAGCTGTGACTGCGTTATTTGTTGTTTCACACAAAGCAGAAAACAAAACTATGAGCTAAAAAATGTTCCCAAGGACTTGCCAACTACCGAGGCTGTGCGTACTTTGTAGCTCTGAAACAAAAACAAATCTTTTCTTTTTTTTACCACCCCCCCCGGCCACTCTGTAGGTCACTCGGTCTTTCTCACAAGCCTTATTTTAAGAATTTGGAGAATTATCGAGACACGGATGAGTGTTAAAAGAGACTAATATCAAAAGACACAAAAAAAACGCCCAGTCCAAGCATTCCTAACAAGAGGAAATACTGAAAAGGACCCACTGGGACCGTTTAAATAGTAATTTTCTCATGAAGGCAAACCCAGTCCACAGAGATTTTCTTCAACATGGGAAGAATGTAAAACCCTCCCCCATCTGAATCAAAAAAATCCAAAATTAGAGATACGTAAAGAAAATAGAAGAAAAACAAGGGTTGAAACATCTTTTTTTTTTTGCCGCATTGCTTCTGAAGCAGTTTATTCACAAAATGCAGTATGTTGGTGGAGAATAAACACTTTCATAACATCCTCCCTCAGAAGTGAGGCCTTCACTTCCTGTTTGTGTACGCAATATGGGACACGGAGGGTTATGCTATTTAAACCAAAGGGCAGTGGATTCCCAGCTATTGAACACTGATGGGATCTACCAGGTCCTCAGGGGGACGAGGAGTGGGTGGGAAAAGGCAGGAAAAGGAGGAAAAACAAGATACTGGTAATCATGCAGAGGAAAAGAAATGGAAGATAATTACGCAGGAGATGGGTTGTCGTGCAAATGAAAACACAACAGAGTTGTGCATCAGTTCTTATCTGAAATACCTGCCCCCGATTTCACAATTGGGTTTGGTAAAAGCCTCTTTGAGGTGTTACGATTTTGCAACAAATTTGTTTTTGCCAAAGAACAGCCAACAAAAATGATAAACGAGTGGATTTCTGCTTGTATGAAAGAAAACTCACAGAAGGGGTTCAGCTTCCTTGCCTTCTTTTTTTGAAGGGTGAGATGAGAAGATCAATACAAACTTTGTGTCTAGGGATTTTCAGCTGCCAGCGGTGTTATGAAGCTGTTTCTGTGAAAGAGGCTCCCTCTGTACATCAGCCTGGTCTCACATTAAGACGTGTAACTGTGGGGCTGCTTCCTGTCTTACGTTTAGAATGCTCCCATACTGCAAAGCAAAGAGAAACCGTTATAGTTGGTCCATTCTGGAGGCCGTTTGCCTAAAACATCATTTTTGGGTCCACACATCTGAAGAAACCAACCTAAAAAGACGTGAACCACAGCCCATATTAGACCTAATTAAGGTCTCTATTGCTGATGGACTGGTACTAAAAGCTGGTGGATTATCCAGGTGACTCAGAAACTTTGGGTCTTCCTTGCTTTTTTCCCCCTCCCCCTTTTCCTTCTTCTCTCTCCGATTAAAACTCTAAATTAGGCAAATAAATTGACTTTTCTCTTTTGATAACCTGTAGATTGTTAATAGGTTTTAACTGCTGTTGTGCCACAGATAGGTAGGTTTTGAATGAATGAATCTATGAATCTATGAATAATTATGAATAATTGCTTAGGGCAATTATTAATCAGATTAATAATTTTATGTAAAAATTACCACGTTTAGGGCACCACCTGGATTCCAGGAATATCAATAGCCAAATTGTTCAGTCTCAGTTTATGTTTATTATTACCTGCCTGATAAGGCTGAGATAATTAAACAATATATGATGGAATAAGTTCTTGGCGTACCTGAACAGAAAGTTAACACACATGTAGGTGAAATATCAACAACAGTTTTCCAAAATACAAGAGTTTATTACAACAAGAATTCACTTTCAGTTAACATGCTTTAATCAAAAAACTCAAAAAACTAGTAAAACACAACTAAACTACTAAGAAAAGAATAACGATAATAAAACTCACACTCAGAGGTAAAACAGTAAAACTGATAAAAATGCACAGAAATCGAAACAACAATAAATTGATAATGATGTCACAGTTCAGAATGAATATGTTTGCTCAAAGACCAAGGCTTGTATTGAACAGTGTTGGGAATAAGGCTAAGTTAGTTTTAAACTAATTGCGATTAGTCTAATACTAATCAGCAGATTCTGGTTTGTTTTCCAACCACCAATTCACAATGCAAAGCAGAAGTGAAGAAAAACATTGTTTGGAAGAAGCAATGTTTCATTAAACCATTTGCTGAATTAGAAATCAATAACCTTTAGATAATTGATTCTATTTAATGGATCGGTCACCGCAGTGATTGATCTAATTTAATATTTAGACTTTATGTTGACGTTAACGGCAGTACCAATTATGTCGATCTAATTTAGTATTTTGACTTACCAAGAAGGCGGTCTCAAAAATGACTTTAAAGATTAGTTTAGTGTTTAACCTATCTGTTTAAAGTCGATCTCTATTTTGAATAGCATTAACGGCAGTTTTTATTGTTCATGAATAAAATGCTGTCAATGGCGGGCCCACGTGGTTCACTATAGCATGTAGCTTACAGCTAACTCATGTGGTGCTGCTTAAAGTCGCTCTGGGTCATTTATTAAACATCAAAACTGTCGGATTGAGTAACTCCGGTTGCAGGATATAAATCGACTTTCCATCGGAAACCTCAAAAATCACAGTTTAAACCTCCAGGCCGACCGGCCTGTTTGTACCCAAACAATAAATGAAATCTTACACAAAGTAACAAATCACAGTGAAAATACACAACCCTTAATTCTTGTTTAAACTAACCTAATCTCGCCTCTGCCCAGACAGACCTTATTGAACGGTTAAAGTTCTCCAGGTTGCTCCGTGGATGATGGGCGAAGGCAAAACAACGTTAGCCCGTAGGCTAGCCACAGCTACGGTCCGTTAGCAGTGGGAGGAATATAGCTGTTGAATCGCGGGTAGCATTAGCTCAGAACGTCGTTTCGTCCCCTCCTGCTTGCTAAACAGCGATCAGCTGCACCTCAGTTCACCGACAGAGTACCTTCTCTGCAGGTGCAAGATAGCATTGTCCCAGGCTTTGTCGCGGTGGGGTAACGCTCCAGTCTCGACCCGGTTCTGTGGCATTCGGTAGCTTGTTAGCGGCTCGCTTCATACGGCAGCATCTGTTCAGAAAGCAGGGCTCAGGGCGGAACAGTGGGGTTTATCTCAAAACAAACTGGGCTGCGATTCACCTTGATCAACAGTATTGTTGTCCTGGAAATGGGTTCCTCCCGGAACTCGCGTCTTATCCCTCGCCAGCGAAGGAAACACGGATCTCTCCTGGCGCTGTTTGGCTGAACGCCAGAACTGGAGAGAGCGTGAAAATCTGTGGCGGTGCCTTATATAACCTCTGGTCCTCTTCTTCTCCTGTCGGAGCTAGAATGTGGGTTAGCGCCACCCAATGGCTGTGTGTCCGCCACACTGCTAAAGCCTGAGTATACTTTTAACAGTTATTTCCTACGTCTGTATATTAAGTTTTTGTTTTCTGTTCTGGGTGATTTGAGATAGATGGACAGCTGCTTCTTTTAATAGAATTTTCACTTTTCAATTAAGGTCAACTGCGTAATGCTGACCTGCATGGGTTTGGTATGTGATAGAGCAAGCAAATAAAACTTGGAAAAGAAATGATGTTTTGTTTGTTTTACAAACATGTAATTAAATGCCATGCACAAAACCCTTAATAAAATATTAATCCTTACATTACAGTCATGTTTCAAAGTAACTCCACGCGTGTCTTTGGCTGATCAGACTCAAGCTTCATTGTTATGATGTTATTTTCTATCTACTGACTTTGCTGTGCCATTAAGAGGTCAAGCGAACATACAGTACTCAATAGAGATTGTTACTCGAAGTACTTTGCACAGTTCACATGTATACATTGCCTACTATAAATTTTGGTTTCAAACGTTTTGTTGTGGAAAGCTTATATTTGAAAATGAATGTTTCTTCAGCCTAAATCTGTTATTTTCTAATAATGAGATAACATTTTTAAAATGTATTATTCTATGTACTTGATAGGGCACATAGCAGATTGAATCAGATTAAACGGTACTACTCAAATAATCGCTGCGATGGACTGGCAACCTGTCCAGGGTGTACCCTGCCTCTCGCCCCTTGTCTGCTGGAGATAGGGACCAGCCAAAATATTTGTTGGCTCAAGCATTGAGGCAGTGATAGCTGCAGGTGCTGCTGCGAAATATAAAACTAAGTGACAGTCTTTTTTGTCCTGTCCTTTTTATTTGTTTAAATGTTCACTTTTCAAATGAATCAATAATCTAAAGCAAAAGCAGTGCGGTCATGATTGTGAACCAAAAACACATCTGAAGCGCAGAAATTAAATATGTTTAAAATCCAACAACTCCTGCATTTATCAGGGCAGTAAGAGATTTAGTTGTGACAATGAGTGAATTTCAGGCAGCATAAATCACTGATCACCAATCCAAACACATGTTAAACACACATTCTCCTGTTCCTGTTCTGCTTTGGACATCCTGGGCATGGTTCTCATCTCGTGGACAATAACATCGCGGCAAACAGCAGCTGGACCTATTTCCATGCTGTTCAGAGACACTAAATCAGTCAGCACCAAATAAACATCAAGTTTCAGCAGCACTTTTCACCCTAAAGCCTGATTTCAGAGAGTGAGAAATCCGATTTATCAGAGTGAAAGGACAAAGAGATTAATATTATATCCCTGAATGTTTCCATCCATTCATAACCTTATATATATATATATATATATATATATATATATATATATATATATATATATATATATATATATATATATATATATATATATATATATATGTATATGTATATATGTATATGTATATGTATATATGTATATGTATATATGTTATACACCCATTTTAAAGAGAGACCTGCTTAATATTCAAATGCTATACTTCATACTTCAAACTAATCTATAAAATTGGATAGATTAAATCATTAAAAGCAAGGTTAAAAAAATTATGTTGCTAAAATAAGCTTTTCGACCTTTCCCGAGAGCTCTTAAGAAATGTTTAAAGTGCCTAAATAAAAGTAAACTTGATAACTTCTGATCTTGCTAGAAAATGTTCCAGTCATATGGATCCACACTTTCCTTTTTGCCAAACTCTGCACATACTCAAGTGACAATGTCAATTTTATATCAATTTCATATCAGTTATATATTCGTAAGACAATTGAGAACATTTTTTGTAATTCACAATATTTTCAGAGATTAGAACCTGGTCTCAGATCCTCTCCCCAGGGCATTCATGCACATGCTCCCACAGCCTAAAAACACATGGAGATTGTAAGTTGCAGTTATAGGTATCTGTGTGGATGCTGTTCTGGCCTGTCTGTCTCTGGGTTGAACTGTAGTGAACTGGAAACTTGTCATTGTTGTAGTCTAAACAGGAATAAGTAGATATCAACAATAGAATGCATGGATGGTTGCATCATTTGAATGTTTGCTAAATCAGGCCTTATTAAAAACGTTCTCCTTTCTTCTGTCTGTTACGCTCTGACCACGCATATTATAGACATTCTTACACACATGTATTGTATACGGTCACCTTTCCTTTATATATGCTCTGCATTAAAAAAAAAACTCACCACAGAATACTGTGGCAGCAATGAGGCTGCTGTGCAAAATGTATTTTCTTCGTAGTTTTCAAAGCAGAATTTACCTTTGGATTTGCATTAATCTGTTCCTGATAAATGAACACATTTACAGAAAAGGAAAAAAACTGGTTGCAGTTTAAGCTGTGGACATTCAGAAGAAGTAACAGTGCAGAGGTAGTCAGCAGAACTAATTTCATCAAATATTAAACCTGGGTCTGGGACTTGCCTGAGCAGCTCAAGATTTCAGGAGATTTTCCCCAAAGCATGATGCGAGCTGACAAGATGCGGAACAGTTTAATCATTGTGGTCCGTACATTTTAAAATGTTATCAATTCATAAACTTAGGAATCTAGTTCAGTCATGTTACTGTGTGGTGTGTGTCTTGTTTCTGACTACTGCATTAACTTGCGCATGAGCTTGCACTACAAAAAAAGAAATTTTGAAGGATATAAAATACAGTTGTTTTTTTTTCTTTCATTTTATGCAACCATAATTCTGTAAAGGAGATCTTCAGTAACAGTTGGATTCTTGCATAAACCCCTTTTATGGATCAGAATTTAGCTCCAAATCTTCAGGTGTCATCCGTTGTGTTGGTGTCTATCAGAGAACAGTTAGGCTGATAGCCTATGTCCATATGGGTTGAATTATGAATAAATACATCAGCTAACTAAAAGTTAAGCTGACATTTGGCTGACATTGTTTCTGTGTTGGGGGCAAGAATTTTCATCTGAATCAAGCTTTAACTAGTTTAGCATCAATGCTAATGCTACAGTCAAACATGCTAGCTAGTTGAGTTTTGCTTTTTGTCACACACTTTTTCAGATCATCACACAAACTTTAATATCAGGCAACGATAACCCGAGTCAACAAACAAAAACAGTTGATTTGTTAAGGGAGAAAAGGGACCTAAACCAGTCTGGCCCTTTGGGAAAAAGTAACTAAACATTGTTAAATGATGAATTAGCTGTGTTAGCCACACTTTTTTTTTCAGAAGCTTTGTTTAATTCCACTGTTAACATCCAGGCTTCAAATCAAGAAATCCTTTAAATAGATCTGACCATTTGAATAGGGCAAAAAGTTCTCAAAAAAACAACATATTATGCCCCGATATACAAAAAAAAATTCAAGAGCAGAAGAGAAACAAAGTCACTAATATCTATCAGCCTGGAAAGAGTTACAAAGCCACTATCCACTAACGGAGTGAACTGGAAACCTTCCCAAGAGTGGCCGGCCAACCAAAATCATATCAAGAGTGCATCAACGGCTCATCCAGGAAGTCCTGGAAAAATGCACCATCAAAGCACTGTAGGCCTTCTTTGCCTCAGTTAAGGTCAGCACTTGCAAAGGGCAATCTTCCAAAAACATTGGGATGATCCACAGAAACATTGTTACGACTGATGACACAAAAATTAGCTTAAAATAAAATGAAACATGTTGTAAATGATGACCTTGGTACTGCAATCCTTTTTTATTAGAGACAATAGTACATTAGATTGTAGTACATTAGTACATCTACCTGAATAATACCAAAATATCTGATGCCTTGAAGCTTTTAACATAACTAGATATCTTGATTATGGAGAACAGACTTAAATTCTTTCAAAATAATAATCAGTTCCGGAGGGTGTGGTTTGTATTTTAGAGTCTTCTGCTGCTTTATTCCCTCTGCAAAGTGATGTCATACATTTTATTCGGGGACAGTGGAAATTCTGTGCTTTAGTTGGGTATTTTTAGGACATATCCAGTACTGGGTAGCAAGATGGGGGGGTTATAATGGAAGAACTGAATCAGAAAGCTTGTTTTTCAGGGCAAAATCGAGTGCATTAACCACGAATGACCAATAGGTTTGCGCCATCCCATCAACCTCGGTCGCCTCCACCCAGTTCCTCCAGCTGAGGCATACTTAACACCATTCATAATGCATGGTCACCACCCCCAGCTCACAAGCCTGTCACGGCTCGTTCCATTTGACAACTCGACCCAACTCTACTTTTGCCCCTAAGAGGATGCGAGGGGCTGCATAATTTAGATGCTGCCTGCTGTTTTCAGAGCTCATCTCTTATCAAAAATGTAACAGACTGAGTTTCTGGGGGAGTTTTATCTAAAGGGGCCAATAGAAGATGCTCCAGTTGAGACAATGGATGTAGGGATGGGCCAAAACTTTTCAAACTTTTTCTGCACAACTTTAGTGAAACCCACTGATGTCACTTATTCCTATGACTCTCCACATGTACTCAAATCTTTAAGCTAAGAACGAGGAACAGAGAAATATTTGAAATATTTAAAACTTTAATTACTAATGAGAAAAATCAATGCCTGGACTGACTAATCTATTGGGTGTTTTTGTTAAAAATGTGTCTGTTGTTGCTCCGGTTGCTCCATTTTTTTTTTTAGATTGCATAAATGTTTAGATGTACGTGTCTCAACAGATGTGTGTAAGGTAGGAAGTGTAATTTTTTTAAAATTATAAATCGAGGTACTGTTCCGGGTGAACAAAAGGGCCCATTGTAGGGAGCTCCTGTGGTGGGTGTGGACATCTGCAGCCAGGTAGGTCAAGGTTACTAAAGTTCTAAGAAACAGGAAGGCAGAGAACACCTGCAAAAATATCAGAAAGAAATCAGGAATTTACTTTCTATATTTTGATAGCAGTCATTTTCAGTTATTTTCTCTGCGCTTTGGGGAGTTTTTGACAGATTTATTTGGGATCCAGGCTACTCTTTTAGTCATTTTTGGTGCAGTACCTAATCATCTTCAAATACATTTTTTGTTAGTGTTTGTCAAGCCTCCTAACTATAACCTATAAATCATTCAGACATGAAAAGATGCTCAAACTCAAAGGATGAACCAGATATCTATGTTTTCTAATTGACAAATTAAAAGCATCACTTTTATGGAGGCTTTTTAGGCACTTTGTTACCTGCCTCTAGTCTCCTAATCATCCTTAGAACCAAACATGGAGAAGCAGCTTTCAGTTAGTTTTTATGCTCCTCTTATCTGAAACAAACTTCCAGACCGCTGCAATGCTACTGAAACACTGAGTTCCTTTAAATCGAGGCTAAAAAAGCCCATCTGTTTAGAGCTGCCTTTGAGTAAGTGATTAATAATAGCTGGAAATTCATGTTTTAATGCGTCAAATGTTATATGTCTCAAATTTTTTGTTTTATTATTTTATTGACGCTTTTATTTTAGTTTATCAACTATTGATGTAAAGCACCTTGAATTGCCTTGTTTTTGAAAGTGCGCTATACAAATAAAGTTGCCTTGCCTTGACCCTAGGCTCATTGAGACAATTTGTTTTTCTTTTCTATGCTGAATCAGTGAGAAATACTAAAGAAGGCACAAAAATGTGATTTCAACACCTAATGGTAATCTATAGCTATTTGCTAAGAAATTGGCATCTTGAAGATGACATATTTCTCCTGTTCCATCAAACACCTGTGTTGATGGATTGTTTTACCTCTTTCCTAAAGAAACACCTTTAAGATATTCTTTATATACTATAGGTTTTTTGGCCTGACATATCCACTATATGTCCTGAACTTGTCGATTTGCTTAACTATTAAGCTAACACTGCACTTAGCGAATTGGTGTGATCAGGTACATAGGACAGAACATAATTAAGAAGCAGCCAAAGTCCAAAAATACTTTAAAACGATTCAAGAATACTGGATCAATGGACAAAATGGATGTTTTTAACTTTGGCACAGTACTCTAGGTCAGTGATTCCCAACTTGGTGCCCGGGGGCACCAAGGGACTGCAGGGGGGTCTGCACAATTTTGTCTGTGCTGAGGTTACCAAAAATAGATTTGTAAATATTGTATTTACAAAATCTAAAAGATGAAAAGAAAATTGTCTATATAGCCTACAGTGTAATACAAGAAGAATGAGAACAAAAACCTACAACTGCTGTTTAATTTTTGCAAATAAAAGTTTGTAATTAATCACTTTTAATGCATGTATGAGGGTAGGAGTTGGGGTTGGGAGAGTCCCGGCTTGTCTTAGACACGGGCAAGGGGGTCCTCAAGGAAAAAAGTTTGGGAACCAATGCTCTAGGTTAATATGTGTTAATGCACTAGCATAGAAAACTTTGTCAACTCTTGATCGGTCTGCTTCTGCAAGTTAAAACAAATCAGGTGGAGGTTTCAGCCGTGGGTAGTTTTTTTCAGAATCTACGATGCTTAAAAATAACAATAATAAAAATAAAAAACAATTACGAAAGTGACTCTGTGCAACAGGTCATGGAGTGGTGGTAAGAGGCCACAGGAGTGTTGTTATAATTTAATGGAGTCTTTGTCAGGATGTACTGTAGGTTTGGTTGGGTTTTGTTTTTCTTCTCTGTTTGGATTTCTTGTAATTTCGGTTTATGTGCTTAGCTTTATTTATTCTTTGTTTTTTCTTTAGAACAGTTTTTTTATTAGGTGTTTATTTATCTCTGATAAGATCTAGTCTTTTCAGTTTCTTTGTATTGAATTGAATTTCCTCAACTTACAGTGGCTTGCAAAAGTATTCGACCCCATTTAACTTTTCCACATTTTGTCCCATTACAGCCACAAACATGAATCAATTTTATTGGAATTCCACGTGAGAGACCAATACAAAGTGGTGTACACGTGAGAAGTGGAATGAAAATCATACATCATTCCAAACATTTTTTACAAATAAATAACTGAAAAGTGGGGTGTGCGTAATTATTCAGCCCCCTGAGTCAATACTTTGTAGAACCACCTTTTGCTGCAATTCCAGCTGCCAGTCTTTTAGGGTATGTCTCTACCAGCTTTGCACATCTAGAGACTGAAATTCTTGCCCATTCTTCTTTGTAAAACAGCTCCAGCTCAGTCAGATTAGATGGACAGCGTTTGTGAGCAGCAGTTTTCAGATCTTGCCACAGATTCTCGATTGGATTTAGATCTGGACTTTGACTGGGCCATTCTAACACTTGGATATGTTTTGTTTTAAACCATTCCATTGTTGCCCTGGCTTTATGTTTAGGGTGGTTGTCCTGCTGGAAGGTGAACCTCCGCCCCAGTCTCAAGTCTTTTGCAGACTCCAAGAGGTTTTCTTCCAAGATTGCCCTGTATTTGGCTCCATCCATCTTCCCATCAACTCTGACCAGCTTCCCTGTCCCTGCTGAAGAGAAGCCCGGGGGTGCTTCTCTTCATAGTCATTAACACTCATCAGGCAATGTCTATGGGCAACTGACTGCACTCAGACCAAAAGGGGCTGAATACTTACGCACACCCCACTTTTCAGTTATTTATTTGTAAAAAATGTTTGGAATCATGTATGATTCTCGTTCCACTTCTCACATGTACACCACTTTGTATTGATCTTTCACGTGGAATTCCAATAAAATTGATTCATGTTTGTGGCTGTAATGTGACAAAATGTGGAAAAGTTCAAGGGGGCCGAATACTTTTGCAAGCCACTGTATGTTTTGCCTCTCTCCGCAGTTAGTGTTTTCCCCTCCCTGCTCTTCTGTGCCACTATTCTCTCTCTCTCTCTCTCTCTCTCTCTCTCTCTCTCTCTCTCTCTCTCTCGCTCTCTCTGCATGGTCTCCTTTGACAGCTGCAACCTGTTTTAATTTGCCACCTGCTATTCATAGAGTAATCACTTCCCCCAATATTTAAGCTCCTCTCTCTCATTCTTTCTCGGTTGTATTCTCCTGTTGGTTCCTGTCCTCACCTCAGCTCAGCTGCTGTGTACCTTGTAATTCTCCAGACCTGTTCCTTGTGTTGTTTCCCCCCTTGCATTAGTTTTAACTTTTGCCTTTTATCATTCAAGTTTCTTTTCATCTTATCCTGGCTCCAAAGTGTCCTATTTTTCTTCCATTTATGGATGTTTTGTAAAATGTCTCTGTTCACAACGCCAAAACCATCTGAACTTCGTCTCAGCACTGAGGGAACAACCATTGTCTTTATCTGGACCCCAAGCTCCACTGCTAATTTCATACCTTTTGTGCAGTCTGGTGCATAAACAATTTGACTGTTAAAAAGGAGTCTTTCCTTTCCTCCACAACTTCGTTCTGACCCAGCATGTCAAACACCCAATACACAACCATGGACAGACTCTGGACTTAATTATCAGCAAAGGTTTAAATGTATCCAAAATCTCGGTAATTAATATTGCATTATCTGACCATTTCTGTATTTTCTTTAAAAGTACCATCTCTGCTAAACTATCCAGCCACAGTAAGACCACTATAAAAAGCGTCTTCTAAGGGACAGCTCAGTTGAAACTTTTAAACGTATTTACCCTTCCACCGCATCCCTCTCATCTCCCAATTCAAACTCAGTAAACACCGCTTGTGAAAGTAAATCTGTTGGGCTTCTACTTGGTACTCAAACACCAATTCTGAGCTCCACACTGTCAGACAGGACACGTAAAAATAAATAAAACTACACAAGCTGGTAGATAATTTCCCTGCGGATATCTCAGGCATCACTGATTCCATTGCTCCAACTAAAGTGAAAGTAGTCTCAGGTAGAAAGAAGTCTCCGTGAGCAAGTAATCCACTGGTACGTAGTGAAAAAAGGGAGTCTCGACGAGCCGAGAGAAAATGGCGGCTCCAAGTTCACTGTGATATCTACAAAGAGAGACTGAATAGATATCAGCTAACTATAAAAGAAGCTAGGGAATCGTTCTTTTCTGAAATCATCAACAGAAACATTAATAATGCAAGGACTCTATTTGCAACAGTGGAAAGACTAACTAATCCTTTAGTGACAGTAGCCCCAGAACTAAACTCTACCAGGGCCTGCAATGAATTTGCCAGCTTTTTCACTGAAAAGATTCTAACAACCAGTGCCATCCCCAATCAACAACAATGTAGAGAAAATGTCTGAATTCCACGAATTAAACCAAAAAAACCTTGAAAAAAATCATTATCTAACTAAGCTCCTCCTCCTGCTGTCTTGATATCGTACCCACAGCTTTTCTAAAGAAAGTTCTTCCTATCATTGGGTCTGATCTTGTTCAAATAGTGAACTCATCCCTGCTATCAGATGCCTTCTCCGAGGCTTTAAAAACAGCAGTTATTAAACCACTACTAAAGAAGAAGAATCTGGACAACACGTTAATGCAAAACTACTGGCCAATCTCTATTCTTCCATTCATCAGTAAGATTATTGAAAAAGCTGTTTCACCAATTAAATAGCTTCATAACAATGACAAACCATTTTGATGTTTTTCAGTCTGGTTTCCATGCTCACCACAGCACCGAGACTGCCCTCTTCAAAGTATTCAATGACATCCACATAAATACAGACTGTGGTAGAACCACAGTGGTGGTTCTGTTGGACCTTAGTGAAGCATTTGACACTGTTAATCATGAAATACTATTAGAATGACTGGAGAGCTGGGTCGGACTCTGTGGTGCAGTACTTGGGTGGTTTGAGTCTTACCTAAAGAACAGGGACTTCTTTGTTTCAATAAGAAACTTTTCATCAGAACAAACAGAAATCACTTTGGGGCTGCCCCAGGGCTCCATCTTAGGGCCCCTCCTATTTAATATCTACATGCTCCCACTAGGCAAGATTATAGCAACCAATAAGATTAGCTACCATAACTACACAGATGACACTCAGCTTTACATTACAATGTCACCAGGTGACTCTGAACCCATTCAAACCCTAAATCAATGCATTGACCAAATAAATAGATGGATGTGCCATAACTTTCTCCAGCTGAATAGAAACAAAACTGAATTAATTATTTTTGGACCCAAAGATGAACGATCAAGAGTCAGCACACAGCTTCAATTAACACAGGACCTGGAAAAACTCATCCATGTATTTATCTTTAGCCGGATTGATCACTGCAACAGCGTCCTCACGGGTCTGCCTAAAAAGTCAATCAGACAGCTGCAGCTAATCCAGAACGCTGCTGCTCGCGTCCTCACTAGATCCAGGAAAGTAGAGCACATTACCCCAGTTCTAAGGTCATTACACTGGCTCCCTGTAGCTCAGAGAATAGACTTCAAAATACTCCTACTAGTTTAAATCATTACATGGCTTAGCACCAAAATAGGTTGAAGATCTGTAGTCACAGTACCAACCACCAAGACTGCTAATGTCCTCCAACTCTAGCCTACTAAACATCCCTAGACTCAGAACTAAACATGGAGAAGCAGCTTTCAGTTTCTATGCTCCCCTTATCTGGAACAAACTTCCTGACGAGTGTAGAGCTGCTGAAACTCTGAACTGCTTTAAATCGAGACTAAAACCCATCTGTTTAGAATTGCCTTCAAGTAAATGATTGATGTCATATGAAATGTGTTCATGCTCTCTTGCTTTATTGATCTTTCTCTTGCTTTATTGTGTATCATGTGTTATTGTGCATCATGTGTAATGTGTGTTTCATGCTAATTTGCTACTTTTATTTCTAACTTCTAATGTTATATTCCATGTTTGTTTGTTTTGTTTTTGTTTTTAAATCACCAAATTATTTAAAGCACCTTGAATTACCCTGTTGTTGAAACTGTGCTATACAAATAAAATTGCCTTGCCTTGCCTTGCCTTTCCACTGTCGCCACATGTTTGCAGAAAATGAGAGATAGGTGCAAGGTCAATGACATGATGCAACTGAGCCTCCTTAGAAAGATAACTTTCAAAGTAAATTTCATTACATTGCAGTTCAAACTAGGATCAATGAAGATATGTAATTGCATTGGTATTAGTTGTTTACATTTACTCAGATGGAATTTGTACCTTTTCTGTATGTTTTTGTATATACAGTAAACTACACCAGTTTGTCTTTCAAATTGCATTGAGATTACATTTGGTGTAAATTGGTGGAACATGGATTAACTGAACTAAATTGGGATAATGAATGGAGCTAATCTAAATAGATAACAAACGTGAATAAAATTAGCAACTACAGACAATTTGCTTTTGTTTAAGATTCATAATTACACATTTACTCATGCTTCTAAAAGCTTTAAACTCTAAGTAACTATTGGCTTCCTGTACATAAACATTATTTTTTTTATTTCAAGACCTTGTCCATATTAAGTTCACCACAAATCTGTCAGTGCCACTCCAGCATCAGCAAACCCACTATCACGTGCCATCAACTACAATAGCTTCGTTTTCCCCTCTCCATAATAGGTCATATCAGCAGCACAGCTTGTAATCACTGTTTACTGCGACTCAGCTCCATTTAGGGTGAACTGTCTTCATTTGATGGAGAGCACAGAGTCTGTAATCTCTGGGATTTCAGGCTGCTCACAAAATTAGTGTCATGGATGAGAAGTTTATTTAATATGTGATTCTCAGTGAGGTCGGGATTTTGTACTCCAGTGAGTGGCCTTGGCTAAAAATAGGGAGTTGATGGTGAGACGGACAAGGAGTGAGAAATAAAAAGTTGAACATTAATCCCTTTGGAGACCTATTTTTCTTTAGACATTTATGGGTTTCTTTAACCTGGTGTGAACTTAAGGTCTATAAATGACAGTTTCAGTTATGTAAATATGCAATTCCAGACAAAAAAACAATCCAGTGTAACCATTAGAGCTATAGTAGTGGTTAGCCTTAATAAAACTATTACAGTGCTAACAGGCTAACATCATTACAGTGTCATTTTAAAGACTGGAAAATAAAAAATAAAAATAAAATAATGCTTAATCCAGTCAGGTTTGGAACAGAGGAAATTCACTTCCTGCTTTCCTCACTCTGTTTGAGGTCGTCTGCACTCAAATCCAAACAAGTCACAGTTCCAGTTTTAAAACTTTATTCAAACGATGTGCCAAGCTACTTTTAAAAGAAACTGCTGAGCAACACTTTTTAGACTGTACCATTCTAGCAGCTAGTCATAATTAGAACACAAGAAAAGAAACAGAAGGCACTGTAATATCGAGAGGGATCTTGGGAGTTGTTGGCTTTTCCCGATTGGACGTGTAAATCTATCTAATGTGACTTGGAAATATATCCCGTTCAGGAATGAAGATGTACATGACAATTTTAAACACGATTATGCACAAATGTTCACATTAATATGTAATTCAATGCAAACTTCAGTACTGCTATGCTTAAAACACTTGTAATCATACATGTTTAATGGCAAAACTGCATCAATCTAAATTTCCATTTCAAAGCAGTTTTTACTTCAATGCTGAACCAGTCTGGTCCACTTCCAATTAAACAGAGTACACTGGACTATTCTTGAGATTATGCTTTCTGAGAAGCAGCCAAGGGAACCATGGTAACTCTGGACGGGCTGCAGTGCTCCACAGCTCTGGTAGGAGAAACTGTGAAAGGACCACTATTCGTTGTACACTATTAACCTGCCTTTGTAGAAAAGTGGCATGAAGTAAGCCATAGTTAGAAGAAAACAGTAAGAGGTTTCATTCGAGGTTTGCCACAAGCCATGTAGAGGCACAAGGTAAATATTTGAAACACAATGCTCCGATCAGATAAGATAAAAATGTAACCTTTTGACCTACATGCTAAACTCTATGTATGACAGAAAACGAACACTGCGCATCACCCTGAACACATGATCCACACTGTACAAAATGGTGGTGGCAGTGGATGCATCACGCTTTTCTTCGGCACAGTCAGTGAAGCTGGTCAGTGTTGATGGGTAGATGGATGAAGTTAAGTTACAGGGAAAGAAACCCTTTGGAGGCCGCAGAAGTTAAGACTGAGGCGGATGTTCCCCTTTCTCCAGGACAGTGACCCGACACATACAGCAAAGGCACAACGGAGTGGCTTAGAAGAAAGAATATTCATGTTTTAGAATTGCAATTCCAGAGGTAAATGAATCCAAACAGAAGAATCTGTGGCAAAACCTGAAAGGTTCTATCCAGAAATGCTCTTCTTTCAATTTTATTAAGAGCAATTGTCAAAAATGTCAGTACATTTCCAAAGCTGGTAGATAAATACTCCAAAATACTGAGCGCTCTGCAGTATTCGGATTCAGAACCATGTGTTGATGCGTGTTAAAAAATCGAAATAAACTACAATGGAAACAAAAAGGTTTGCTATATTGGGCTGGTATGCTTACACCATGAATACATTCAACTGTAAACAGCTTTAGACTGGTTGAGGAGTAGATCTTTTCCTCTGTGTATGTCCAGTCTTTATTTTTAATCAACACTATAGTTTTGATATTTAAAAACTAAGCAAAAATACCAAAAAATGTTTTGAGATGATTGGAGGATGTAATGTTTGACACACATGAAGCCTACATTAAAAACTAATATAAGAACGAAGATTAGGAAGGATTGGAAGTTGACATCATTTCAAAATTCTTTGGCAAAATCATAACACAAGTAAATATGAAGGAAAAACTGTTTCAAGAGTAGATGCAGCTCAGTGCACAATATAACTATTATTTGGAAGAACTAAATACCCAGCAGTAGTATTAGCTGATGATGTCCTAGCTCAACAAAAATAATCTGACTGACTTCCAGAGATTTGCAACTCAAAGTTTGAGGATAAGTGACAGGATGAAGATCAAGACCTTCTAAAAGTCTCCATGTTATGTTTCACCTCCTCACCATAGTGGTGTGTTTCCTCTGGGGGACTGGGGCTGGAGATATATGACCTGTGGTGATGTTCTCCCTTGTTCCTGTCAGTTCCACCCCTTTGAATCTCCTCTACTTCTTTATATTCACTCTTCTTACCTCCTCCTATCTCCTCCTGCTGCTCCTCCTCCAGCACTCGGAGGATAACATACTGGCTGCCTCTTGTTTGGATAAGTTAATGCTGAGATGTCAGCCTTGATTCTGATGTATACCACCTGCCTTGGCCTCCGGCTGACCTCGTTCTCCAGCTCCCACTGCAGAGACATTCCAGTGCCTTTTCTGGTGCTGTGTTTACACTGTAACAGATTGCCCCTGCTCTTCCTATCCGCTTGAGCACAGCGGACGGGCTCGTTCCCAAAATGTCCGTGCTCTTCAGAAAGATTTGTGAGCAGGATAACGTTTCGGAAGGGCTACTTCCAATAGGGTAGAGACATTTTTTATGAATGCATAAAATCATATTTCTGTCTAAAGAGTTTGGATTGTTTTAGAGTCTGGCTTTGGGAGCGAAGGTCTGGTAGCGGCTCCAGTCATTCAGATGCCAAAATCCTCCCACTGAAAGCTGCGAGAGCTCATGTGAACACTGTGACCTCACTTGGTGCGCCCTTTAAATGAATCGGCTCTGATAATTTACTTTTAAGTCCGAACACAGTCCCCAATGAGAGACTGACATCTGATGAAGAAAGTTTTACCTTTGCACGTTTGTTTTTCCACCTAATACAATTCATTAAATCATCCTATTGCATTAAAAGTCAAGCAGATGCATAAGGTTTGTATGACTAATAATCTGGATCCGATCACAAACTCAAAACAAACTAAAAGATTATTTGGTTTATTTTCAGCAGCTTTTCAAAAAAAGTTGCGTAGAAAAACCTTTATTGTGGTATACGAAAAATCCAAACTTGAATTTGTCATACTTTTTCAGTGGGGGGAAAATTATATATATATATATATATATATATATATATATATATATATATATATATATATATATATATATATATATATATATATATATAACTGTCACAATTATTGCCCAAAGCATTTCCGTGATTTATTTAAAGCGAGTGGCATAAATTTGCATTCAGCCCCCTCTACTCTTATAGCCCTAGATCAAACCCACTGAAATCAGTTGCCTTCAGAAATCACCTAATCGGAAAATTGTCCATCTTTGGGTGATTTGATCTCTGTGAAAATCCAGTTCTTCTGTTATGGCTTTAGAGGTTTGTTAGAGAACATTAGTGAACTAACAGCTTCATGGAGACCAATGAATGCAGCAGAGAGGTCAGGGAGAAAGTTCTGGAGAAGTTTAAAGCAGAGTGAAAGAATATATCTGCTCAGTCCATTCTCCCAAAAGGAAAAGCGTATGGAACAACTGCAAAACTGCCAAGATGGCCGTCCACCTAAACTGACAGGGGAGAGCATTGATCACAGAAACTGCCCAGAGGCCCATGGTAACTCTGGAGGAACTGAAGAGATCCACAGCTCAGTAGGGGGATACTCTGCTGACAGGAAAACTGCAACTGGCATCATGGAAGATTGGCAAAAACGAAACCAGCTGTTGAAGGAAATCCGCGAGAAGATTGGTTTTAAAATTTGAGGAAGAAGTAGTTGTGGCAAGACAAAACTGGATAAAGTGTTCTGAGATGCTCTCCATCCAACCTGTCTGAGTTTGTGCTGTTTTGCAAAGAAGAATATACACACACTTCAGTGTTTGGATGTATAGAGCTGGTAATGACACACCCCAAAAGACAGGCAGTTGGAATGTAAGGAAAAGGTAGTTCTAAAAAGAACTGACTGAAGGTGACTTAAAGCAAACGAATGCCACACTTATCAGATCATTCTTTTTTAAACCAGCGTTGGAAATGATTCACTATTTTCCTTCCACTTAACAATTATGTGCCACCTTGTGTCGGATGGTCGCATTAGATCCCGATACATTTCACTGAAATGTGTCGTCGTAACAAAATTTTAAAAAAGTTCAAGCTGTATCAGTGCTGTAGTGGATGAAACTTGTGAAAGCAATAACTAAAACTGCGACCCAGATGTGTATCCAAAGATAACCTTTAAAGAAGGGCATCAAAATGTTTTTGCCTGACAATCATCTTATTTCCTGTCACCCAGACATGCAATAAACATGGAGAGCAGAGTGGTGATTCAGAAAAAACCTTTAAGACAGCAGTTTGTAATTTTACTTCTGATTTCTTATCCTTCATACAAAGAAGAATAAATGAATTGATGAATAACTATGGGTATCTGAATGACTAATAATTTATTGCTGGGTTAGTTTCCATCTTTTGCATTCTTAATTGTTAAGGCCAGAGACCTTCCGAAGCAACTTTAAGCACAAGTATCAGATCACATGTCTTCATTTAAACACATTTCATTCATCCTAAAAGTAGATTCAACAAAGGCTATGAGAGATTACAGTTATTAGGCAAGTTGTATTTTTCAGGATTCATTTCTATTATTGAACAACTTCCGTGCTCTCAGTCAATACACACACACATATATATATATATATATATATATATATATATATATATATATATACACTACCGTTCAAAAGTTTGGGGTCACATTGAAATGTCCTTATTTTTGAAGGAAAAGCACTGTACTTTTCAATGAAGATAACTTTAAACTAGTCTTAACTTTAAAGAAACACACGCTATACATTGCTAATGTGGTAAATGACTATTCTAGCTGCAAATGTCTGGTTTTTGGTGCAATATCTACATAGGTGTATAGAGGCCCATTTCCAGCAACTATCACTCCAGTGTTCTAATGGTACAATGTGTTTGCTCATTGGCTCAGAAGGCTAATTGATGATTAGAAAACCCTTGTGCAATCATGTTCACACATCTGAAAACAGTTTAGCTCGGTACAGAAGCTACAAAACTGACCTTCCTTTGAGCAGATTGAGTTTCTGGAGTATCACATTTGTGGGGTCAATTAAACGCTCAAAATGGCCAGAAAAAGAGAACTTTCATCTGAAACTCGACAGTCTATTCTTGTTCTTAGAAATGAAGGCTATTCCATGCGAGAAATTGCTAAGAAATTGAAGATTTCCTACAACGGTGTGTACTACTCCCTTCAGAGGACAGCACAAACAGGCTCTAACCAGAGTAGAAAAAGAAGTGGGAGGCCGCGTTGCAGAACTGAGCAAGAAGATAAGTACATTAGAGTCTCTAGTTTGAGAAACAGACGCCTCACAGGTCCCCAACTGGCATCTTCATTAAATAGTACCCGCAAACACCAGTGTCAACATCTACAGTGAAGAGGCGGCTGCGGGATTCTGGGCTTCAGGGCAGAGTGGCAAAGAAAAAGCCATATCTGAGACTGGCCAATAAAAGAAAAAGATTAAGATGGGCAAAAGAACACAGACATTGGACAGAGGAAGACTGGAAAAAAGTGCTGTGGACGGATGAATCCAAGTTTGAGGTGTTTGGATCACAAAGAAGAACGTTTGTGAGATGCAGAACAACTGAAAAGATGCTGGAAGAATGCCTGACGCCATCTGTTAAGCATGGTGGAGGTAATGTGATGGTCTGGGGTTGCTTTGGTGCTGGTAAGGTGGGAGATTTGTACAGGGTAAAAGGGATTCTGAATAAGGAAGGCTATCACTCCATTTTGCAACGCCATGCCATACCCAGTGGACAGCGCTTGATTGGAGCCAATTTCATCCTACAACAGGACAATGACCCAAAACACACCTCGAAATTGTGCAAGAACTATTTAGAGAAGAAGCAGGCAGCTGGTATTCTATCGGTAATGGAGTGGCCAGCGCAGTCACCAGATTTGAACCCCGTTGAGCTGTTGTGGGAGCAGTTTGACCGTATGGTACGCAAGAAGTGCCCATCCAACCAATCCAAATTGTGGGAGCTGCTTCTAGAAGCGTGGGGTGCAATTTCTCCAGATTACCTCAACAAATTAACAGCTAGAATGCCAAAGGTCTGCAATGCTATAATTGCTGCAAATGGAGGATTCTTTGATGAAAGCAAAGTTTGATGTAAAAACAATCTTATTTCAAATAAAAATCATTATTTCTAACCTTGTCAATGTCTTGACTCTATTTTTTATTCATTTCACAACGTATGGTGGTGAATAAGTGTGACTTTTCATGGAAAACACAAAATTGTTTGGGTGACCCCAAACTTTTGAACGGTAGTGTATATATATATATATTTTTTTTTATGAAGGTTAGACCTGATTATTTAGGAAAGTCAAAATGAGGTTTTGGGTGTGCATCCAAAAATACTTGTGCACAATTAGTGGGCAACTATTATTAACTATGATTATTATGCAATTTAATCCAACATGAAAATATTCCCATTTTACAGATTTTTATCTGATTAAAGGAGAATCATAACTCACAATGTACAAATAAACGTTTCTCACATTAAAACAAAATCAGAAACCAACATTGCCACCTTTCTTTTCAATATCAGCCATCATCCTTCCATTAATGGAGTCTGTTTGTTAATCTGTGGATGATCAACTTTTTATGTAACCGACCTTCCAGCCTCTCGCATCCCGTTCAGAGTTTGTTTGGTGTGCTGTGTTCCTTCACTGCAGTTCTTTAATAAACCCCGATGACCACAAGTTCCCATCCAGGTTTTAGGTCCGGTGAGGAAGAGGACCATGTCATTATTCTATTATTTTTTAAAGCTTTTACTGGCAAGACAAGCAGTGAAGTACTTCTAAGCATGTCATAGAACATTGTCCTGCATAAACATCATGATCCTCTTGAAAGCTGCACACTTTTACTGTCCCACTGCTTGAAGGTGTTTTCTGTGAACAAGAAGTAAGCTTGGGAGTCCATCCCAGACCCAAAACGGTCCTACTAATAATGCCAACTCGTACAAATACCCCACCTCCACCTTCTTGCCATCTGAGTTGAGGTGGAGCATCTTGCCTCTGATCCAGTCAAGGGCCCACACATCTGCCCTGTCAATGGTCACTGTTGTCTGACCCGTCCATAAAACCTTTAAATAAATTTGTCTTAGGATATTTCTTGGACCAGTTTTGACATTTCAGCTTGTGTGTTTCAACCCATCATACCATGGTCATGTTTTTGCGAACTTGTACTTCTGGGTTCTCCAGGTAGGTTAAAACTTTGGGGAAATGAAAGGACTTAAGGAGAATTGATTTCTGGCAGCTTCATGTTTGATTCACTTAAATTTTTATGTTAATCTGCAACTTTCTTGATGCCCTCCTGACTACAAGCAGCAAAACTTTCTGTGATTACATTCAAATGTCTGGCCCGTGATAATAAAGCAGCGCTGCTTCCCTCTGAAAGACTATTTACAGTTTTTTTTTATTTTTCTATTTTCAGTTAAAATCTCTTTTTTGATCCATCTTGCTTGAGTAATTGAAGCTGCCAAATAACAATCTAGGATATAGCTTGTTTATCTACTTAGGCCACACCCTCCCTTAGACAAATACAGTACAAATCACCTGGTAGGCTGAAAGAAAAGAAAAAAATAGAAACAACCTTTATTGTACCTCAGTTTGGAAATTCAGGTGTACCAGCAGTAAAGGGAAAGGGAAGGCAAAACATGTAGATTTAAGCAAAAATAAAAATATAATAACAAAACTAACAGTAACATACTGTACAGTAAGGGTAATTTTACAGCACGAGAAAATACTGTGCAATTATTAAAAACAGCATACTGTGATTCAAAGAAATGTTTAACTGCGTAAACATTTTAATACATGTGCAAAAAGTGGACGCGTATTTGTGCATAAAAATCAGCTGATTATTTACAAGTGAAAAAACGATGCAAGCAACAGGGACATGCAAATAACAGCATGAATGTTATTTGAAATGAGAAAAACTGTACAAATAACAGCAGGGATGTAAACACTCTTTGAGTTTGTCATGGTTATAAAGCCTTACAGCTGCTGGGAGGAAGAATCTGTGATAACACTCCTTTGCGCACCTCGGATGCACCGGTCTGTCACCGCAGGAGCCCTCCACTTCAGCAAGAGCTTCATGCATCGGGGTGAGAAACATTGTCCAACAGTGATGCTGTTTTAGCTAGAATGCTTCCGTCTCCCACCACCACCACCACCGGGTCGAGGGAGCATCCTAGGACAGAGCTGGCCTTCCTGATGAGCTTGTAGATAGGCTGCTGCTCCAACATCCTATGCCACAGAAAATGGCCAGTAACCATTCAAGTCTCTACAGTTTAGAGTTAGAAAATATGCAGAAAAATGATATCAACCAACCAAACAGTTGGTGTCCCCATTTCTGCCACAATGAATTGTTTATTTCAGTTTAGCATTTATTCCATTAGCTAACAATTAGAGAACTAGCAGCGGCTGCATATGAAGAACATGGAATGTATACATTTTACCCCCCCCCCAAGGTAATAAATAAACCATGACAAATTGGGTCCTTTATTTAGAACGCAGCACCAGGTAAACAAGATGTGTCGGAGATGTCAGTGGGAGTGTAGTGGTGCCCTGATTTTATTCAAGAGGCCTATCAGAAAGCTGGTCACATTCATGACATTGTTGGCTTTATGGAAAATTAACTATGGCTCTCAAAATAAATTAAAAAAAATCAGAAAGTGTCTGATGATCTAGCAGGAGCAGTTAAGAGAAAATAAAACAATAAACTGAGAACAAGGTTTTAAATTAGTACTCAACAATGGGAGGCAGAAGCTTTAAAGATGACACCTTATTCTTTTAAAAACATATTGAAGATTAGACCGGAATTGTTTCCTTTTGATAAACACAATCTGTTTATTATGATGCTGTAGTTCTAATAGTCTAATAATCTGCTCTAATCTCTTCTTTAATTGTACATGCAGTTGATATTTTTACCTTTTTCCCCTTAAGTTTCTTCCGTTTTCTCCCTGATTTTTTTGTCTCAGTAGCCTGTTATTATCACTGATCTCCAAAACTTGTCAACGTTTTGTACCGCTGCTGCCTCCATCCTATTGGTCAAAGCAGATAATCTCCCTTATTTCACCTTCAGTTATCAAAGGTCTCTTTCCAGTTAAATGGGAGTCATTCTTCCAAATTTTAGCAAGTTATGGGAACCGTTCTTGTGTTAGCCTCGCTTATAATTTGTGAGTGAACTGTCCACTAATAGGTTATGTTGCTTTACAGTTAGTGTGATAAAAATAATGCGTTGCTGTTGTAATATGAACCTCTTGAGTCACTGTTAGGTCAGGTACAAATCATCCTGGAAGCATGGAGCTGCATGTTTACACGACCAACAAAATACTTATTCCTTAATGCTGGATTCTTAAGAAAACAAGTAAAAAAATTGTTTTAACCATTTAAAAATAACTTTTAGATTATACATTGGAATTATGGCTTCATGTTGATAAAACTCTGGTGTCACAAATCCTCTAGTTTATAATCAGACTCAGTGGATAGTTTTAAATGAACGTCATTATTTCCCTTCTAGGACACCCTAGAATTTGTATAGGTGGCTTTAAATATGAAAAATAAGAAAATAAGGTTGAAGAACTAAAATATTTCAGTTCCACCAGAGGAGCGACAACATGCAACACCCTCAGCAGCTGGTTTCAGTCCAGCCACGGCCACCTACAGAGTGTGTAACTGCGTGTTTACGCCGCTCAGCAATAAAACAGACGGTTGCTGTCACATTTACCACCTGTCTGGACTCAACAGAACTCACAAAGTTACATTTTAATTACAGATGGTTCAGAACATGTTTTCAAGTTGTGTAAGTATAGCAAAACCTTTGATTTAACTCCAACTGTCTTTGGTTTTATGTGTCAGCACATGAGTTTTATTCTCTCACAGAGTCTGAAAATGTACATATTGTGCCCTTATCTAGAGCAATAGCACAATAGCACGTTTTATATAAAGAGAAACTACAAATGTGGTTTAATGCGAACACCATCGCCACCAAGTGGCAACAACTGTGAGTAACAAAGACAGCTTTCGAGGAGATGAAACAGTGGTCTGACCACCTGACTTTTAGCTAAAGCCTCTATCTATTTAAAAAAGTGGTGTCACTTGCTGTTTTCTTTCTTTTGGAACTGTTAAATGTATTCACCTACATATTCTCTCAAAAACAAATTAAAAAATGTTTACTGATTTGTTTTAATCAGACACGAACTGTCCAGGTAAGAATGAAATTCAGCACCCTTACTTACTGGCATCTCTTGTAAACATGTGGGACACTTCAAATAAATGTAGATTTTATGTACTAATACTTTACATTGAAATGGGGGGAGGGGGGGTATGATAACGTGCAGTCAAGGGGGTAACATACTAAACCAGATTTATTAGAATTTTCTGAAAATAATTGGTCAGTTTCCAAGGAATCATACACTCCATAATGTACAAGGGTGAACAGATCAAACAGAACCCAATGCTACTGTTAGGTACAGTAGTATATCTGTGATGCTTTGGGCCTGTCTCCCAAATGCTCAGGGAACCTTATTAAGAGTCCGTGACATCATGAACTCTGAAGTACCCGGTCATTTAAAATAAAAATATGCCCGAAAACTGAAAATTACTCCTTTTGCTCGTTCAGTAGCTTAATATGACCTAATGAACATAGGAATGTACCCTAAAGGGTGGATCTTCATACAGTCTCAGCCGCAGATTATGCTTAAGCATTAACACATGCATTTATTAGACATTATCAGCAGAGACAATAAATGTGGAGAATGCACTGTACACTGGTATGCACAATTATTAGGCAAGTGACTATATTGACCAAATCATAATTTTCAGGCATATTTTGAACTCCAAGCTGGATAAACTTAAAATACTTCATGAATTTAGCAGGTGATGTGTATCTGTGTAATGAAGGAGGGTGTGGCCTAAGGGGGTTAACACCCTATCAAGGTGTGCACAATTATTAGTCAGCATGAAATGCTTTTAATTGTTAAGGTTTTGGTTACTTATAATTCTCAAAGCGATGAAAATAAAAAAAGTGAGATAGGAAAATGTGTTCTTCTTTTAGTTGCGTAATAATTCTGCTGAATAATTGCCCAGTAATTGTGCCCATTTTAAGAAAGCCAAAACCTCACTTTTACTTTATTAAACAGTCATGTTTGAGGTTTAAACATTTTTGGATTAACCTAGAGCTCTGTAGTTGGCAATTAATAAAAATAATCCTCAAAAATAAGACTTGGCTAATAATTGTGCACACAGTGTATTTGGTCCTTTAATGAGTTACCAATATTCTGATATAAAAATGGGGTTTCCCAACACTAACAGTCATATTTTGGGGTTTTCTAACACGTACTCCTGCCAACAGATCAAAGATCAAACACATCAATTGATTTCCAAGCATTTATTGTAAAAGACAAAAAACAATACAGGATTCGATGAAACAATGGAGGAACGTTCTTTGCTTTCTTCTTATTTATCCTTCTCCTTCTGCTCCTTATCCTTCTTGTCCTTTTCAGCTTTGGCCTCTTCAGCCTCGTGTTTTTTGATAAGTTCCTCAACTTCCTTCTGTTTCAGGACCTTGATTTTTGTTTTGCCATCTTCCCGCGTAAGGGTGGCAATCTCAACTGCAAGAGTCAGGGCGACAGAGAGCTGTGTTACAGTTTGCAGAAGATCCCTTGCTACACTTAGGTTATAACATAGTTTCAGTTTTCTATTAATGAAAAGTTCTTGTGTACAGTAAGGTGGAATTTAAACACCTAATACATATGCCTAGTTTATCAGCTATTAATCCAATTTTGAAATAAAACCATTAGAACCAATGGGAAGAGTCTCTGTGGAGCTCACCTTTCTCTGCTGAGAGCTTGCTGACATCCATTGTTTTGTTGAGGACTTTGACGGCCAAAGCCAGAGCAGAGGATAGCGTCATCTCTCCTTCTTTGTAGTCCTGCTTCAGCATGGACACGGCAGCCTGAGCCCAACATCAACGTGATTAAATAATATCCGAGGGAACAGATCAGCTCTAACGATTTACACTTGGGATTTTTGCTGCAGCCTTTCAAATTCAATTCAATTCAAAAATACTTTATTGATCCCAGAGGGAAATTAAGTAAATTTAATTATGATAGAAATCAGTAGGAATTTAGTAAAAGACAAAATGCAGTTTACATCCAGTCCACTAACACTTATAGAGCTGTGCTGCCTGTTTTGTTATCTGTGGACATCTCACTATGTTTAGCAGGTATTTCAGACTTACAGCGCTATTGTTGCCAATACAGGTCGCCTTCCAGCCACCGTAGTTACCGCTGGGGTCACTCTGGTACAACTGGAAGCCGTAGTGTTTGTCCCAGCCCATGTACAGCAGAGACACGCCAAACGGTCTCTTACCTGTTGAGACAAAAAGCACAGGTGATCCAGTTAACCGAGGTCAATGTGGATCTGAACATGAACCTGCAGCTAGTTTAACACCCAGAAGCAGGCTGCAGTGGATACCTTACCTCCAAACTGCGTGTAGGCTTGCTTTATGTCGCACAGAGCTGTGACCAGCTGTTCGCAAGGAATCGGCTCCTGGTACTGCAATAAATATCTGAAGAGAATTCAAACACTCAGTTGGGTCAGAAACCTTAAGAAACAGCTTGTTCAGGTTATCCTTCTGTGACAGATTAGCTGTTTGAATCAATCACATGTTTTCCTGTTGACGCTGACCTCTGTGCAATAAGTCGCAGCTCATTTGTGAGTACATTAGCATCTGATGTGATCCCAGCAACACTGCAAGCCATATCCCTGAAAGAAAAAACCAAATAATTAGCTATCCTCCATAAAAAAACTGATATATATCAATTTTTTTAAGAATGGGAGACAGTGTATTTTTCTTACTCGTTGAGCTTGTAGATCTTCTCAGAGAAGAAAACCTCATCAAGCAGTTTGTGGATGTTGCGTCTCTCTGCCGCTAACAGCACTCCGTCGTTTGCGAGAATCCCGAGGCACGTTCCGGCGTGACCGATTGCTTCCATGGCGTACTCCACCTGGTACAGACGCCCTGTAAATTACAGCAAAAGTACACAAATGAAGCAACTTCATGACAAGAGTATTTGGATCATTTAGCTAAGATAGGTTTAGAAAGACTCAGAGATCCAAAACTAATCTTTGTTGTTGTCCTGGACATTGAGCTTCTGTTATTGATGTGAATAATTTCTTTATACAGTTATTTAGTAGGGAAATATACAAACAATAAGTAGTGGACTGATCATTGCATAGAGGTGGGATCAGTCAATGTTTTCCTGATTAGTGATCGCAGGATCAAATACAATAAAAACTCTACACCATTGGTGTTAAAAAGAAGAAGAAATAATCAACCGTCAAAACTTCTTTAAATAAGTTGTATTTAAATCCGTTCTCAAAAATGAACTTGCCTTCAGGTGAAAAGATGGTTGTCCGGGAGTCATATCTGCGAGACTAAATCACAACATCCATCCACAAAGTGAGTAAAAGCTCATTAGATATTTTACATATACACAACATTTTTTAATGTTAGAGCAAGGCGACTACAAACCATTTTTCCTGATACCTGGAGATATCCTAAAAAAAGAACAAGAGAGGTTAAAATCAGCAGAGATCAATAGAGAAGAACGCAAAAGCAACCTTAACATAAATTTAACCATGCAGATATCACGTATGGAGGCATTAAAAAACTGTAACATGAAAATATTTTTTTAGACAAAGACGTGTATTTCTGCATCTTACGCTAATAAAAACTAGAGCCAAAAAGTCTTAATATCCACTGACAGCTAGCTATGTAGCTAACCAGAATGAATCTGCATTATCGCACTATGCTAGTCTGTTAGCTAGCTATCTTGCCGCTTTACATGTTTAAAAGTAAACTCTATAAACGTAATATACCGAAGAAACGATGTTAGCGGTTGTCAAAATTAAGATACTGAGACAAAAAGCAGCGCATCGAGTTATTGTTACCTTAAATGAAAGCCTCTAAGTTGGCGTACTTTTGCTCGGGTTTAGGAGAGCCAACACTTTCAGTTTGCTTCTTTCTCGCTCGTGCACCGGCGTCCTGCATCAGGGAGGTCCTCGCTCAGCAGCGCCACCTGTCAGCAGGAAGACCGATCAATCACCGGCTCTGCATCATTTTCCCGGTGGTGGTAACTCAGTTATATAAAAGTACAACTCAACAATATCCACATTAAAACAATTATAAAGGAGAAAAACAAGAACCCCCCCCCCCCCAGAATAAATAAATTAAAAATGTAATCAACAAACCTTTACACAGTCTTGTTCAATGCCTCCTAAGCAACTTCTGGGGTTAACGTGATTAACTCTAAACAACAAAAACAACGGCAGATCAATGCTAAAATGGAAACTTTTTTAGGGCTATGAAGAAATCCCATATAACTGTTTTCAACAAACTTCCATACTTTTTATAAAAACTTACCAAAGTACAAAGCTGTCTAAATTGGTGGGCAACAAGGTGGAGCAACACTTCCTTTTATTTTAATTGTTGTTCACTCATATTGTTTCCAGGGTATTTTAATCCAGCAATGTTTTGTTCACGAGGGGGCCAAATTATGTATTGATTTGGTTTTCCAACATCATCAACTCATTAGTTAATTATTACCAGTATCCTTTTTTAATTTGGACTGGTTGATGTTTTCTTGTAGTACTGTCACATCTGAAGCTGTTGGTCCTAATTTCGGTGACAAATAAAGAGAGAAAATAATCCCAAAAACAACTTTTGTTGAATTTTAAATCAGACAAATTTATTTTGTTCTTTTAGACTTTCAGAGTAAGAGGGCATAACATCTGTTTCCTCAAAAAAATATACTGCAAGGATTTAAAAGAAAACAATGTTTTCATTAAAACTATGAAACTAAATTTGAAATCTGAACAAAATGAACTGTGTTATATCTGAAAAGACATACTTACTTTGTCCCCCTCGCATCAAGAGGATATTTAATATTTCACTGAACTGAAACAAAAAAAGGTGCAATAAGCAGGACCAATGGATGGGTCAGATACATTTTTAAAATACCTAACCCTCAAAGATTGACCTGTTATGGTGTTGCACACTGCTGGCTGACAAAGGCCTCTTTAAACTACGGAGACCACATTTAAATTCCTAGGATTTTAACAACAAAGACCAATAAGGCAGACGAATAGACCCCTTATTTGTTTACAAACACGGCGGATGCGCGCGCAACGCGTTCGCAGAAAGAGCCGTTTTTCTAATGTGTTGTGTTGTGGTCTATTTGCAGCGCGTTTTTCTCATGTGTTGCGTAGTTTTTCTAAATGCTGCACACGTGTTGTCAAATTGATGAAAATGTTTTCTCAACTTGCTTGTGTTTTGTCTTTTTTCATGCGTTTTCTTAAAGGAACATGGGGCAGGATTTGTAAATAAAATAATCATCCAAAAATAAAACATTCATGCCCAGTTTTTTGATGGTGTTGGGTGATGAAGCGTTATAAACCAAAAAGATGGAGCCCACCCACATATCGCTCCATATTTTAGGGCCCGTCCACACGGAGACGCGTTTCGCTGTATACGTATACATTTTTTATCGTATTCGCGTTTCGTCCACACGGATCCGGCGTTTTCGGAGACAGAAGAGCTGTCCACACGAAGCCGGTACGTTCCCTACCCGATAAATTTTCTTTTCTTCCTCGTTCTAAAAAAAATTCTGTAAACACGTATAACAAAGCATTGGATTTTGCTGTAATAAAGCTAGTAGGCTTAGAAGCTTCTGAAGCACGAACAAAATCATGTAGTCCGCCATTATTGTTGTTGCAGTTACGTGTGACGCAGCCGAAACGTGATGTGATGACATCATCGTTTCAGAAAATATACGGATTCGCTGTACACACGAAACCACAAGGGCGTCGTTTTCAGATTTATCCACTTTGGGACCCGGTTTCAAAAAATAGCGGTTTCAGTCTCGAAAAACGCCGGATCTGTTTGGACGAAACGCTAATACGATAAAAATGTTATACGTATACAGCGAAACGCGTCTCCGTGTGGACGGGCCCAAACCGCTATTTTTTTAAACCGGGTCCCAAAGTGGATAAATCTGAAAACGACGGCCTTGCGGTTTCGTGTGTTCAGCTAATCCGTATATTTTCTGAAACGATGATGTCATCACATCACGTTTCGGCTGCGTCACACTTAACTGCAACAACAATAATGGCGGACTACATGATTTTGTTCGTGCTGCAGAAGCTTCTAAGCCTACTAGCTTTATTACAGCAAAATCCAATGCTTTGTTATAAATTTATTTTTCTTGGTTTCGTATACAGCGCGCAAGGTTATGCGCATGCTCAAAGTCTTCTTCTCCGTGTATAGTGTATCTCTGTGGCGGAATTACAGCGCCCCATACTGGTCTGGCATATATACTACACCGTTTTCAGTCGGTTTCAGTGGTTTTGTGTGGACGCAGATATTTCTTGAGACGATGCTAGGTTACGCCACGTGTTTACGGAATTTTTTTTTAGAACGAGGAAAAAAAAAAATCGGATAGGGAACGTACCGGCTTCGTGTGGACGTGGCAACTGGCTGTGTGCTGCAAAATGTGCTGCAGTTCGGGGCCCGAATTTCCCGCGCTGTCCTACGGGTGTGACGTCAATTGACACGGCTTGCGCGTTCTCGACAGCTTTAAAAGAGGAAGAAATATGGTCGCAGACCTCCATTGATTTAATTGTGAGAATGGATTCTTCTCTTCTGCAACTGGGAAACGACCAAGGACGACTCACAGCCCACTAAAAAGTGGCACTAAGAAAAAGAAGTGTCACTGTGAAGAGGCATGTTTTTTTTTTTTTTTTGTGAAGCGTGTGTGCGCGCTCCCGTGCGGCTGGCTGCAGTTACTCGCAGCGCCGGCCACGTCGCTCGTGAGTTTCGTTTCTTCATTCTGCCCCATACGCTCCTTTAAGTTGCGCGCTGTGACCTTTCAGGGCCACCGTATGCTGGCCCTTTAAAACCGTGTTGTTCTAAGCGGTGGTTGTGTTCTACATTGTTAGCTTGCGATGTTTTCTGCATACTTCAACAGTTTGTCACCGAGTGACCAGAAGGATTATGCCACATTAGGCCACATATCCACTCTTACCCGATCGACACACCGAGTCTCTATTCCCGGGAGAGCCTGAAAGCGTACACAACACTGGACGCCTACAGCTACGTGACAGACAATCATGTTAAGGACATAGTATTACATGATTATAACACTGAAAACTTCGTGGCTCTGAAGACTGAGGTGCCTGGTCAAAGGAAAAGGGAAGAGGACTGAGCTGTACAAAGTGTGGGTCATCGTGTACAAGAAAAACAACAGCATCCTCACCGCAAACTGCACATGCATGGCCGGGTAAGTAAATTAGAACAATACAATTTATTGATGCTTAAAGTGTATGCAGTTTTATCAGTCTTGAGACCATTCGAACAGATGTGGCTGCGATTATATCGCTAAACATTAATGCTTGCTGTTGTGTTTTTATTTAAATGTTATTGTCTTTCAGCTTGGGGTCATGCTGTAGGCATGCTGCCGCACTGATGCTCAAAGTCGAGCTCTGGGTCAGACATGGAAAAACCGGGCTTGCTTGTACCTCCAGGGCAAACAAGCGGCTCGTGACATCCAGGAGAGAGGTGAAGGAAGCCAAAACGAGGGACATCTGTATCAAAAGGCCCAAGTGGACAGACGCTGACTTACAGCAACTTTCCACAGGACCGCGCCGAAAGATAAATGTCAAAGGTATGACTTATTTCTAATGAAATATAATTGTTAAGATGATAACTTCGAATTAAATTAGGACTTATTATTTTACTACTAAGTCGTGTTTGCACCCATGTTATTTATTCATTATTAAGTTTCATACCAACTCCTTATTTATGGACTTTTAAATATGTAGCTTGGAAGCCACACATTTAGTTTTTGAAATGAACTACTCAGTGAAGAAGTTCTAGTTTTTTTTGTTTTTTTGAAACTTTAATTTGACCGTAAAACACGATCCCCCATTGTTTGTAATGGCAGGCTAAACAAACGATATGTTATATTCTTATTAAGATAACTTCACAAATGGCACCCCATTTCTTTGTAACAGGCAATATATTTTTTTCATGTAATGTTCATCAATCTCGTTTTTATTTTTTTTTATTTCAGGGGTGTCTGACGACTACATGGGTAGGCTGTAGGCCCTGGACCGGATGGCGTGTGTCCTCACTAGTCTGGACTGCAGTGACACAGACAGTGCATCAGCATCTGACCAAGAGAACGAAGACCCGCTGGAGCCACTGGCAGCTCTGTATGATGAGAACCTGAGACAAACACGACAACAAATTCCATAAGCAGCGGTGCGTTGTCCTACATTGCCATCTAGCGGACATATTGGAAAACAAAATGGGCGAACCTTCTGAAAGGACCGAAGTCATGTTAAGCTCATTAAAAAACAAAAATAATCACTGTGAATTGCCTTTTCTCTTGACCAGTCCCCATTGTTTTAGTAAACTACCTACGGTATTTATGAATTGAATTTGAATTGTGTGCACTTCATAGTTGTCTGATTAACTTGTCAGATGTATTACGACAGTGGCATTTAGTCAAGGGTCTGCTTCCATACAAGTGTGGGTTTACCAGAATGTTGTTCAAGTCCAGCCTGGTATAGGTCACTTTGCTAATGTGTTTCTTTAAAGGGGTTCTAGAATCCAAGACAGGATTTACCTTGTTGTTTTATAGGCAGCTTGGGGTGTGAAATGTACCATACCAAAAAGTCTGTGCCATCTCCAACCTGCTTTCCAATGCAAATGTGTAATTTTGTAACTGTTCAGTCTGAGCAAAGGTGCGTTAACACATCAAAGGACCTATAGCTCACTTAGACACACCCCCTTAAATTTTCATTAACCCAACACACTTCAATATTTGCAATGTATAGAATGTTGGTGGCGGTTGGCACCACATCATTGTGTGCCAAAGTTTGACAAAGTTTCATAGACTGCTATATAAAGGCTCAATGAACAGTCTCCAATTGTTAAAAACCCTTTTCTAGAACCCCTTTAAATTGAAAGTGATCTGTCAAACACTTTCTTCAAGTGTTGGTATTGTCACTTTCATGGTTTTGACTTGGGTTAGGTTGGTCTTGACTAAATCAATGGAATGTAACAGTTAAACTAAATCCCACTAATATCTGTGGCAGATTTAGATTTTGTAGTTGACCAACCAGATGCATTCTGACTTTAATTCAATAACCTGTGAAGGGAGCTAAAGATTACGGTGATGGCAAGGAGGCCTTTCAGTGTCAAAAAGTTGGAGCTCATCACAAAAGATGAATGGTCAAAAACAAAGTGGAGACATGCAAAAAGATTGTTAGCAATAATCAGTTATAAGTAGGGTTTGGATGACGGAATGCCAATAAAGACTTTCCATTTGATAAATTTGAAGGGTATAAATCATCTTCAACATGCTATTTTTTCTTGAAATGTAAAAAAAAAACCCCGGAGAGATTATTATTTTTTGTTGCTGCTGTGGTTGTTTTCACTCAGAAAGACTCTTGGTTGAATGAAAATAATGTTAACTCTAAATCTGCCAAGAGTACTGATCATCTTGGCCTTTGCCTAACTGCAGCTAAACAGGTTTTTTTTTGTTCTAAAATATATTGAATAATCAAACATTTTGTAAAGAAGTTGTTGATACAAAAAGAAAGTCACTAGGATATTTAAATCTGATAAAGTGTAGATTATGTCTTCTTTTAAACGGTTTTATTATAATGTGTTCACATGTGTAGCAATACTCAATCAAATCAACAGGAACATCAGTTTACACAAACCTGTGGAGCTAAACTTCGAGCTCATCCGGCTGGTAATTAAAACTGAATGGCAAAAAGTATCAACAACCACACAGTGTAAGTCGCAAATGTCCTCAATATTTGTTGGCAGTCAGGTAAGCCAGATGTTTTACTGCTCTCTCCTCTACTGTGGGTTTTGGGCGGGGGCGGGATGTACGGGCTTAGAGTCCTGGGCCTCCAGCAAATATTAGCTCGAGGGCAGCCTGGATGTCGCCATCTGTGGCCTGCAGAGCCCTCAGCATCAGCTCCTCATCCTGGATCCCCATGTCCCTGAGCTGCTGCAGCTGGGACTGCCAACGGCCCTGGCAAAACAACGAGAAGAAAAAAATCATGTTCAGGAAGAATAACCTTTTATCCAAACAACAGCTGGTTAACATTTTGTATCTCATCCCCCAGAAGAAATTAGCGGACTGTGGGGGCTTTAGTTGGTTGGTTCACCTGTAGCGCAGGCATGTTGGTGGCCTGCAGAGCTTGCTGTAGAGCCTGGCTGAAGAGATCATTACTGACTGGTGTGCCAGCTGGCATCGTGGATGCGCCACTGGAGGGGTCCATCTTAATAATAAAAAAAAAAGATAAAACAGAGGCGTGCCAGGTTTTGCAGCAACAGTATTCTTCCTCTTGATAAATAGGATGCAACAAATCCAGCTTAGTGTTTGCCGTCTGACCTGACTTGCGGTTGTTGGCGTGACGGCGCTGCTGTCGGGTGTGCTGGCCAGGGCCAGGGCAGTTGCAAGCTCGCTTTGTGTTATAGGCCGAGGTCCTGCCGCTCCGCTGTGGCCCAGAGAGATGGGTCGCATCCCTGCAGGGAGCCCGCCTCGGCTGGAGGGACCTGCTGGACTCCCCTGTTTGCACACATTCAAATAATTCAGCCTATATCTGCATCCGTTAGAAATGATCCATTTTTCCTATGAGGTCTGAGGCTGGGAAAAGACTTACCGACTGGAATTCTTCCTCATCGTCTGACATGCCTTCAAACATGAAACCTCCTGCCAGAAAACAGACTCATTTTAGACTATTTTTACATTAACCAAAATCCTTCAAATCGAGCGAAAAGGTTGCTCCATCCATTTTGTTTTACACTTATCGATCCTGCCGTCTATAAACATATTTAATCTTTCAGTGAACTCCAGACATCGCTCACCTGGCATATCACTGTAGGAACTGGCAGAAACATTACGGGAGGAGCTGGAGCTGGACTGGGCGGGCATACTGCCCGCCACGGAATGCAGGACCAGGATGATGGCGTTGACGAGCGCCGGATGTGAACCGATTAATCTGCAGCAGAATTAACACTCAGAGTCAGTGTCAGATTATTTGCCACACGACACCTGAAAAAGCTCAGAGTCATACTCACATGTCCAGCATGTTGGGGTCCGTGAACTGCACAAAGAGATCTTTATCTTGAAGCACGCCTGAATGTTTAAAGGGGACATGTTACGACTTGTGATAAGATGTAGCGCTATAAGTGTGTTTTGTGGAGTTCTGCTGAGTCTTACCTAGAGCAACTGGGTCCGACCTGAGCCCAGGAGTGGCTACGATGATCTGATCCAGGGACTCTTTGTTTGTCAGCATTTTATAAACCTGAGAACAGAAGAACAGAAATCAATATCCGCTATGGGTTTATACATTACTACACAGCTACATCCAACAGCCAGCCCATATCAACTTTCAGGTCTCGACAGAGATTCACAACTGAATTTAGGTTTGGCCTTTGCCTGTGCTATTCAAACACCTGAATATTGTTCGATCTAAACCATTCACCTGCATCTCTGGCTATATATTTACAGCCATTGTCCTGCTGGAGGATGAACTTCTGCCCAGGCCTCAAGTCCTTTGCAGCCTCTAAGAGGTTTATTTTCTACTATTGCCCCTGCATTTAGCATTGTCCATCTTCCCTAATCTTGCAGAAAAAAAAAACCTGCCTAAAGCATAATTCTGCCACCGCTATGTCTCACCATGCGTACGGTGTGTTCAGAGTGACGTGACGCATTAGTTTCTCCTCACACTTCGAGTTTTAAAAGTAGAGCACTTTCTTCCACAAGTTTGCTAAGTTCTCTACATGGTTTTAGGTAAAGTGCAAACAAGACTTCTTCTTGCCGTTCTTCCATAAAGGTCAGTTTGATGGAATGTATGATTTCTAGTTGTGCTGTTATCAGAGCTGTAACTCTCTGCAGCTCCTGCTGAGTTCCCATGGGCCTCTAAGCCACTTCTCTAATTAAATTAGAGTAAAACGTAAACGATTTATCACCTCCACCAGAGACTTGGTTTGGTTGATCATGCAATTTGTGGCCATGATCAACGACATCATGATCATTAGGTTCTCCCATATGAGCTGTGGATCTCTGGGGCTCTTCCATGGGTCTCCTCGCTGCTTCTCTAAAAAATGCTCTGCCTGCCCAGCATGTCAGCATCAGTGGGAGCCATGTCTTAGTTGTCTTGCAGTTGTCACATACTCTTTCTGTTTTCAGATGGACTGTCAGATGTTCAAAGTTTTTCGTTATTGTTCACAAACAAACCTCTGAGACCTCCATGAACCAGCTGAATCAAATTACGAACAAGTATTTAAAACTTCTTAAAGAAATCCCTTAATTAAAAGATACAAAAGTAAATGAGGGCTGAATACAAAGTTAACGCTTGATTTTTTTTTTTGTGTAACATTTAACTATATATTATATTATATTGTATTGTATTGCTTGAGATAGGCACCAGCCCCCCCCCCCGCCCCCAGGCCCATAGTTAATGGATGGACATTATATTATGTTATATACATTTTTCCCTTTCATTTTACAATTATGCACTCCTTTATGTTGATTTATCACATAAAATCGCAATAAGATACATAACATCATACAAATGCAGATGATAACAGAGCATTCATTGGCTGATTATTTTTGCAAGGTACTGTAGATGGTGACAAAAAAGTCAATTATTTCTGACAACTTATTAAGGGCATAGAAACACATGGCGTGCTAATGAAGGACTAGTTGAAAGGGTTTTAAAGATTTAAATGAAGAAATATTTTTGAAAAACATAAAATAAAAATATCTGCACCGACAGAGCTGATGCAGTATCTGTGTTCATCTACTCACCGAGTCTCTATAGGCAGAGTTGAGTGAATGAAGTGCAGCATGAAACACCCTAAACTCTCTGGCTGCTGTTGCTCTGTTTACAGGCTCTGTATAACAGATCACACGCACACATTCCCGATCATACCTTCTGGGTAATTTACAAAATAGCTTAAGCACTATTCCTTATTGAGGTGGCTTACACAGACCTGGATTACCCTCTGGCTCAGGCCACGTCTTCTTGAGAATGTGTAAGGTGGAACCTGGCTGAACTCCACAGGCATCCAGTGTAAGGTCATCCTTCAGTTTCCTCCCACAGTGAACCAGCTCTGGACACACGGGGACACATTAGCTATACTGGGCACATGCAATAAATTTACACATGCTGCACTGGAAGGTGTGGTGAACCATACCTGCCAGAGCAGCTTAGATACCTAAGAAAGTCACCGTTTACTTTTAATGCTGACAGACCTATTAGCTCAGGATCTGGGACTGAGTCTGGAAACTGAGCTGCTACGAGCTGCTTTAATGTGGCCACTCTGTATCCTCCAGGTGCGACATCCCCAGGCATCATCTCTGGGAAGTGGAAGGTGGATTTGGGCTGATCCACCAGCTTTAACGACAGGTGCCACTCTGAAGAGGTCATCTCTGACTTGTACAACTATAACACGAAAGATAACCACAACATAGTTTAGCAGATGACAAGTTTAAGCTCAGAAACCACAATTAATAACAATACGTTTTTCTGTGAAACCTAAGCGGCTGTTAGATTAAATCAAAACGGTGCCATTTTGCATTACTTTTTAACTATATGTACTACATTGATCATTTATATATGAAAATTTGGGCTAGCAAAACAGCTGAACCATTGATAGCTGATGCTTAGCGCTATTTAAAGAAACGATTTTGTAAGGTAAACGTGACGGTTTCGTTTGGTGTGCTTTTTTTGTTTTGTTATTGTTGTTTTATAACAGCAAAGCATAAGTCATGCATAGATTACATTGAATCTGCGACCTACAGTAAAGCAAATGCACACTCACCGTTGTTGTATAGTTTACAGACACCGACTACCGGGTTTTCGTCACGTGATCTAAGATACGTTCACGTCCTCTAGGTGAGCGAAGGAAATTTGACCTACGACGCTGTAAAAATAATCTATCTATCTATCTATCTATCTATCTATCTATCTATCTATCTATCTATCTATCTATCTATCTATCTATCTATCTATCTATCTATCTATCTATCTATCTGTCTGTCTGTCTGTCTGTCTGTCTGTCTGTCTGTCGATCACATCCTAAAGTGACTTACCGAAGGAATGGAATCAACCCTTCTTCTTCCGATTCCTTTTACAATATTTAATGCCCTAGTGAAGATTTATAGTGATTGTTGCTAATGTTATTGATTTTAGTAAGGTTTAACTATTTTTTTTTTTTTTTTACAAAATCTTAACTGGCGTTTTGGTTATTGCACTTCTGTTTTATATTATTTTAACGTGTTTAATTCAGTTCAGTGCAGTGCCAATTCACAACAAATCCCATCTCAAAGCACTTTACACAAACAACAGGTCCACTTCACTTCCTCTCATACAGAATCACATAATACATCAAATTCAGACCAATACAATACAATCATGTAGACAGATTAAATTCAGTGACAGGCTGTGCAGTATAATCCTAAATGAAGTAAGTGACTTTACAGCCAAAATAAACGAAAATAAAACACCATCATAGTCATTATGACAATTAACTAATTATGTTATCAAAATTGTATTATTAAAAATAGAATACTTGGAGTCTAATGGGTAATACCACAAAGTAAAATTAAAGTAGCTATACAACCAAAAAGCAATATTTTAAGAATTATTTCAGATATTAACTAGAAAACAAAATCAAAATTACTATTTAACTAAGTGGTTCCTGTATCCTTATTTGAAACTTAATTTACGATTGCATAATAAAGTTATCATATCATAAGTATCATATCTCTAAACTGGTATAGGATACATAAAACTAGTAATTCCTAATGGATTATAAATTACGGGAACAATGAAACAAAGTATTGAGTGTAATTATTTAGATATTTTAGAGTGATACTATCTGTGTTTTTATGATGATTTTTTGTCGTTCATTTTATAGAATATTTCTATATTCTATATTCACTCATGAAAAAGTAAAAATAATAGCGGTCCAAGAATTTACTCAAGTAGGTGTGAAAAAGGCTTTTATAAAAAGGCTACTGAATTACTGAGTCATAACATCAGATTGAATCTTTAAAAATAATGTCAAGAAATACAAACTTAGGTGAAAATTCTGGTATTTTAAGAACTAAAATAAAATACAAATTAAAAACCTAGTTACTAAATAACTGATTTTCACCAGAAGAAACACTTCTCCAAATATGTTTTTTCAAAATAAGATTCATGAAACTAATACAGTAGGTAATGTACATATAGAACAGGGTAGCGTCCTGTGTCATAGTGTTCACATGAGGCTCAGCAGATAAAAAATAACATCAAAACAACAAAGCTTTTGAACAAACAAGAGGTCTCACTTTAACATAAAATGATGGCTAGAGTCTGGAGCATTTCTGGTGAAAAAAGTGTGTTCTTCATTTCATTTTAGCCAAAGGTAGATATTTTAAATATATATATCATCAAAATGCACAGCGATTGTGCATTTTGATGATGTCAACAAGTTGTCATCGAGGAGGATAAATACTGATGTTCAAGTGTTCCTCTTTACAGTACATATTACAAGTTTAAAATTTATTGTTTTCCATTTAACAGAAAAAAACTGTTGAACTTGAAGCATTTTAAATTCAAATATGTTCAGATTTTTTTTTCTGTGATATTAAATTTATAAGAAACTTCCCAGGAAAGCAGACAATTTTGAACTTTGTGTTTTTTATATAACATTTAGCTTTTAATTCATTTAAAAATATCTCGAGTTTTTGTGTTATATTTTGTGGAAAAAAGATGTAAATATTTTTTTTATGCATTTTGCACAATACATGTTCTATAAATGGCTTTTTAAACTTTGTAAAATAGCCTAGTTGTTCTGCTGCAATGTATCTGGAAAGTGAGAATTTTTATAAACTGTCATTTTGACATATACAGCCTAAAGAAAGGAAAATAATATATTGCAATACATATCGTTACTGCACATGCTTTAGATTATATCGCAATATAGATTTGAGGCCATATCACTCAGCCATACCACCTAAAAGTAATGAAAAGTTACTCAAGTAAATGTAACTGAGCAGGCTATTACAACACCCCACTTCTGGATATGCATATGCATCAATGATTTCTGCTGTTATGTGGCATTTTGATAGTTTCTGTGTTGCAAATAAGCAACAAAATGTATGAAATAATAATGAAAAAACATGATAAAATACGCTCATCCGTTCGTATGAGGATGTAAACATAACCAATAACTGAACATGACTTGTTTCTAACGCCTCTAGCCTGCCAATGTAAGCGGTGAAAGAGTTAAGGGGGTCGGTACAGCGGAGCCTCCGCATGACATCACCGCTGGACAAAGCAGCAAGGAGTGGTTTCTTTCAAGAAGAGCCCCCCCAAATCAATGAAATAACCCAAACAGTCCCGGAAAACCCCCTGTAATTTCATCTACCGTCAACTCAAGTTGCGTGAGCTGCGTTTCTAGCGGTGCTTTGTTGTGTGAGAGGAATGAACTGCTCTGGAAAATAACATCGTCTCGTCAAAAGGGAGAGAGCCACCACCGCTGGACGGTCGGTGAGTTTTAACTTTCGTCTTTCTAAAAGAGACAGCCTAAAATGTGTGTGTGGGGGACCTAAAGAAAAGCAAGCAAACAGGGAATTTATCTTTTGTTTACGAACATGAAGAAATGACCGCAAACTTTGGTTATTTGCGAAGTAAAAGCAGCAACAGCTGTGGAGCAAAGGAACTGGGTAGACTTAAAGAAAGGTAGAGCTCACCAGCTCAGTGGCGCTATCCACAGGCTCCAAATCCAGGCTTTTAGTCCGGGTTTCTGCAGCATACACATAGCCTATTTATTTAAGCAAACACGCTGACGTTCAAGCAAACAAACTGCGCCCCCATTCGGCAAAAACTACACTCTACATTTATCAACTAAAGGTTTACGTGAAAGGAACAAAATAAAGACAAGTAAGGAAAAACAACACAAAAACAAACCCCCCAAAAACAAGCAAACCCCAAAAGAAAGCAAATCGAAAGTATTTAGGTAAACTTTGTTTGTATAGCACGTTTCACAGGTCAAAAACCGCTACATGCTTTACGGTACAAATAAGACATAAAACCCAGAAGATAAAACATAAAATAAAAGATAAGGAAAGTAGTTTAAAGAGATGCTGAGCAAAGCCCTTGATGGACTAGAGCAGAAAGACCACTAGGCCTACTACATCCTCCTCTCTTCAGGATGAATCTCATTTTCCTTGGATTATCCCGCTGGCATTCCCTCCTCCACCAATCCCTTAATTCCCCATTCAATTCAGGAAGTGGTTAAAATATTCCAGACACTCCCTCAACAAGTATGATCACTGGTTACCAATATGTATTACATAAACACATGTGACTTAATCCCCCCCCCCCCCATATGCTGTGTAAGCAGTTATTAATCTTGCAACACCAAATGTTTTCATGCTTATTAAGGAAGAACAAAAATGTATTGCTAAATGTGTCGTGAATGGTAACACTACATCTGTCTACTTTTTATGATCATTATACCTAAAGACTGCTTTCTTGGAACCACTATGATCAATGCAGTTTTTTTTATTTATTTGTATATTGGGACTACATTTTGAAACAATCTAAGCACGTAAAAAGCATAACAATACTGTCTCTTTATGGGGACAGATACACAGCAGCTTCTTTAGCAGGTCTGACATTCATGCAATAATTATTTGTCGTCATGCTTGCCTATCTTGGCCAGGTCTCCCTTGGAACATAGGTTTCATTTCAATGGAACATTGCCTGACAAAAAAATACATAAAAAAAAAAGGAATTAAAGTGAACAGTAACACCTGCTTATTATTGTTCGTACAAATATCTCCACCATGCAGTCAAATTTTAACCCATGTTTTGAATAGCTCTTAGAGTATTTATTTTCAATTTTTGTTGTGATTCATCTTACATTAGGACATAAAACTCTTGGCTACTAGAGTTTAACACCACCTTAGGCAAAGAAGACACATACACAGGGCATGTACTAAAAATATTTATTGATCCAAACCAGTGGTTCTCATACTTTTCCTAACAAGTGCTGCCTCACTAATTACCAAGTTGTCCAATTACCGTCATACTGTCAATAACTTTGATCTGAAGTGTCAGTATGGCCGCCATGTGTTTAAAACACAGTGAAAGGTGCAATAACAAACATTTATTTGAACTTCAGCCGATTTATACCTCAGTGACTCACACAAATAGATACACACAACCTGTGTTTGTGAACATGCCACTTTGTGCTTTATTGAATTAAAACCAGAGACAGGCGTTTATTGAATCTTGTATTATGAGCAGTAATTAGCCTGGTGATTGGGTTGGGCATTGGCAAGTCCTGTTGGTTGTCCGGCTGGACACTAGGACATGGTTAAAATATGTTTGATACTGATGCCAGACATACCAGCACGCATTCTTACTGCCTTTTATCTCTTCTTGAAATATTCTCCACTATGGGTTAGTCCGTGTGTGAGACAAAGATCAATGTGCTTCAACTACTACGTTTTTTTTGGTTTTTTGTCTGTTTTGGCTTATTATCTCAAAATTAAACATTTGATACAAATACTCTGGGTACACTTAAGGCAGCCCAAGTGCCACCAGTGGTAACTTGTACCACCGTTTGAGAACCGTGTATCTAAACCATTCCTCTGGCTGTATCTTTAGGCTCATTGTCCCAAGTCTTGCACATTTTCCAAGAAGTTACACACACCTTCCTTCATATTGTTGTTTTTCCCACCAATACTTGTGGCAGACTGCATGATTTCTTATGGCTTTCTTTCAGCAATGGTTCAACTAATATTTGTATGGTCAACAGATTCTTCCACCTGAGCTGCGAATCTCTGCAACTCCTCTAGAGTTCCCATAGCCCCTCTTGACTGCTTCTTTAAAAAATGCCCTTGCTGTCCAACCTGTCAGTTTTATGTGTACAGCTATGAAACCCTGTTCTAGAGATGTTCAAAGTCTGGGATGTTGGCTTCACTGAATTTCATTTAAGGGTGTCACATTAAAAGAGGGTGAATACATGTGTCATTTTCAACTATCCACTACTTTGTTTTGCTCTGTTACATAAAATCCAAATGAATTACATTGCAGTTTATGGCTCTAACATGACAACATGGGAGCAGGTTCAAGGGGTATATAATACTTCTTAAGGCCAAATATATCTATCTATCTATCTATCTATCTATCTATCTATCTATCTATCTATCTATCTATCTATCTATCTATCTATCTATCTATCTATCTATCTATCTATCTATCTATCTATCTATCTATCTATCTATCTATCTATCTATCTATCTATCTATCTATCTATCTATCTATCTATCTATCTATAGATATATATAGATATATATAGATATCTATAGATATCTATATAGATATCTATATATATCTATATATATCTATATAGATATATATAGATATAGATAGATAGATAGATAGATAGATAGATAGATAGATAGATAGATAGATAGATAGATAGATAGATAGATAGATATATATGCAAAAACATATGGAGAATAATACATATACAGCATGAAACCCACAAAACACAAGCAAGGCTTCGGTCTATGCAGCATCTGGTTCTCAAACTAGCTTTATGTATAATTGGAAAAACAATCATCTAAATATTCTGATGTTTTAGTCTCTGACCATCCAACTGGAGCAAGAGTTAGCTCTGTAATAGACTTGATCAACAGTAATCCATTTGTTAATAAATATAAACTTCAAACCTTAGTGTGGCTTTATTAAAAGTTTCTTTTTTCTTATGCAGCTTCCCCTATTCAATACTTCTTTGAGGTTTATGGAGCTCTTCCTCTCAGTTTGATGACCTAATGTATAATTTGACTAAGTAATACATTAAATGACCTGATTAAAGGGAAGGCAATCATTCTGAGGGCTTGTTAAATTTTGGTGCCAGTTTAAAGTGCTCATTTTGCAGGTTAGAAAAATGTCTGTGTCTTCACAGGGCCAATAGTTTCAAATAGTTTTGAGGAGCTTGGCTGTGAAGCTACCAATATGCCACTGCCCAGAAGGCTAGCCACATTCATTTATGCCTGTATTGAAAAAGGGATGGCACTAAAGAGAATGCCCAACTGTTGGGAGAACCCTTAACCCTCACTGAGATTTCTCTAAAGACTTCGATGGTACCACAGCATTACTTTAAATCTTAATGATCTGTGCAAACTGTCTCCAAAAAAAAAAAATCATTTATCTTTTCTTTGACCTCAGTGTGAAGTTTTTATAGTCCTTGACATTGTGACAAAATAAAATACATGGGTGATTATGACTCATGTGCTGACAGCCATTCTCCAAAAAGGAAGCCACACATTCAGGCTGTCACGGAGTCTTTCAGCGACGTCTTCCTCTCAGATATAATGGGCTTTAAATGGCACCATTATGAGCTAATGCCGGTAACATCCCTGAGAGCCTGGTCATGGTTTCGACACATAAGTGTACTGCAGCGATAGCTACTATTTTCTCTAATCCTAAATCCTAACCTGATTTTCTTTAGGTTTTCCTACTTGTGACTTGTGTCGGCTTGTTTTAATCACTTCCACTGAGCTGAATCGTAAAGTGAAAGGAAGAGTAGCGAGGACGCACGCTGGCCAGGTGGTGGTAAAGTGCTTGAGTCATTCAGTGAAAACCCCTTTGATGGCTTCCTGCTGTCTGGACAGCCTGAGTCAGAGTCTGTGGTCTGTGCTGCTGGCAGATTTCTGCTCATTCCATCCATGGCAAGACATTTAGGAACAGGATAGCTGTGGTATGCATCTGCTCTTTTTGGTCATTGAATGTTTATCCCCACTTCTGTATCTCAGCTCGGTCCCTGAATAACCCTTTCCCCCTCTCTTTGTGGTGGAATATCTAAGGAGTTCTATATAACGTTACAAACGTTTTGACTTGTCCTGCTGGATGTGTGTTGGACAAATGGCGAGCAACGCTCTGAAGGAAACTGAACGCTGAGCCCAAATTTCAGCCCACATCCTTTCTGCTGAAGCTCTAAAAGGAGACGCATGGAAAATCCTTTGGGTAAATCATTGGGTGGAGCTGCAGAGCTGAAATGATTCATAGCACCAAGCCATAACAGCTGATAAGCTGAATATCCACCAGGCAGTGCCGTTGGGTAACATCCAAACCAGCCAGTGATTGTAGCAGCTGTTGGGTGGCTCTGTCTTTTAAGAAATGAGCCTCTGACATCGCTGACCCATATTTATTGATGTCCAAAGAAATGAAATAAATGCAATTGTGTTAATGCTGCAAGTCAGAATGCATGACCTCTTTTAGGTTTTTCTAATCATAATAAAAACCCGAGCTTGTTATTTTTCCTTTTTGAGGGATTCCCATATTTTTTTGACTGCATTTTGTTTTAAATCAAAAGTTAGTTTATGAATTCAAATTCAGAGAGAACTTACTCAAAAATTGTTGTTTTAAGTTATGTTGATGTTTAATTTGACCTCGCCTTAATATTAACTACAAAAATTTTCTTAATTACACAGTCTTGATCAGAGGTTTTTTTTCTAGGTGGTATGATTATACAACAAAAAAACCAAATAATTCCTATGAACAGCATTTAGATGCACAAGTTTTAACTTAATGTGGATTTTCTCTATTCCTCAAAAGTAAAAATTTGGGCTCAAATATATACATACACGCACACTAATATTTGATTCAGTGTTCTTTAGCAAGTTGCAGACAAACCAAATGATTTGTTGCCACCAACAACATCCTGGTGTAATTCTATCTAAATATTTGATAGCTTTTCTTATCAGAAAACACTTTGATTTGGTTCCTGACACAGACTCAGCTTTTAGGCTTAATCCAAAAGCTTTTTAAATAAAGTTTGGGTTGGGCTCATTCCAGAAGCTTAATGGTAGCCTGTTTTATCCATTTCTACGTTTGGGATCATCATTCTGCTGGTACACTTTATTCTGTCCAAGTTACAATCTCTTGGAGGTAAAGTCAAACAATTTGTATTTAGTCCCTTTATTTTGTTAGTCTATCCCAGAGGTGTCCAAAGTGGGGCCCGGGGGCCATTAACAACCCCTGGACTTTTTGGTGTGTCCTCCGACTGCAATTCAAGAATGATACAAATTTGACCCGCCAGCACAGGTGGTGGTTGCAGTTTTTTTTAAATTTAAATAGAGGTGAATTATTACAGACAAATTAAAATCTTCTTACAATGGAAAATGTTGCAACACAAAGTATTCATCTTTTAATAATGTTTTTTTTTAATTCTCTTTAATTTACTAGTAATTTGGATTACATCTATCCCCTGACTTCTACTTAAAAACAGACTTTGGTGCACCCACATCTGCTTCTAATTAACTTATTAAACTTGGCTGAACAGAGCAAGCATTTTCATAGAGAGAGGAACCCAAATCTTGTTCTTATTGCTGACAATAGACTATGTTTTTAATTTGGCCTAAAAGCCAACTGGATGCCCTTATTTTTATAAGGCAAATGTGGAAAACACTTTTTAAGTTTTGTATCTACAATGATTTACACATCCCTTTCCTACAGAAAATCTGGAATACTATATATATATATATATATATATATATATATATATATATATATATATATATATATATATATATATATATATATATATATATATATATATATAGAAAATATTTTATGCTTACTTCATTGTTGAGCAGGTCAAAAAGTCTATATAATAAATATAATTGTTGTCATTGTTTTTTTATTTTGCTTTTTTATTATATAGATTTGGCTTGCAAGTACCATTGACTTGCCGTTATTTGGTCCAGGCGACTAAAGGTTTAGACACCACTGTTCTGTCCACTTGTAATTCACTTGTAACGCTGGTAGCCAAACAGACCCTCAGCATATTGCTACCACCACCGTGCTTCACTGTTGGTATTGTGCTTTAAAGTTTCAAACCTCATTCTGACTCCTCCAAACATACTTTGTGGACAGTAACACTGCTGTTTTAACATCTTCCTTGGTGGTTTATTTATTATCCCTAAACATCCTGACATGTTACCTTTTATCTGAGGTCTGTAGTTTGGGTCAGATGAGTGAAACCCTATTAAAGATGTATGGACTATACTGAAAGTAGAGTCTGTGCCAGGAACCCAACAAAACTCAAACTTGACCAATTCTGCCAATAATGGTAGTTCAGTGTCGAGGCAGAATCGTGCGACGACTTTGCAGATGGCAACATGAAGTGAGTTAGTTTCTCTGGAACTTGCTAACATGTAACCTCATATAATGATATAATGGAGGCATATGTATTCATTTGAGTCTGTGTGGAATTGAGAAAACTAACAATAAATTCACACTTGTGCACCAAAATCTTTTTTTTTATAATCATAATTACACAGCAATAAAAAAAAACAGTTCAGTTAATTTTGATGATTATGGCTTACAGTTAATGAAATCCCAAAATTCAGCATCTCAGAAAATCCGAACATTGTGAAAAAGTTAAATATTGGAAATTAATTTTGTCTCACTCTAATCAGCTAATTAGCTTCCTGGGGCTCTGATATTCTGGATCAGTAGGCCAGACAATCATGGGGAAGCCTGCTGACTAGACAGATGTACAGAAGACGGTCATTGACACCCGCCACAAGGAGGGTATGCCACAAAAGACCATTGCTAAAAAAGCTGGTTCTTCACAGAGTGAACATTTTCATAGAAAGTTTAGAGGAAGGAAAAGGTGTAGTAGAAAAAGGTGCACCAACAGCAGTGATAACCACAGTCTTGAGAAGATTGTCAAGAAAAAACATTCAAAAACTTGGGGGAGCTTCCCAAAAAGTAGAATGAGGCTGGAGTCAGCGCATCAGGATACACACAGGAGGTTCCTACACATGGGCTTCAAGCGCCTTACCTGGGAAAAGGAGAAAAAGAGTGGGATTGCTGCTCAGTGGCCCAAACTTCACTTTTCACGCGAATGTAATGTTTGCATTTCATTTGGAAATCAAGTTCTCAAAGTCGGGAGGAAGAGTGGAGAGGTATAGAGTCAACGTTTCTTGAAGTCCAGTGTGAAGTTTATCATCTGCTGGTGTTGGTCCACTTGGTTTCTTTAAGTCCACAGTCAACACAGCCATCTAGCAGGACATCTTAGAGTGCTTCCTTCTACTGATAAGCTTTACAGAGATGTTGATTTTGATTTCCAGCAGGACTTAGAACCTGCCCACTCTGCCAAAGGTACCAACAGCTGGTTCAATGATCATGGTGTTACCGGGCTTGATTGGCCAGCAAACTGGCCTTGACCTGAATGCCTTAGAGAATCAGTGGAGTGTTGTCAAGAGGAAGATGAGAGATATCAGGCCATTATCAGAGCAACCTGGGTTGCCATTACACCTCAGCAGAACCACAGGCTAATTGCCTCCATGCCACACCACATTGATGAGGTAATTCATGCCAAAGGAGCTCCAACCAAGTACTGAATGAGTAGACATAAACACACTTTTCAGAAACATAAAATATCCTTTTTTATGGATCTTATGTAATATATAATCTTCTCAGATACCTGAATTCTGGGTTTCCATTATCTGTGAGCCACAATCATTAAAATTACATGAAATAAAGGCTTGAAATATGTCACTCTATGTGTGATGAAGCTATGTAATTTATGAGTTTTAATTCCTGAAGGAAGTGACAGAAAATGTTGAACTTTTTCACAATGTCCTTTTTCAGATCCTTTTTTAGATTTACCTGTGCAATGTAATGCGCTTCAGCAGGAAGCGCATTAACTTAACTAAGTGTTTTTGCTCTCTCATTGTTAAATGCTGGCTTTTTATCTCAGAAAAAAAAAATCACAATGAAGATTTTTTCTCTGTAATTCATAGACAAACAGTGACCTCTACAAGTGTAGCAGAGATGGATATCACATAAATACCGAATACATTGGAGGGTAGAGAAGAGAGGGGAGATAGCCTTTTCTATTCCTGCTCCCTTCTAAAGTAGTGTTTTTTTATTATTATTTGGAAAGCAGAGAGAATGACTTGTTTCCACTCAACTTTGGAAGTCCCCGCGTTTGTCATCACAGCTTTATTTTTAATGAAAGAAAAAAAGAAAAAGCTTAAAGGAAGCGAGAGAAAAACAAGCTGAGGTCACCTTCAGAGAAACCTTCAGATGTTTTTCTTTAGAAAAACCATTTCAGCCTTCAAATATGTTCATACTGGATGATACAGCACCATAGGCTTGTCAAAATTCTTTACACATCACCCACATACTGTATGTAATTAGTATTGGTGTAAAGATTCATCCAAACAGAAGAGAAACAACCCATGACAAAATCTTTGTAATATTTTTTAGAAAAAAACAAATAAAATTGATTTTTCATTAAGGGCTCATTATAATGGCTTATATTTCCTGGATGGTTCATTGCAAGACAAGCTTCACTTTGATGATAAAAATACAGTAGGGTAGTTTTAACATTGAGAAATCTTGCTCCCTACGCCGCACTTCTTGCCATATTGCCATGCTACTATTTGCCCCTTAATATTTTAACATTTCTTCATATTATATCTCGTTTTTTTTCCCCTCTTGCAGTGCTGTGTCTGAAGACCTGGACCTGCTGTTTGAATCTATCCTAAAACGTCATGCTAGCCCTCCTGCTGCCTGCAATGCTGGCCGTCCACGCAATGGGTGGGTGTCACCGCTGCTCTTATCCTTTCATTAACGTTGAGGGAATTACTGCTGTCTGTCACCAAGCTGTAAGCTTGTGTTTTTTTTCCCCAACAAAGGCTTCATTAGGCAAACCAACAGTTCAAACTCCCCAATATAATTTGTTTGTAGTCTGGAAGTTATAAACCTCCCTGTTTAAACTCTTACATCTACCCAGACAAGTCTACAGAGAGCGTCTTTCTATTTATACAGCTATTCTGACTGTATAAGCAGAGGCCTATTTTTCATTGGAAGCCATTTGAATTTAGTTTTTACAATGTTTTAAATCGTTGACACTGTGATGTTTTTTTATTATGATTTTGTTTTTAATCTAGCTCGTAAGACACAGAAGCTTTGACCTTTTCCGTGAGGTGCATTGGGGAGAGCTTGACGCCCTCGATGAAAAAATGCTGGAAGTGCAGTTTCTCTGCTGTGACTCGGGAAGTGCAGTGTGGAAGTTATCCTCTCATATTTCAAAACGCAAAAGAAGCAGTATGGCGGCGACTTATGTTGCAACTGAGAGTTCGCTCCTCGCACTCCCAAAGATTTTACTTTGGGAGAAGAACTCCTACAGTCGTCATAAAAAAAGGAAAACAAATGGCCTGGATTGGTTTGATAGCATCTCATGACACAGTAAATTAAAGAAGGAAACTGAGCATGTCACCATTGGGATGAGGAAGGCATATTTTTGTAACTCTAAGTTTTTCCCTGCTGGTCTATGGCTGACACATCAAAAGTCCTTGGCAAACATACAAAATCTACAAAAAAAGTTTTATCTTCCAAATTCATGTAATTTCCCCTCCTTTTTTTCTGGTGGAATTGGCACAAACTGCTATTGGCCATCAGCTGCAGATTTCAGTCCTGACTCAGTGGACCTAAGTGTCTTCAGTGGTTCATTAGGGACCTATTCTCTCCCAGCACAAATGGGCTTGCGGCCTGCTCATTACTTGCTGTCTGGCATTCAGTGCCTAACTCGTTCTCCTCACTGGGGGTGGGGAGAGGGGAGGAGGTGTCGTGGACTGATGGAGCTCTTTAACTCACAGGTAATGGGCTATTGTAGCTCACACAATGACTCACTTTCTCTCTGCTAACTGGAGCACTAAGTGAATTAGTTGAAGTCAGGTTTGATACTATAGACTTCCCCTGTAACACAGTACAATGAGACAAAAGGTACATGCATTGTGAACCTTGTTTGGCTTATTAGAAGCTGAAAAGATACTCTACTACAGATTGCAAAGCAACAAAGACGGATTCAAACTTTAATCTATTGTTTGCGGTATATGATATAATATTATGACCACTGACAGGTGAATAAATGCTGGATAACACTCTACATGCACACACACGTGTGTTTACATGCAGTAAGAGAAAACTGAATTACTGCCTTAGTCCGGCTGAAGTGGAACCAAAATGGCCTAGTATTAATTGAGCTAACGCACCCAGATAATGTGGTTGGAAAACCAAATTTTTCTGCATGTAAACGCCAACACAGCTTAGCCGTGGTATTAGCAGCCTGGGCACTCTCCCTTCGGGAAGTGACTGGAACGCGGAAGTGTGAAGAACAATGCTGGAATGAGCACCAACAACGAGTGTAACACAAACAGTACAGTACTTACAAAATGTATTGTGCTGCAGCAATATTGTCGACCATCTTTTCTGTCATTGTACATTTCCTGTTTTTACTCTGTCTGGTTTTCAGCGGCCAGCATTTGTTTACTATCTGTGTGACGCTCTAGGCCAATCGGAAGAATGTCCACATGAAAGGGCGCATGCCGCCACCTAGTGTCGCAGAGTCGAACGCGCTTCATTCAATAATTCGATTTTCTGAGTGACTTGCAAACTGGGATAAAGGCTCCCATTATGGTAAGATATTAGCTCAATTTCTGCCAAAAGTTTGATTTAGATGTGCATGTAAATTTACTGACTGATTATTTCTTCATCATGGTACTTGTTATGAGTGGGGTGTATAGAGTTGTAGAGAGTTTAACAAGGGCAGAATTGTGATTACTAGGTGACCAGGCATCTCCAAGACCCGCATCTTGTGAGGGGTTTTCCCAGTCTGGAGTGGTCAGTGTCCATCAAAAGGGATCTAAGAAAGCAACATTAGCGCACTGGTTCCAGATTCATAGGCAATCTAACCTCATTTATGCACAAATGAAGCAACACTGCCCCGCGTGGTCCAATCCAACAGACGAGTAAATGTAGCTCAAATTGCTCAAGATGTTAAGGCTTCTTTTGAGAGAAAAGTACAAATTGGGGTTTGTTGCGGATGAGGCTGTATAGCAGCAGGCCAGTCAGGGTGCCTATGCTGACCCCTGTCCACAACTCAAAGCACCAACAATTGACACTTGATCATCAGAACTAGAACAGGGAGCAGTGTAAAGTGGTGACCTGGTCGGATCAATCACATTTTATTTTACATCACATGGTGTCTGGATGAGTGTGGTAGACTAACTTTAACACTATCACTAATCAGGATGCGCCATGTGAGCAAGACAACCCAACGGAGACAGTATGATGGTTTGAGCAACGTTCTTGAGGGGGTTCTTGAATCCTTTCGTCCATGTGGATATCAAATTAAAATCTACTTGTATGATCCACCTAAGCGTGTTTGTAGACCATGTACATTCTTTAATGCAACCAAAATTACTTGATGGTTAGTAGTGTCCAGGGCCAGAGTGGGACGCATTGTCAGCCCTGGAGTTTCACGCCTCAGACCGGCCTGCTTTATATCACAACCTATTATTATTAAAATCATGTAATTATAACCTTACATGTTACAACATGTAAGCTACAAGCTACAAAAAATGGAAAATGGATTTTGAATAATCAGTCTTGTCCGCACTAATCATTATTCTGTGTGTGTGTGTGTGTGTGTGTGTGTGTGTGTGTGTGTGTGCACGTATGTGCATGCCTGTTATTCTTATTTCATTTTATCCCTATTTTATTCTTCTCACCTGCTCAGGGACTGCAGATGGAAATTAGCTTTTAGCTATAATCTGGTACAAGCCATTTTTTTACTTCCTGTAACTAACGAACCTTGTACGTGGTCCCTGTCTTAAATAAACCAAAAAAAAAACAAAAAACACCACACTGTTCTGTAAAGCCTTGTAATTTAGAGTATTTTTCTGAAAAAATGTTCAATTCAGTGCAAATAAGGATTCATTGCTTTGCGAGGTAGATTTATTTCTGCATGCGTTTACAACTACATTATTATTTACAACATATCCATAAATAATATCAGAATCTATATTCTAAGCTGCTGCTTCTGTAATTAGTCTCTGAATGGACTCTGCTTTCCTCTTCACACTTCCTCCAGTTTCTCTAAACACACCTGCTGCACCTGTGTCACAATAAAACATATACAATATTACATAATATTATAATATTATGTAAAGCTTTATTGCATGTTATATGGAAAACGCATTTGACTTAACCAATTATGATATTTTCAATGGCAAAACATGCAGGCTTTTATTATATTTTACTTTCATTATATTCTCTGTCAAATGTGGTCTTTGTGTTTTTATTGTCTTATTTTTAAAGAAAATAATAGATCAGGTCACAGTGTCATTTGGGCATAGAGAGTTCTTACAGTGAAAGTAATTCCTGCTTTTTCACACACCTGTTCCTTCCAAACTGACAAGAGAAATCCCCTCATCACCACTGATTTCTGACTCTGCTTCTGACACTAAATAACATTTAAAAATGTTAAAAATTCTCAGCACAAATCTCCCAATTTTATAAAGCCTCTGATTAATTCACGTCAGTTTTATTAATGTAGTTCTGAATCAGGTAGCATTGCAGGGCCCTTTTCATATGAATCAGGTCTACGCCGTGGTCTTCATTATATTAATACTAATAATATTAACTCAATAAGTAATCCTGCCCACTCTGGACATGTGGGCTTATAATGCTTGATACTGGATTATCCTTCTAACTCTGTGGAGCTACAAGACAAAGTTTCCCAGTTATGTTGCGTTGCATCATATTATTATTAAAATGATATGTTTTGCTAGTTTTGACAACATCACACTCATTGACATGATAATTATTTAACTCGAATTGTGGTTTGCTGGCAAAGTTCAACGTGTCTTACCCTTTTCATTGTACTCGTTTGTTATCACAAACCACAACTTGTTGTAGTGAAAATGTTGCCCATATCTGCCAATTTATTAGCGTAGTAGTTTCCAGAGCTTTCCTCTTTTTAATTCTAGCCCCCTCTGTGCTACTCTTGCTCTTTCTACTTTCAAACACCACTGACTGAGTCCTCTGAAGTGTTACGTGAAGGTGTGCTGCAAAAAAGAAAAACGAGCTGCCAATGGAGGAAGAGGCGGTATGGCAAGCCGTTTCTGTAAAAATTTCACATCCCTGATATTATCTGTTATGTAGGCCAACTCGTATGCAACTACACAGAACTAGTTAAACATTTTCCCCTACTAGTTCGAACTTTTGCCCAAATAGTTCAGAAATACTCTTACTAGTAACTCATTATTACCTAGTTCCACCTTTAGCTCACTAGTACGACTCGGCTTACTATAGCACACCTTCCCTTGTGACCCATACATCAGACTGGCCCACTGAAGAAATCGTCCAGATTCTCCCTATTACCCACTCCGGACCTGGTAGTGTCTTTCAACAGGATAACGCACCCTGCCACAAAGCAAAGATGACCCGGGAGTGGTTAGAGGAGCACAGCAAAAGCTTGAGTTGTTGACTTGGCCTTCAAATTTCCCAGATCTCAATCCAATCAAGCATCTGTGGGACGTGCTGGACAAGCAATTCTGATCCGTTGAGAACCCGCCTTGGAGCTTAAAGGACTTAAGTGGATCTGCTACTGACATCTTGGTGCCAGATACCACAGCACACCTGAATACATCTAGTGGAGTCCATATTTAAACAGATAAGGTGTGTTTTGGCACCAAAAGAGTCTAAAAAACAGTTAGTGATAGAGAATGTATCGAATTGCAAATTGAATGTGCATTATGCTGACAAAACCAAGAGATTTTATCTAGGAAGATAACTAATAAAAGTAAAACTGATTACTGTTGTTTGCCTTACAAGTCAGAAAACTGAGTTCACACGCAGCTGTTTTTATTATGTGGGTGATCGTCTCCTGGTTACTGAGGTCCCTCCTTGGGATTACTGGCTGTAATCTTCTCTGTATTCCATGGTGTCAACACTCAATAGCTTCAGCTTGTGCCCATATCATTAGATACGATTTCACTTTGCAGCCTTTGCCAACACAGTCACATTGTAGGAACAATACTTGTAGGAGAAAAACACATTTCAACACATGAGTCGGCTGTCATGCATTACACTGGGTCTCAGCCTGATCTTGTTTTAGAAATCAGCCGATTAAATCTCTCTCAGCAAAAACCTGTCCAGTACCTTCATAGTTTTGCATACAGGTGTACCAGGGAGAGAGAAATTTTTCTTTAAAGCCAATGCCAAAAACATGGTTACATTTAGTTTTGCATTGACCTTTGACCCTTTTAACTTTGAAAAGCTTAAATGCGTTTTCATCAAACAGCTCACTATTTGTTGTTCTGCGCGTCAGCAAAATGGACAAAATGTCAGCGTGTTACAGTAACGAGTGAGCCACAACAGTTAGCTGAGTAAAGTGATATCCTTGGCTCACGTCAGCATAACACGCAGCGGTGTCAGCCAGTGGCACAGCTAACAAGAGGCTGTCTGGCTAATTGCTTGTTGTTGTCATCGTGTGTGTTCACTTAGCAGAGACACAAAGCTGCCAGAGCACGGTGTGTGTGGCTCGTGGTACCAAAAACAGTTGCATTCATGCAAATGTAGGAATGGATGCCTCATCCCAAAAAGAACGAAGGGAGTTCGAAGGCAATTCAAACGAGCTAGCATAATTGGAGAGATTGCATCTGGTGTGGTGGTCGGCAGGCAGGCCCCGGTGCGTGAAAATAGCCCTCTCATGCCTTCCTGGCTTGTGTACTTTTTAAAGGTCTGCTAACTATGAATACCCTCAGCCTGCCCTCCTTTTCTTTTCACAGCAATTGATTCTGCAGAGAGGGGACACTTTAGCCTGTGCAGAAATTCAATTTAGGGTTATTACCCCGTATCAGTGATGTTCTTGCTAATTTGATTGCGTCCAGTAAAGTATCCTTTAAAAACAATCGAGGACAGGCTCAACAAAGATTGGTTTCGCTGTTGTGCATACATAATGTGCTGTCTCTGTTGGCTTGCCTCTGTCTCGCTAGTTTCCAGCTCTTTTTTTTTTCTTTTTTTTTTTCACCACTTACTCATTGAAGCAAAGTGCATTACCCAACAAGCACCTCATGATTATTTCAACAAGTTCTAAAAAGGCTGCCTTGTGGGATCGTTAAAATATTGATACGGATTATGTGCTGTGATTGTTGTTCTGGACGGGGAGAAGGGGCCTACAGCCATATGTTGATCTCTTCGTGTGTAGTGGGCTGTGATAAAAGGTGTTGAACGGATGCTAATCTGTGCTTGGAAAGTATCACAGCTACCATCTCGCTGCTGGAGCATTCGAGCTGCATCCACAGGTAGATTCCTACTTGTTGGGTAATGTAATAGTAACATGGCGGTGGTGCTATCGTAATAAGGCTTCTGTGATTGAGACAGAGCCTCGACAACAACTTGATCTTGCTCATTTTGCATCTCTCGGTGCGTGAACAAATCAGTAACAGAGATTTATGTGCAAAAAAACATTCAAGGGAGGAGGTGTGAAACATATTACTGTAGGCTTTCATTTGAGGCATGTAGTCAACAATTTTTATAGTGCTGGTAAAAAAAATATAAAATATTGATTATTACAGATATAATCATGTTATATTTCAAGTCGGAAGATTCCAAATCGCTTCACACTGCAATCAGTCTTTCACCTTTTCTTAACCACATTCACACACTGATGGTGGTAAGCTACGATTGTAGCTACAGCTGCCCTGTGGCAGAGTGACAGAAAAGAGGCTGCCTCTCAATCGGCGCCACCAGGCCCTCTGACCACCACTAGCAGGTAAAGTGGGTGAATTGTCTTGCCCAAAGACACAACCTCAAAGCAACTGAGACAGACGGAACGGGGTTTCAAACCGACAAAACTATGCAGGGTTACTTTTTGATTTTGATACATTGACCTAAGCGAAAAACAGAATAAATGCTCAATAAGTTTTGTTCTGGTTTTGTAAGAGTACTTATTAAACAGAATATTATCTCTTTTTACTGTTCTGCCATTTAAAGAGTCTGAAATGCTTATATTTGCTGGTAAATGAGTAGGGGTTTGAGCTCAGGTATAACCCGCAGATGCTTAACAGACACACTGCTTGTAGCTTGCCACCTAAAACAAGTGTTACCCTACGAAGAAAAAAGGGTGGTGTTCCACTGGTTTCTACACCTTGACTCTGTAATATTTCCAAAAAGCCTAAACTGTGTTTCTAGTAAGTAACAGAAAAATGTAGAAACCTTCTTTCAGCTAGCTGAATAGCATAGCACAGCCTGAATAGCATAGTCAGCCTTCTGCTACTCTATGCTCCATATAGCTAGAAAAAGCTCAGATCACTCATGAACTGTCTCTTGGCACCTCTAGAAAAAGGACTTTTAAGCAGAGGAACAGTATGACATATTTTTTTAACCGTTTTGTATCCTTAACGGTTTTTTAAACTTTGGTATACCTTAATCCACGTAACGGGCCATGGCCTTATCAGCATACAGCCTACACAGTTTTTGCTGTTGTGGTAATGTCACTGGTTCATTATTGCCGTCACACACACTTAGGAAATCTGAGACAGTTCTATATTAATAAAAGTCAATGCATTTCTGCCCAGTCACTTTTACTGCTCTCTTCTATGCTTACTGTGTCTGAAAGGAAACCGTCTGAGTTACAACTGAGAATGCATCCATAATGATATTACATTTTGTGCAGATTTCTCCAATATTGAAACTTGAATTCATTCAAATTCAATTCAAATTCAAAAATACTTTATTGATCCCAGAGGGAAATTAAGTGTTGGTACAGCTCATATAATTAATTCTTTAAGGAGTCGTTGTAGATGATGATGGCTGTGGGCAGGAAGGATGTATTGTAAGCTGTTGTTTATGTATTATGATCCTAAGATATTTTTTTCCCCTTCACATATTGTTAACTCATACTTGCATCTTGTAAAGGCAATGGGTAATTCCAAAGTCATTTACAGTTACTGATTATTTACCTTTTGTTCATTGACACATTTTATTTAATAAAGCATGAATAAAGAACTTTCACATCACTATTCCCTTACAAACCCTGAAGGGAGCTCGTTATGTTTGCTAAATCTTGCTTTGTTTTCAATTCAAGCCTTTTTAATTGAGGAGTCTATCCTCCACAAACTCAAGCAATCAAATGGCATTTTTAAATGCTATATCAAGTTTGAAAAAAATAAATAAAGACAGGAGCATATTTTAGTTTGCTAAAGCAAACTTTTGCACATACCACAGTTGATCTAAATTATGTATGGCTTGTCATTGTTAGAAATTAGTCGCCCCCAGCTCTGACTGACTCCATGACTCTGCTGCTATATTTGGGTGCTCCAGTGTTCGTCACCCTTCTATTCTGTCCTTAGCCGGCTGCTCATCAAAGGCTCCCTCCGTCCCTCAGGCTTGTATGCCAGAGGCTTGCCTTTATCTGCCTACTTTTCTTCGGCAGACACTTGTACCTGAATGCTGGAGTCCATTAACAGCTCATTGATGGGATATGAGATGGCGTGTATCCATGAAGAATGGAAGACAGGGGAAGCAGCAGTAGGGAGCGAGAACCAAAAAAAAGCAGAAAATAGAGAAGTAGCTAGTTCTTTTGTGATTTATGAGCCATCATCTATATATTCTCCTTTGAGTGGGGAAACTCACACTTCACGATGGGTTTTTAGGGAGCAAAAATGGAGGAGATAATTCTCTGTTCTTAATGTTGAATTTACTTTTCACACTGGAGAAGCCTCGATTATCCCACACTTAGTCTGCCTCATCACTGAGGAGACATTTCTGCCTAGGATGCAGAAAAGATTCAGATTTCTAATTTAGATCCAGATCATACTAACTAAACACACAAGCTCTTAATAATCTCCAGATGCTGTCTGTCTCTCTCCCTCGCCAATGTTGGCATTATCTAGACGTCCGCTCTGGACAACATGAAATCAGAAACCAGCTTTCCCTTCAGACGTATACAGCCATTGGATATATCTTAAGAATTATCAGTATGAAAGAGCTCACAGTTCTTTTGAGCACCCTTCCTTTGAAGTGTAGGTGGTGCAAAAGGCCCAGAATGACAATGTGTTGCCCTGCAGTCTCGCTGCTTGGCAGATGGGGGCAGTGTCGTAAAAGAATTTTTGCTCCTGCTCTTCTTCTGCCTTAAATCGTTCATTGCAGTCTCAGTGTTTCACCTTACATATCCGTTTACTCTGCTTTGTCAATATTGTCCCTCTAATTTGCCCTTTAATGCTAATGTTTGATTTCCTCCGTGTATAAAATGCTTATGTTTCTATCTCTGTTGCTCGCTCTGATAGAGAATGTGCATACATATGTGTACTCACTGTAATAGACAAATGGTTCTACCAACTGTCCAAATGGATCCACTCAGCAATTAAACTGTTCCAAGTATTTTATTTATGAAGAAAGACTTCAAGGTAACATCCTTTGTCTGGTTCAATGTTATTGAGCTGATATTGAGGCTAAAGTGGGATTGCGTCTGAAGCTGGCAGGTCTTGGTATTGAATGGCCGACTAAAAGATGAATGCATGCATTGCTTACATATATCGAACATACCTGCTGAATAAATCAAAGAGCTGTCAAAGTAATCATATGCTCAGACACATTGCTAACTTAAACAGTGTGGCAAGCCTTCATGTGATGTGTATGTTTTTGTGTGTCAAGGACAGTGCAAGGGCCACGGCACCTGTGTACCTCTGTGTATACTTGTGTGTGTGTATGCATGCGTGTGCGTGTGTGTGTGTGTGTGTGGTTGTATATGGGGCTGTTGCTCGTTGTGATTATGGAAGCTCCCTGCTCCAGAGCAGCTTTGTAACAGCATCTCCATTGTAGTGTCAGGATACCTCGTGTCCAATTCCTCAGACAGTGTGATGCTGTGGAGCTGTCAGCAGTAATACAAGTGTGGAATATCAATGTGCTCCCTGGCCTTTGGGTTTCTCCATGAAATTGGGTGTCTGTGTGAGAGTGTGCCACTGTGTCCATGGTGGAATTTTGTTTGCGCTTCCTTGATACCAGTGCAATTTATGCTTTATGAATATAAATACCTAAATGTGTACAGGATTTCTTTTTCATTACAGCAGTGGTAAAGTACAGATGCTCATTACTTGTCTTGGTGTACACTTTTATTTGTAAATAGAATAACCTTACTTGAACCTAAATGTGTTCTTTTCATACATTAATTTACTTTTATTATTACTGATTTGTTAGTTCTTTTTTTTGCTTTGTTTGATTTCTTTGTTTAATACCTTTACAGTTTAAGCTGCCTGGTGGACATTTAGTACCTTCACCGTTTGATACATCACTTAGTTCCAATCTGCCTGCAAAGATCTTCACGTTTACCTCATTTAGTCCTCTATTTACAAAAAAAAAAATATACAAACTTTTGTATTACAAAAATTAAAAATGTGGAATTATAATTCTTTTTTTTAAATAGTCAAATGTGTTGACTATTTAGGTTTTTTCACATTTCATTTTCACTAATATTTATGTACATAACTCACCAAAGTCAGTATGCGCAATGTTGAGTTAGATGCGTAAAACATAGTAAATATGACGGGATGAAATTATATTCAGGCCGGTATCAAATGGTTTGTTTTACGCAGCAAAATGTTGCCATAAAAGCAGAGGTACATTTTTTCAGTTCATTATAACCAAAAATGAACTAAAAACTGTTCAGTTCAGCCTATTGAAGCAAACTCATTGATATTTTTCACAAAATTGCTCAAAGGTTTGTGGCAAACTGATTTTCAAACTTTTTTCATTGACTAAAACCTTGGACTAACCAGAAAAAGCATTAAAACTCATTTGAACCTAGTGAACCAGTCAACCAAAGGAGTCTGTTATATTTCAAGTTTTAATCGAATAAAGCATAAAGGAAAAAAAATCTATTTTATTCACCACATATTTGAATTTGTTTGCTAATCAATTAGTTAAAGGAAGACATTCTGAACCCTCAACCTTCTACCCTTTGATCGTGTTCATTCTTGCCTCACAGCACTAATTGCAATTCAAGCAAAAAATCTGTTGAAGTGGTGATGGTGCAGGGAGATATGTGCAGCAAAAGCATTAAACGTGTGATTTTTTCTGGTTCCAGGCCCGATTTTCCCTCGCATCCGCGTACGGGCGTGAGCAAAACTAGAAATATGGCTGTAGGAGGGTAATTCTTCGTTGTTGCAATAGAGAATCCGCAAATGAAATTCTAAAAAAAATTTTACTTTCACAACTTCTTTGTGGTAAATCAAAACATCCAAACTGTTTTTACTTTTTTTTTTAACTTTTTTTTCTTTTAATATTTTATTTATTTACAAAAAGATAAGCTTTAATCTATAAAAGTTGTTTCATCTCAGTATATTTTACTTACTGTAAACCTCTTGTTGACTCCTTACCGATTAATGTATGGTATTTGAATGAAATTGACTTTTCTAATCTAACTATATTTCTGTTTTTAAACCTTTTAAAGGGATGGTCTCCTCTTTGTCTCAACACAAGCCGACCATTTAGTCTGACTTTTGTCTACTATACCATTTTACCAGTGTAAAGCCAACAGAAACCTTTTTTTTTTTTATTTTTTTTTTTTTACGTGTCCTGTTTGGCAGTGTGGAGCTCAGAATTGGTGTCTGAGTACCAAGTAGAAGCCGAACAGATTTACTTTCACAAGCGGAGCAGTACAGCTTTTGCTATAGTACTCCACTTGATATATGTGTGAAAAATCTTTATTATGAATTGTTGGGGTTTTTATTTCCTGATGTTATGGACACGGAGACGGAAAATTAAGGAGAAGAAAGAAGGAAGATGAAGAAGAGAGGTAGGAAACAAAATGTCATGAGAGAGGGTGAGTTGAAAATACAAGAGATGAAGGGGAACAGAGAAAACACAGGAAAACATTGAAGTCTGCCTCCATACCCACAGGACGGCAGAGAGAGGGGGAAAAACAAAACACGAAAAAGGAACATCGACAAAACCAACCAAACATTGTGAACTAAGAATTACACAACCACATCACACAAAAATAGATATAAAAATACAACAACAATGTCACAGAGAAACTCATGGTACCGATTAATCAAGCTCTAGTAATGATAACCTCAGCCCAAGAATATATCCTTAAACACCAGAGACCCCACATCTATGTGTGTGTGTGAGCATGCTGGTGCATATAAGGTTTCTCCATAAGACTGTTCGATAGTTGGTGTGAGCAGGCATCAATCCGTCTCCCAGGAATCGATGCAGACATGAAGGAGATCGGAGCAAAGACGTCCAAAGGACCGCCAGAGCACCAGGCGGACCCGGGCGGGGCCGACCACATCCCCCAAGAGAGGAGAAAAGGAGAACCCCAGGGGAACATCCAGCGGCCACTATGCAGGGGCCCGGGGGGCAGCAGTGATGAGCCCACGGGTTCCGCCGGCAACCGGCCGCGCCGGGGCGGGCCGGTCAACGGACCGGGGGAGCCGGGGCCCAGGGGCACCCCACCCCCCAGCAGGGACCCGACAAGGGACCGGCCGACGAGGGGCCCCCGGCACTGCAGGGGCCGCGGCCGGATGCTGGCCGCCACGCAACGCCCCCACCCTAGGCCAATCCCCACCGCCAACATCCCAGCGCCCCACCAATAGCCGCAGGGGACGGACAGCATCCCCAGGCCGGGCTCAGTCAGCATCTGGACGCCAAGTTGTACCAGCTCCCGGATCCTGATCCCGCGCAATGCAGGGCGCCGAGACCAGGCATCCAACGAGGGCCAGGGCCGGTCCAACCCACCAATGAACCGGCCACGCACGTTGCGCACAGAACAGGTGATCAAACGAGCAGAGACGCCGGATCCGCATCCCGCCGAGCCACCGAGCAGGCACCACCCAACAATCCCAAACCTGGCACCTCTAAAAGAGGTGCCCCAACCAACCAAAGGAAGATATCGGCCCAGCGCATCGGCCGACCGACACACCGGCCCCCCCAGGAAAACAGAAACAGAAACCTTAAATGCAAACCAAATGACACGGTTTTCCAAAAAAACAAATGCATTTTTTCATAATAATCAAAACATGAAATGAGTAGTTTCTTTAAATTGCAAAAATTAATACATAACCCTAAAATATATTGTAGTTATATTGTAGTTACATTTGTCACACCAACTTGTTTTATTCCATATTTAGTGGAAGTGATTGCATCCCTTTACAGCCAATTAAAAGCACCTTTTAAGATGTTTACCCTTTGGCCCAGATGACATGTAATTATAATTACTTTCCTGTAAATAAATTATCTTTTGTAAATTCCTATTAGATAATACTAGTTTTATTAATATTCCAGTGTCCCAGTATGCTATGCAGCTGCACTGGTGGCCTGAAACTATCTCACTAAAAGACGATGCAGCCATTATTAAACTTACTAATTGCACCTTTACACTGCATGTTAATAAATCTGAAGAGTCCTTGCTGAGAGGCTTTTGAAATGCGGTTCATGCAGTGGCCAAAGCAGTTTAAGTCATTCAAACGTCTGTAATCCTTTAAGAATCCCTCTGTGCCCATACGGCTTGCAAAAGTATTCAAAGTATTCAAACTATTCAAATTATTATTTTTATTGTTCACATTATAACCACAGAGTTTATATAAATGAAAAATATTTTATTTATTTACACCTAAAAATGTGACAAGCTTCGCATGCCTTAATGTTTACTCCTGAGCCAAAACTTTGTAGAACCACTTTGTAGTACCACAATTAAAGCTGGAAATGTTCAAAACTCAAGCATTGAGGAAGAAATTAGTTTGTTGAAGAACAAGCGTAATCATGAAGACCACGGAACACAGCAGAAAGGTCAGGGATACATTTTGGCATCCAGAAGGATCCTAAACATATACCCAGAGCTGCAATGGAATGGTTTTCACCACTTGAGTGTTAAAATGGTCCAATCAAAGTCCAGACCTAAATGCCTTTGAGAGTCTGAGGCAAGATCTTAAAACTTGTGTTCACAGATGCTCCCCATCTAATCTAATTGAGCTTGAGCTATTTTGTAAAGAAGTATTGGCACAACCTCAGTCTCCAGATGTGCAAAGATGGTGGAAACATGCCCCAAAAGACAGGCTGCTGCAATCCCAGCAAGGTGGTTCTGCAAAGTGTTGACTCAAGGGAACTGAATACCCCTATATGCCACAGTTTTTAGATTATTTGTACAAAAAAGTGTTTGTAACATGTCAAAATGTAAAATAGTTAAATACGTATTAAAACATTTGCAGGGCACTGTAGTAATACTAAGTACATTTAAAGTCCATGACTTCCAAAATTACTAGATCAAGATAAATTACACAGCAGCAGGGCTGGATTGATCGTCAGTGGAGTTTGACATCTCTAATAAAATAATTACTGAATTGGTCAAACCACTTACAATCCCCTTCCAGTAATCTGATGTGTACACATACTGTAAACATAAATGCATGAGGGAGCACACGTGTGCACTTACGTGCTTACATCTCCAAGGTTAATGCGAGGTGATTTACTGAACAAACAGCCTTGTCCATTACCTTGCAAGCAGTTTTTCTTTAATAGCTCAGATGCACATACTGTAAGTCCTGTGTTGCTTGAACTCCACTGTCTCTCAGTCTTACAGTCAGCCTTTTACACTCATCTCATGGAAACAGAGGGAATGGAAAAAGTCCTGTGTAGAGGCAAATCCAGCGTTAGCCATGTCTCTTGCATATCTAAGACCGGCAGGATGGAAGGAGCAGCTGATATTGACAAGGTGGTGGATAGTCATGAAAGTACAAGTGGAGTGCAGTGTGAAGATCACTTGCAGCTTTATTCTAGCCAGCTCCGTGTCTGGCTGGTGAGCGGGGCCCATTGCCAGCACTCGCAAAGGCTGTAATGAGTTTATTTCATGTCGGCTGTGAAAGTGCTCGTCTCCGTCTCACAGGCACTCAGACAGAGTTGAGGCCTATAAACACAAAGTGCAGCGTGTAAATCCCCACCACCTGACGTCTCCCTGCCTGCCCTCTATGGCTTCTGAGCATCTCTTTATTGGGGTGAGGGAAGGAAATGTAAGATCCTCACCTGCCCCCTGAGAAGACTCCATGGGCCTCCCTACAAGGTGCAGTGCAGCCCCTCACTAAAGACCACCTTGTGTTGAAATCTTTAATCTCTCCAGCTCTTGATTGTATCCTTGGAGAAAGCATGTTTTTTTTTCTACGCTACCTAAGGAGAAATGATCGCTCAGCTTCTGTACACAACGTGCTTGTTGTAAACATTGGCAGATCAAAAACAGCACACTGTGATTCACTTTGGATCGTGGTGATTCACCTCTGATGAGTGCATTTTCCATGACGTCTATGGTCTTGGCTTGTGCGTCTATGCTGTCCAGTCCCTTCCCCCTCCATGCAATGCAATCCGCTCCCTTTTGTTCTCTTTAGGACGATGTTGATTTTTGACCTGTCGTTTTAACTTAGTAATAGGATTTTCAATAAAAATCATGTAGTTTAATTACAATTTAGTCACCTGTAACCATTTTCGAGTTCTTGTAAAAACTACAATCCAGGGGTGGTCTATGATTTTTCTGATGTAAGCAACTAAGACTGTTGTTGAGTGCCGCATCATTGGCTAAACACAGTATTTCATGTGTATATTTGATTATACATCTGTAGAAATTATAGTTTTTTTATCTTCTATTAGTAACATAGTGCTTTCTGTGCCCCTTAGACAGAAAATACTCATTTAAAGATTGCCATAAAAATAATGAATGACATTATTAAAGTCAGTACCCAACATACAGTAAATAACAAAATATATATCATTAACTTTTAGAACTTTCAAATGACCTTTTTAGCGATTAGAGACTTTGATTTTAACCCTCCCTCACACATCTTTTTTTATTCCATATGCCCAAATTGGAGTGTCAAAAATGAGTAGCAACAGTATATATATGATTGATTCCCAGTTTGTCGAGTATAAACGGATGCAGTCGTACAGTTTACCATTTATAGCCAAAGTTAATTTACAAAGCTGATACCGTGCTTGGGCATTAGGTTGCAGAAAGAATGTTACACAATGTTTAAAATACTTATACAGAACGGAGTAAAGGAGCTTTACCATACAAGCATAGAAAACTAAATACATTTCATTTAGACTTTCAAAGTTCCTAATATTCCATTTCTTAATAGCACGTGACTTTTTTTCATAATTTGCCCATTTATCTGTGGATTTAAATCATTACTGCTGTACAAAGATCAGGAGAACAAATAGATATAGCTTTGTTAACCGTTAACATGAGACATGACTTTTCAAACCATGCAGCAAAAGAGTCCAATTACTGAGACAGCTGTGTTTAAACAGATGCAATGTCTTTAGAAGCTACATATAATATTGTTTTATCAGCATACTTACATAGTCATATTGCATTATCTAGTTTTCATCCAGTTTTTAGTAAAAAGATATTGGTTGTTCACCCAAGGGATTTGGCACTGCTTTCCCAGTGCAGGTCAGGTTTTCTGCTAAAGGTCCTTATTGTAAAGGTACACCCCCACGGGGCCACATAGTTAGGACTAGGTCACCGGTTAGAGGAGCAAGGAGGAAAACACTTAGGGGAATGCAATATGTTTGACAAAAAAGACGAGTTTCTATTGCTCCCACTCTCTGACATTGCTTTGGTCGTGGTTGAGGGATTAGAGTTTCCACCATACTCTTTGTCGGCTTGTTTCCAGATATTATCTTTAAGTGTGAGCTCAGCGCCAGTCTTCTCTTTTCTATTTCCCTCTCCCATTCCCCCTTTTGTGTATGAAGTCAGTGATGTGAGTCATCCCAGGCTGCTAGGGTAGTGATTTAATTGCTCTCTCCCCTCCTCCTTTCAACATGCATGCCTCGAAGAGGGCTGTCACTGACCCCTCTGTTCCTATTAAAAAAATTCAGAAAACCACTTACGCAGCAAACTTTGGCCACCCTGAAGCGCAGTGAAAATACGCACGCGAGAAATTTGCTCGGTGTGCCCCGGCGATGCCGAAACAATGCTGCTTCTGCTTTGCTTTGCAGCGATAACTTTTTGGTATTGTGCAGCCCTGCGGAGTGAGTGTGAGCACAATGTGGGGAGATAACCCCCACAGCAGCAGAGGAGCTTTTGTAATTGCAGTTTAGAGGGGGAAAAAGCCTTCTGTCGCTTTTACTGTGGGAGTCACAGAATTGTTCTTCAAGTTGGTGCTTTGTTGGTATACACACGGATTTAAGGTCAAATCAAGCAATTTTGACGTATTAAATATGTACTTTTCTACTTGTTTCCATTTTCAATCTTATTTAAACCTTTTCATTTTACTTTTTAGTCAAAAGGAATCCTTTTCTCACTCTAAAGAGGCTTCCCATAAAACCGTAGCACCCATGCTGCGAGCTCCACACACTTCATCGTACCAACATCTGCACATTTTCTCATTCTCTTCTCTGCATTTGCGAGGTGAGACATGAGGTGGCACTGTTCTCGCAGATGAACGGGTTGGTGTCAGTGGGGGTGTGATTCAGAGAGAGAGAGAGAGAGAGAGAGAGTTTCCTCCTTGTAGGCTATGGTTGAATGTGATTAAATATAGGGGTTTGCCTTGACTTGGCAATACCCATCTGTATGATCCCTCTCAGATGAAAGAGCTGTTTGTTGTTAATAGGGAAAGTAATTCTTGCACCTCTGCCCGCAACCGAATCTCCTTCACAGCGATGTAGTTCAACGCTGACGTGGGCTCTGTGATAGACAGAGCTCAACATGGGGTGAGGAGGCTAAAATGCCACCATGATTACAACAATTAGAGGCTGAGCAGGAAGTAAACCGCATTGCTTCAGGGGGCCCCCCGAGTGGAATTTTTCTCCCCTGTGATGCTGATGAGTGTCTCAGAGTTGTATAACAGTAGACAGGATCAATGGAGAATGCTGACTCCTGAGAATACTTTGAATGTACTCTAGCCTCCCTGAGATGGCTGCTAATCCAGAATGATTATGCAGTGTGGACTTTGCTCTCGGCCCAGTCTAGACAAACAGTACACACAAAGGGCGCTCACGCCCGTACGCGGATGCGAGGGAAAATCGGGCCTGGAACCAGAAAAAAAATCACACGTTTAATGCTTTTGCTGCACATATCTCCCTGCACCATCACCACTTCACCAGATTTTTTGCTAGATTTAACTAAAGATTAAACTAAAACCAAACAGATGTTGCCTCCGTTGCTGAGTTTTACTGCACTGAGCCAGCACCAGGAGGCAAAGCTTTCAGGAACGCAGGAAAAGTCCTGATGCTTACTCTCAGATCCCCTTGCTCCTTCCCTCTCACGCTCATTTCAGCGTACCCTGTTCATGCTACTGTGCCGCACAAACAAATGCCGTGTTTCTGAAGCAGCCACAGCATACATTTCCAAATGCTGCTCTGATTTTATTTTCAAAGGCTTCCAGATGTGTAGGTGTCAGTCAGTCACATCTAAGCACTGCACCACCAAATTAAAGCTGTGATTCAATGAATACTGTATCTTTACGCTCTGCCTGGGCCAAGTAGTATTTGCTAATATTATTTATTTATTTTATATTTTTGAACTCTTAAGTGTCAAAAAGATGATCTGAGGTTTCAAAGTCATAGTGAAGACTTTTAAGTGCCAAATGTGAAGAACTTATAAGTAAAAATGCATTCATATTTTTACTGTGCACAAAATGATTTTCTGCGTGATTTAATGATTGAATCCCTTGTGTGCACCACATCTTCTCTTGCAGCTAAGCTGGACCTGCAAGTCCCGGACCAACCAGTGGTGGCGTTGCATGGCGAGGATGTCACCCTCAACTGCTCCTTCGGCCACACAAGTCCCTTCAACCTATCTGATGTGAGCGTATTCTGGCAGCTGACTGACACCAAACGCAGCGTCCACTCGTTCTGGATGGAACAAGACCAGCTGATGGAGCAGGCCGAGGGCTACGCCAACCGTACAAGCCTGTTCCCTTCCCAGCTGACCACGGGCAACGCTTCACTCCTATTACGAAGGGTGGTGGTTGCTGACGAAGGCAGCTATACCTGCTTTGTCAGAGTGCAGGAGTACGACAGCGCCGCCTTGCAGCTGCAGGTGGCGGGTGAGTCGAGCTGTGAGATCTATGACAGATGAAAAAAAAAAAAAACCCCAAAGAGCTGAAGATCTTTCACGTTGAGTGTTAGGAGCACTGTGATTGCAATGTAATGGCAAATACACCGGTGATCAAAATAAGAGATCAATCCTTGAACTCTTGATTATGTCAGCAAAAAAGGACCATTCATGTCTGATTACTGTGAATAAAGGCTGCTAGTGCCACACAAGATCTTTTTTTCTAAATAAAATTTTCATTTTGTAGGAAACCATGATCCATATTAGAGAGCAGCTATGATTGTAGCATGGAGAACAATTACAACTACAATTCCTGATGGTGACAATAGTCAACGATTTGGTGGAAGGGTAGAGGTTGTTGCTTTGAATAACCTCAGCACATCTCTAGTCTAGGTTGGCCATTTTATTATTTCAATGTTTTCAGTTTCAAGGAGCTACTTTACCCGTTTTGCTGTGTGACAAGGGGGCATTGTCTTGCATGAAAAATTACTGGTGGGTTAGACATTGAACGCAGAGAAGGAAACCATATGTAGATGAATGTTCTGAATAACATTTACATTCCTTTGTCTGCCATATAGATGTATAAAACTTATTTTGCAAGTAAAACATTCCTGAAACAATGATCCTTCCACCTTCACCTTACTTTTGTCTTTTCCATGGGTTGATAATAAACATAATACTTCCCAAGGGACCCAAGGAAATGACTTTCATCACCAAAGTATACTATATACCACTTCTCTTTTCAGCAATAATTATTTCCTCTGTGTTTGTATTCAACCATGCATAGGCTTGCCAATACTAACATGGGCCACTTGCTCTGGCTGCATATGGACTGTTACAAAAATGTGCATGACCAGCCGAATTGACGGGGCAAGCCCCCTCCCAGCCATGCATGTGATTCTGTGGTGAGAAACTGATAAAAATGGCAAGGATAAATCCGATGTACCACTTGTTCTTTATTTTTCTTTATTTTAATCACTTTTCTTTTTTAGATATGTTTTCTTACATGGTGACTCAGATTATGTGCAATTTAAGAAATTCCCCCTTTTAGTTCTTTCTAGATATTTTGGAATAGGAATACATAGCTACATTGACATTTAAGGAATTGTAGGTTGATAATTTTGATCTCCAGTGAAATTTGCAAAAATTGAAGAAAACTTGTAATATGAACCTGTGTTCTAGTTCTGTGTAAAATATCTAATTAACTAACTAATTAAATCTCAGGATACAATAATAACGCAGGTGATGAACTTTGCAAATGCCAATAAGAACACAACATATTTTAATGACTTAATTAAAATTAAAAACATATTTTTTAAATTAAACAAAATATTGGAAACACCTTGAGATGTTTCCAGACTGATCCAGCCCATAAAACAATGGGCCATTTCTAAAATGTGTTATCTAAACAAACAATATAAGAATTTTTTTAAGATCATTGCTTGTTTTGCCTTCTCACAAATAAACTCATACGCACTTACAGTGTAGTCGATTTTGGATAATTTCTTCTTTACACTAGATGTAAACAGGTAATAAACGGCTTCCTGGGGGCTGCTGAGGATAGTTTTTGTCAATAACGTGCTGATTGACAAGGAACACAGATTGTGGTCCTTGTCATGGTCAATATGTGCTGGCTTTGACTATTAGCTGTTGTCACGGTCAATCAACCATCACTAACATCTTCCGTGCTGTGAGACCACACTGCCCGTCTTCACAGCTGAGAGCCTTTTATTTATTTATATTGATATTGTGTGCCTTCCCTTCCTCCTCACATTTCTATATCTGTTGTGAGATTGCTTCAGATTATCCCAGGAAGGATGTGTATTGCGAGGTGTTGATAGCTAACATTTTTTTTGATCTGTCAGTGTGTCCTGCAGTAACAAATTGGTTTGATTTTATGGTGCGCATTATTAGATGGTCTATTTTTAGGCCTTATTTGCGCTTAGTACTGCAAACTTTCTTCATGCTGTGCTGAAAGAAAATGAAAGTGGGCCTTGATGGAAATCTGTAAGTCAAATGCACAGCTGGAGTCGGTGCTCATTCTGTCTCAGTGTTGAGAGCCCCACTTTTTAAAAAGCAGCAAAGACAAACTTATTTAATCTCAACTTCAGCTGCTAGCCCTTGGTTTTCTCTGCCATGATTGTCTTCTCCTGCTACCTTTTTACTCGTGATTTAGCTTGCAGGGTTGTAAAAAGGTGTTACTATCCGAGTCTGACATCGGATCTTTCACCTCCTTCCTTCTGCGTTCTTTGTGCCATGGGCTGTGTAGTTTCAGATTCCAGATTAGCTTTCCGTTTACTGTTCTCCCAGGGACTGCCAGCCCTCTTCTTTGCTTCTGCTGTGTGTCACCACCTCTAGAGAACCAAATCCCTCTCAGGGAGTTGGTTTGGTTCTCCACAGGGAGCATCTTTAGAGTGAAGTGGTATGGCATTACTGTTACCTGCAGAGGACGTCTCTGTCTGTAGGATCTCAAGTTCTCTGAAATACTAAGCTCCTTAAATATAATTAGGAACTTAATTGGAATCGTGTCAGGTAGTTTCGAGGGTGAAACTCACTGCAGATAATCTTATAAAAAGAAAATTCTGTTTGTGTTGCTGCTGTCTTTTTCTTTCAATAGTTTGTTTCACAAAACCATTTCATAACAAAACTGCAAAGAGCAGACCCCCTCTAAGGGTGTCCCAAAACATGAGCTGTCATACTTGAAACAAAACCAAAGGAGGTGGGGAGCAGGACTCAATAGGGTCAACATAGAATGTCATGCATAAAAGTCTACTAGGGGTTGGGGGGGAATCTTTGTTTTTACATCTTGATATGGAAATATCCGATTGCTAATCTATTTAGAGATGTCAAAAGTTGAGCATATTAATGTTAGCGTGGCAGGTAGCGCTTTGTGAGCTGCAGTGCACACAGGTGGAAATATGAATGAGGAATGACAGCTCACTTAGAAGTGTCTTGATGAAGTTACTGATTAAGTAAAAGATATTGGGTCATATTGCCTCAATAATTGATTTACAATCACAATCTACAGTTGTCACTGCTACTGAATGAACTACCTATATCTAAAGTCCAGTCACCTGCTCTGTCTTGGTACACTTAACCATGACCCATCCAGTGTCTGTTTATGACAAGACATGATGTGTATGACGCACTGCTGATGTCCAGATGTGTTTTACCTTCCATCAACCTACTGATTGGTCCTACACACTAGTGATGTAAGAAAATATCGATATGCTGATATATCGCGATATTTTATGTCACAATTTTGTATCGATATTAAAAATAAGAGTTACTTTAATTACCCCCGTGCGGAAATTGAGTTTCAGTACAACCAATCCAAGATCATAAAAACACTTACAAACATTTACACAATACAGGATTTGGAAGACAGCGGTAGCAGCCGGCTATACCAGCGCCCCTTTAGCAGATAGAAAGGATTCACACTAAGTACGGGGGGTGAACAGAAAAAAAAAAAGGCAGCTCTGCCCATCCCCCTACAGGGAGCCGAGCCGAGGTGCTGAAAAAACCACTGCAAAACATAGAAAGCACATATATCTTTCACAATACATAACAAAAGGCAGGAAGGGTGGTTCTGGGAACCCCCTCTTGGCAGACTGGGTTTGCGGCTTAGCGCGTTCCGCTAGCCCACTTTGCGGGAGTGGGAGCGAGAGTCTTGGGTACCGCGAGCATGTTGAAATCCAGGAGCGCGTGCATGTCTGTAGCTGTGGCGTGAGTGTGCTTGCATGTATGTGTGCATTAATGTGAGACTATGAAACTCCTCTTAATTCAATCCCAGAGTCTGTCACTTGTGATGTAATATACGACCTTGGGGCTGAGTCAGGGAGCTCACAGGCTCGTGGGGTGGGATGGAGGAGTGGGGTAGGATGGAGCATCCTATTGCACACACATCCAAGGGAGTTTTATTTTGGTCTACCAAGACCAGGGAGTCGAATTCCAGTAGATAAGAAATTGTTTTAGAGACAGGCAAAGATCACTTTTTCTCTTCCCTTAGAGTCTGTCAGTGGTCCGAGTTCAGTCCAAATGGCCAAATTGAGGGTCAGATTACCTTCCAGCCGGCGGAGAACTTCTCCAAGTTATTACCCACGCAGCAAAACAAGTCCAATTTTGCTCGCACATCGCAAATAGTCCGAGTGTTGACAGCACAGCAACCTTCTATAGCTCGGGCAGCCGGCCAATTGCTGCCTTTAAGTTTGAAGTTTCCGATACCTCAGAAAATCCACCTGCGATATTCAGCAGATTTCCGGTAATCATTAATCCAATTAGATAAATGTTTCCAACGTCCTTGATGGTTAAAAGTGAGAGACACAAGATCCTCCACAATGTTCCATCGGAACAACTCGGCTCTCCCTTTGAGCCATTCTCCGAGAAAATTTTGATTAATTGTATTAAGAGACCAGCTGACCAGAACCAGATCCAGAACCATGGTTGTTCTTTCCAGAGGAGAATGCAGAGAGAGGCTCCAAGAATAGTTGACAAGAGAAAAGAATGCAGAAGTAGACAACAGTAGGGAGAAGAAGAGAAAGGCGTCCATCTTCGCAGAGAGCAGGAAGAAAGAAGAAAGTTTTCAATTCAAAAGCAATGTATCAATTTTTTGAATTTTATTTTTATTTTTTGAATTTGAATAAAACCATTAATTATGACAGTAATTTCTGTAGTAAAATTTAAAGTATTACTAGTAGTTTGTGGCTGTTTTCACCTTCTTCTTCCAGTAGATCAACTAGATCTAGTAATAAAACTGAATGTGTTAAGTATCTAACATGTTGGAGTGTTTAGGATACTGTGACAGTGTTTCTACAGTTAAATTAAGTTTTAAAAATCACAATATATAGTCTTACTCATAGTATAGCAAAATATCTCAATATATCCTATTGCCCCCCCGTATTGTGATACATATCGTATCACCGAATTCTTGCCAATACACATCCCTACTAGTCATCATATGTCAATGCTGCATCACACCTTCAAGCCGGCTAACCCTTACCAATTCTCTGTGCTTCTCTCCCCCCAGCTCCTTACACCAAGCCTGAGGTCACGTTGGAGCCTGAATCCAACCTGCGGCCTGGGGACGAGGTGGCCCTGACCTGTGTGGCGTATGGAGGGTATCCTAAGGCTGATGTCATATGGCAGGATGGGAGTGGACGCAACCTGACAGACAATATCACAACTTCAGTGGTGGCCAATGAACACGGGCTGTTCACCATGACCAGTGTGCTAAATGTCGTGCTGGAACCTAATAGCTCCTTCAGCTGCCGACTGATCAACCCACTGCTTAGCGAGGAACGCTCCATCTTTGTCACAGTCACAGGTGGGTAAGGGTTTTCTTAGCTACCCTTTACTGTTTTATTTATGTGTTAGAATTTTATTTTCACAGAGTCCGCAGACTAATCTTGTTTCCATTCGAGCATTTCCAGAGTTTCTCATTAAAATGTTGTACGGTTTTGTGAACCAGTCTGTGTGCCGAGTTTTCCTCAGTGGAGTTTCAACTTGTTTGTGTCTTTCAAAGCTGCAATGAAACCTCTGGGAAATAAAGAACGGTGCACTTACACTCCATTAAGCATAACCTGTCAGTTCTTTTGCATGATTAACTTAGATCAGCTGGGGATATTTTCTCCAAGCGTAGTCAAGTTGCTGTTGATTAAAGATTTCAAAAGACTAAACAGTTTAATGAACAAATGTTCAAAAAGGTAGTGACTGGTTCTCTGGATGTTCTCTACAGGAAGTATCTTGTCGACCATACATTACTTACACATTTTTACCTTTCTTACATGATTTGATGCATCTTTACTCTCTACTTGTGACAGCATCGATGTGACGATTTTAATGGTCTTTTCAACCTCACCTCTAGGCGCCACCCACCCATGTCTGCCTGGCCCTGATGGTGTATTCTGTGTGTTAAATGTGACGAGAATGCCATGTAAGGGTGGGCTAAGGCTGGGTCTCTAATGGGAGCAGCACTGTGTGAAATGGCTCATAAATAAGAAGAGGTGGCCCAAGCTGGCTCTCTGGACTGTAGCTGGTGCTGGTGCTCGGCCTGTTGAGACGGAGGTCGAGGCAGAGGTCAGGGAGTGCTGCTCCACTGGGCTGGGAAATGACTGTGCTGTCTGGAAACAGGACGGCCGATTGGCAGGACTGGATGGCTGAGTGAAGGTGGCCTTTCTAACAGTTTGCTTGCCCTCAGAACAGAACAGATACCCAGTAAAAAGGACCAATGGGGAGGTGGGGAATTATTAAACACACAATGACGATAGCGATACAACTGAAGAAGCTGTTTTGGTACTGTGTTGCTGTGGCTACCTTTTCCATTTTATTAGATTGTTGCTCTACTATAGGCTTGGTTGGAATTTATGGTTTAGTACCACTGGTGTGCATTCCGTGTTGTTGGCCTTTCTATTTCCCTTGTACAAACAACACTTTTTTTCTATTCAAAAATCGTTGAGTAAGCCATCTAACCAAGTGATCTTGTTAACTACACACAGTGATTATAAGCATGCCAACCCAAACCTTTTCCCTGTACACGTTGGTTCCTTGGCTTGGATGTAGAAGACATCAGTGGCGCACAGAGATATAATTCAGGGTCTTTAAATACAACAAACAATCATGGCATAAGCATAAAAGAGTCTAAAATGGTCAGCAGAAAGATTTGGAATTATGTTGCTCATTTTTTTTCTCATGACAGCCAAGGGACATGCTGTAGTGGCATCAAAGGACACAGATACTCAATCAAATATATTACCGCTGCTGCTCATATAGGAAATTAATGTCATTACCTTTAGCCTGTGTGTCATGGACCTCTTATTCCTGGGGCTGATTTATTCTTGAAATGTCAGTGAAAAATTAAATATCACAAATCATATCCTTAGAGTTATTAGGCTTTTCTCTTTCTTTGGATTCACAAGCAATAGGTGTTATGTATGTTTTTTATGCAGCTATTTTTTGACATGCACCAATTCTTCGAATCTGACTGACTGATTCCAATTTGGACTGGTTCAAAAAAATCTTTAATCCAAAGAATATGAAGATACAAGAGAAAAGTGCTGCATGTTCATTAATAAAGGTTGTAGTGTTAAATTTAACAAAAAAAAAGGATTAAAATATTGTCCCCATTTATATATGAAAGGATGTGTCCGTAACCTTTATCTGAAAGGTTTTAAGCTCTAAAACAGTGCATCAAAGTATAATGTTGTTGATTGATGTGTTTACAGAAATGTGATTACAAAAATTCTTGATTTTATGTATTTTTAAGGGGAAAAACTGATTTATCTGTATTTGAGCTGCCAAACACAAATCAGAAAAAAGAAAGAAAATTTGTTGATTTCAATCTCTGGTTGATTGATTGGTGCACTACTAGCTGCTATGTTTATGCTTAGCCTGTTAATCAACATGGATGCTATAGAGATATCTTGTTAAATGTTATGCAGCAGTAGTTGCAAACTCTTCGTAGATACAGTGGCTTGCAAAAATATTCGACCCCCTTTTCCACATTTTGTCACATTACAGCCACAAACATGAATCAATTTTATTGGAATTCCACATGAAAGACCAATACAAAGTGGTGTACACGTGAGAAGTGGAATGAAAATCATACATGATTCCAAACATTTTTACAAATAAATAACTGAAAAGTGGGGTGTGCGTAATTATTCAGCCCCCTGAGTCAATACTTTGTAGAACCACTTTTTGCTGCAATTCCAGCTGCCAGTCTCTTAGGGTATGTCTCTACCAGCTTTGCACATCTACAGACTGAAATTCTTGCCCATTCTTCTTTGCAAAACAGCTCCAGCTCAGTCAGATTAGATGGACAGCGTTTGTGAACAGCAGTTTTTAGATCTTGCCACAGATTCTCGATTGGATTTAGATCTGGACTTTGACTGGGCCATTCTAACACATGGATATGTTTTGTTTTAAACCATTCCATTGTTGCCCTGGCTTTATGTTTAGGGTCGTTGTCCTGCTGGAAGGTGAACCTCCGCCCCAGTCTCAAGTGTTTTGCAGACTCCAAGAAGTTTTCTTCCAAGATTGCCCTGTATTTGGTCAGAGTTGATGGGAAGATGGATGGAGCCAGCTTCCCTGTCCCTGCTGAAGAGAAGCACCCCCAGAGCATGATGCTGCCACCACCATATTTGACAGTGGGGATGGTGTTTTCAGAGTGATGTGGAGTGTTAGTTTTCCGCCACACATAGCGTTTTGCATTTTGGCCAAAAAGTTCCATTTTGGTCTCATCTGACCAGAGCACCTTCTTCCACATCTTTGCTGTGTCCCCCACATGGCTTGTGGCAAACTGCAAACGGGACTTCTTATGGTTTTCTTTTAACAATGGCTTTCTTCTTGTCACTCTTCCATAAAGGCTCAACTTTGTGCAGTGCACCACTAATAGTTGTCCAATGGACAGATTCCCCCACCTGAGCTGTAGATCTCTGCAGCTCATCCAGAGTCACCATGGGCCTCTTGGCTGCATTTCTGATCAGCGCTCTCCTTGTTCGGCCTGTGAGTTTAGGTGGACGGCCTTGTCTTGGTAGGTTTACAGTTGTGCCATACTCCTTCCATTTCTGAATGATCGCTTGAACAGTGCTCCGTGGGATGTTCAAGGCTTGGGAAATCTTTTTGTAGCCTAAGGCTGCTTTAAATTTCTCAATAACTTTATCCCTGACCTGTCTGGTGTGTTCTTTGGACTTCATGGTGTTGTTGCTCCCAACATTCTCTTAGACAACCTCTGAGGCCGTCACAGGGCAGCTGTGTTTGTACTGACATTAGATTACACACAGGTGCACTCTATTTAGTCATTAGCACTCATCAGACAATGTCTATGGGCAACTGACTGCACTCAGACCAAAGGGGGCTGAATAATTACGCACACCCCACTTTTCAGTTATTTATTTGTAAAAAATGTTTGGAATCATGTATAATTTTCGTTCCACTTCTCACGTGTACACCACTTTGTATTGGTCTTTCATGTGGAATTCCAATAAAATTGATTCATGTTTGTGGCTGTAATGTGACAAAATGTGGAAAAGTTCAAGGGGGCCGAATACTTTTGCAAGCCACTGTACATTGAGGACATACTTGATGCACTGTACCTTTTTACTGTAGTGAAGCTCTTTCAGCAAATATGGCAGTGAGTCGTACATTTAAAGTGGGGGAATAAGTATCAGGCTTCCTGATTTAGTTTTCTAGTTTAATTTCAATGTTGAAAGACAAAACATCATGCAACAATCCAGGGAAAGTGTTATTCATAAAAGTAAAAAAAGTTATATCACGTTATTCAGTGAAATAAGTATTTGATCCCCCAAGCAAAACATGGCTTACAACTTGGCAGAGAACCCTTTGTGGGCAAGCATATTGGTGAGACATTTCTGATTGATCAACAGGCTTTATACACACCTTAGGATGGATTTTGATCAGCTCTTTTCAGAAACAATCCAAATCCTTTAGGTCTATTGATGCTGATTGACATGAATCCACAACTCAAATTGATCTCTTCTTTACCCACGCTTTTGTTAACAATGTTCTTGTCAGGCTGGGAGCGCCAAATCATGACCCATCTTTATTCTTTTAGCTAAAGGAAGAAGGTTGTCGTAGAAGAGTTTTACAATACATAGCCCTATCGATGGGCCCCTCAGTGATTAAAATGTACCCTGTGCCCTTTGGAAGCACATTGTTACAATTTGGGGTCTGTGATATGAACTTAAGTGTTCATCATTATATTTTTAGGTATTTATTGTAATAATGATAAAGGCCAACAGATGTTATCTGTCAAAAAACTGCTCAACAAAAGAAAAATCAACAAGGAACGACTTACAGATGATTATTTAGGCTACTTCTGGACACAACACACACTATTAGTGGAGTTTTATAACTAAACGTCACACACGTAGACTGCATTTAAAGAGTTGAGATCAGGTGTTTATTATTATTGATCTTTGTGCAACATGGCCACATTCTGTCTTGTAGATTGGGGGTCAAATGCTTTTTTCACTTTCATTCATACCTTTTTTATAATAATAATAAAAAATATTTTTTGCAGCTGTCATGGAACCGAGAGTAAAATAAATAAATACAAAGTTACAATCTCAACAATATGTTTAGTTTTTGGGGTTTATAAATATTATTATCACAATAATTGAAGATTCTCATGAATATGAAAGTAACTCACAATAATGATAAAAGATAATTTGACATCCCTGGTTGTGCAGAAGGTGCTTTTTGAGTCAAATTCTGTAACTCTCCTTCTGCCAACGGGTGGGTCAGGTTGAGGTCACCATTGGTATTATTAAACCACAGTTTCCTCAAGCCTTCGCGGAATCATTTAGATGTTCATTTGCAAGCTTTAGACAGACATGCACATATGCCTTCTTAACCAGAGGGACGCAAGAGTACACTACATTACAGCGTTATGTCTTACCAACTGTGTTCTTGTAGCTGCTGCCAGGTAACTAACAAGCTCCTCCTGTGTAGCTACGGGGTGCTTCTCAAACATTTCTTGATCATCCTTACCCCTCTAGATAAGATCTTGCATGGGTCTCCAGATTTTAACAACTAACTGTCATCTTACCAACCGTCATGCTGATAATCTTGTTGCCCATTCCAGCCTTTTGCAGATCTACTATCTTGTCCCTGACATCCTTGGCTCATTGTGTTGGAGTGGAAGAAATTGATTCTGTGGAGAGGTGTACTTCTTTACACATAAAGAGTTGAGATCAGGCATATGTCCAGTTGATTGAATTATTGATCTTTGTGCTACATGGCCAAATTCTGTCTTGTTGGTTGGGGGTCAAATGCTTTTTTCCCTTTGTTCTGGGGTCTTGGTTGATGTTCTGTCTCTTACCATTAATCATAATTTGTATCATCTATCATACAAAAGACTTTTCATTTCTTTGAATGTCAGCAACATGAATAAAAAAAAAAAGATATCAAGAAATTATTTCCCCCCAAATAATCAGTTCTGACTGGCCTATTGGTAAATGAAATAATATAGAAATTCAGACTGAAATCAAAATAAACAGACTCTGATGAAGAAAAGAACCAAGAGCGGAGTGAAAATCTGAAGAGAATTGAAACTGCTGAAGTGCTATGTAGCAAAGACTCTAAAAGGGACAGCAAAGGAAGCAGATCCACAAATAAACCTAGGGAAAACCTGTAATTAAAGCGTCGGTGACTGTGGTTTTCTGCAACTGGGTGCACATGAATAAGAGTAATTTCTCAGCTGAAGTGCTGCAGCGCAGCTTGATGATGGCCCAAGCTGTTTGCAAATACACAGAAGATTTATAGTATCGCGCTTTGCAAGATACAAGGGGGGCTTGTTTGAAATAAACCCACGTTTGCGTTTGTTTACAACAGCTGGTGTGTGCTTAACAGTTTCTGTAATTAATTTTGACCTAGCTAAACTCTTCTGCTGAAATAGCGTGGTTGGTAAAGCAAATTTGTCCGCGGTATACACTGTAAGACGAACACACAAACACACTTTCCCCCTCTCAGGCAGCGGCGAATCCAAATATGTGTTGATGAAATCTGCTTAACATTCTGGTAGGTCTATGAAAGGAGGAGGAAAAACAGAGAGAAAGAGAAGAAATGTAAAAAGAAAAGAGAGAGAGAGAGGATGGGGCTGGTAGGGAGGGAGCAGGCATGTTAAAAATTTCACACTCTTCCCAATCTTTGATTGAAAAATTACAATTCTAATACCAGTCTCCCTCGGGCAGAACAGGAGTTTGACAAGGTTAATTTTGAGAAAATTAACCCTTTACCCATACCGAACAGGGCACTGTGTGGTCTGCAAGTTGAGTCAACGGCAAGCCCACCAAGTCAATGTCACCCTTTTTTAGAGGGGCCACAAGTTAAACTGGTTGGCTATATAATCACAGCACACGCACACAGTTTCCACCATCTGTAAGACAGAGGATTTTATAAAAACACACTGCAGAGTGCTAGTCAGGTTTTCAACAGCGGTCTGGAAATGGAAGCATTTTGTGTGTTTGGGGTATTGATAAATTTGCAGAGGGAAGTGAGGCTTGAATGCGCAGAGACACACAAGAACAGCTGGTATTAATGAAGAGTGGAGTGACGGAAAGGAGCTGCTTCAGTCTTCAAATGAACCGTGGCCTGTCTGCATGCATGGACAATGTGTCTGAGTGCAGATCCCCTCCCTTCCCTACAATCTCCTGTCTTGTTGCCATGGACTGTCTCAAGCTCCAGCCCTATTCTGAAAATTTTCCTCTGCTTAAAAGGAATAACGCCTGCGCGGGTCTTTAAAGATCCCAGGTCTGTATTCTATGAGTTTCTGACTTTTTCTAAACGCGAATCTTTTATGCGTTTCATCTACCGCTGCAATGTGAATGCTGCAGTGAGCTGTCTGATGGCTGGGTTTCAGGGCCTGCCATTGAACACCCCTCGCGCCAACCCCCTCCGCTCCGTCTGCTTCTTCTCTCAATGAGGATGACGCCATTTCCCCAGCATCACTCTGCTGGCACAGCATTTACAGTGAAAAGTGTGTGGATGGAGATAGAGTGGGGAGAGGAAGTAGATACAGAGATGAGCTTTGGTGATATAGAGAGGGAGCTACAGAGCGGGGTTTAGAAGAAGGAGAAGTGGATGACAAGATGGAGACAACATCTGCTGAGCTCAGAGCTGTGATATTATGACCTGATCGGCTTCCGATAGACTTACTGATGAGGAGAAAGACCACCCCGCCCTCTCTGGAAGAATTGTTACTGAACCTCACTCCGTGGTTGCTACAATCCTACTATAACTTGGTCACAGTTGTACAGTTTACTGTCGAGCAGAGCAGATAATTTTCTATGAAGTTACAGTTTGTTACAGATGCCAGTTTGCAATTTGGTTTCCCCTATATTATGAGATTCTTCTGGAAGTGAATGGGTTGCAGCTATTTGATTAGAAATACCACAGTTTTACTCAAACTTTTGGAAACAAAAATGAGCAATGTGCTCTAAATGCTTTATTTTGGAAGAATACAATTTTTTACTGCTGCCAAAATCATATAACATTGGTGACTATAGTAATAATAGTGTTATCTGCTAATTTTATTTATAGTATAGTATTTTGATCCATAAATCTAGGCAACAAATTGATTAAATATCCACCAATTTAGTTTTTGAGTGCATTTACATAGAATATCAAATTCTTCTAACACAACTAACACAAGTATACCAAACCGATATTAGCAGTTCAGTTAGTTGGGCTATCTGCTCTGGTACCCTGCCTGCATTTACCTATGGTCCTTGTAGCAGGCGCCACATATAGAGAAGCTAGTCCTTGACACAGCCTGGTACATGTCTTCTCCTCTTCTCTCTCTCTGACTGTTTCCTGGCTGATTTACTGTGAAGAAAGGCTGCTATTGCCACATAATCTTAAAAAAATAACAACAACAACAACAACAGTATTAACTTAATAAAAAGGATGGGTGGTACTACTTTCCACAGTATGGTTGTGTTTGTTGATACTGGAGATATTTCTAGAACCATTTGTGTTTCCTGTAAGTGAAGGAGAAGTGCATTAGCCTTCTTTCACCCAGCTAGGCAGCTGTAAGCAGCAATTGTTGAGGGAAGGGCAGTTCTACTTTACTACATGCATTACATAGCCCCAAACAAACTCTTGTCAGTTTAGCACTTTCTCGGGTATTTCATTAAAGTACACAACGTGCAGTCTTCAACGCAGCTATTGGGTTGGGTTTGATTCCCGGACTCGGACATTTACTGCATGTCTTCCCCTTCTCTCTCTGACATTTTTCCTTTCCAGGTTCTAATAAATGAAGATCACTTGTGCTACAAAAAACAACAACCTTAGAAATAGAAAAGGAAAGTCTAAGGATGTGCAATATATTGCAAATATATTATCAGCGCACCATCAGTGTGTGTAATGAATATATTGCAATGCACTGTTTGGAGTCCAATAATTGTTGGCTACTATATTCCAAGTATTATGAACTTGTGTTTAACTTGCAAGTGTATTATTAATTCCGCACTAGACAGGATCTGACGGCAGCAGATGCTCACACTGGACAAATTTTTTTACATTTTTACACACCAATCATTTCCTTAAATGCCAAAGGTCACAAGTGAGAAAGAGAGGAAAGAAGAAAATAGGCATTTATCAAAACTGATTTTGGCATCGCAATGTTTACCAATATTATTGCAAGATTTTTTTAAATCACACAGTCCTAGGCAAGTCCAAAAATACATTTAACAAACCAAGAGTTCAGACACACTGCTATTTTTTCTGCCTTTTGTACCAGTCATTTATTTTTCTGTGAAAGTATATCAAACATGCTTCTGCAAAGAATAGATCACACTAATGATTGCAAACATTCTCAAACTGAACAAGCTACCTCACTGTCATCGTATTTTATGTACCTCAACTACTTAACTATTTGCACTGAAAGCCAAACAACCTGCATGCAAAGCCTACCTCACATTAGACACAGTCACAGAGAATTTTAATGTAGCTTTTCTTCTGTGTTTTAGACCGCAGGCTAACATTTCCACAGTGTCTCTCAACAGGAGTTCAGTGTCACTCTCAGGGATGTTCTAACATACTGGTTCTAGTGTTTAACCAGAGCTGGTGCTAGATCCACTTCTTAACTGGGTCTATTTAAGAAAATAGTTAGATTTTGCAAAAACAGAGTACACTCTGAACCATGTTTATATGTTATTACCACCACCACTTTACAATATAAAAAAACTATTCTGTTTAAGAACTAAGTCAGAAATAGCAATTATGGATTTGGCAGAAAATAACAGCTTTTACTGCAGTTCTATGCGGTTTAATGACTATGTATTACGGGTGTTATCAGAATAAATACTGGGAAGATGGGAGGCGGTGAGCTCGTGTTTATCTTAAATCAGGCGGATCAAAAATTTAAGCTAACTCCAGAGCTTTAAACACGGTTGTTACAACATTTTTCATCAGCTCCTGTTGAAAGTTTTTTTCCCCCCTCTGGTCCAGCTCAAAGCTGATGCAGAAAAATAATTAGTAAAAAAATTAATAAATAAATTGTGCTAAACAAACAATATTACGGCTTAACAGTGAAACCAGTTCAAACACTCCCGACTCCCCCACCCAACAAGCCATAATGTGTATATGCTTTTTAGTTGTCTCCAGATTATTTTCTTTGTTATTTTTAGGATTTCCCTATAGAGCCCCTTTGTTAATAGATGTTTCCATAAAACACATCCATTTTAAACAAGCCTTCACTGGGTAAATGAAAGTTAAAAAACAGCTTTAATTGCTGTTGAAACATTGACCTTTGTCTTGCAGATAGATTATAATGCTGTGTAAGAATATTCATTTTTTATTTAGTTTTTTCTCTATTATCTGATATGACTCCACCCTCTAAATAACTACTGTCAGGTTTTTAAAACTTTGCGCTTTTGTTTTAAGTTAGGAAGCTACTGCCAGTTGATTCCTCTTTGGGTTGTTTATTCAAAACAGATGAGAACATGGAAACCTAGTGAGACATAATAGAGGGAGAATAGATACTCTTGATGCATTGCATTATCAATTACGATTGTTCAGACTCTGTTCTGAGAAATGCACCCAGTGTATTATACTCGCTGTGTGTCTAAGTGTGTGTGTCCATGAGTTGTTTAAGCTCCAGCTGCGTGTGGAATCAGCCGAATGACCTTGCTGTCTTGCCATCGTCTTACAGTGCAGGCACAGTGGAATAACACCGGTCATCCTCTCCTGACCCATAGAGTATCCCAGGTAAAAGTATTCCTTCCCTTCTAAGAGGTCTTCAGCTCCCCACGCTCCCTCTAAATGACAACTTTTCTACCTCAACAACTGTCTTCTTTATTTGGATGATAAACTCACCAACCTCAGTTAGACCTCAGCTCTACCAAGCCTTCTAATAACATTTTTTAATGCACATTATTTTTTCTCTCCTTGAGACTGCAGATATTGTAGATGAGTTTGAAACATTTATATGTCTTAAAAACATTGTTGTACCAGCACAGTCTTGCTAAAGGGCCAAACAGAACAATCCTGAGTAACTGTTTGGCGGAGCTCTCTACTGCTCTGTTTGCGCTCTGAGATTTACACATTTAATATTTTACAAGCATATTTGTGCCTTCTATCAACTTACAGGCTCTTCAGTTGCATAGCCTTAGATACAATGTTTTTTCTTCTTCTTCTTGTTGCCGTGCTGGTCCATGTTCTCCCTGAACAAGGACTAATTTAAATGCAATTAACAGAGCCTTCAGAGAAACAGAAAACAGCAATATAAATGGATCTGTTGTCAGTAGAGCAGTGAGCAGGCAACTTTCTCATCTAAGCACTGTATTAATTAGTGCCTAGTGAACAAATAGGTCCTCTTTCTCTTGCTGAATGCAGCCTCTGTCTTATCAGGTGGCCAGCTAGGAAAACAACCAAATAGGCAGATGAAGTAATGTGGGCCATCTAAAACAAATCCAAGCAGGCAGCAGTGGCTGCATTGTAAGCACATTAATTCCTATCAGGATTAATAAGTGAGGGTACTTGTAGGTGTCACCAATGTTAAAACGTTTGAGCGTCTTTTCCTGGGCTTTCATTACAGGGAAGTTTTATCCTTGTATTATGGCCACAGCAATGTTATTTATCATGTTCCCAGTTTACTTTTTTTTTTTTTGCCAGCAGCTCTGAGGGACTGTTGGGTTTGATTCAGTTGTGTTCAGTTTGTGGTCTGCACAGCTCTTTAAGAGCAGTACAGTCAAAAAGATAAAGAGCTCCTCTCTTTTAGGCTAGGATTTAGACTCTGTACTCAATGTTAAGATGGAAAAATGGCTGTGAAATAATCAAACGCCTTTTAGCAATATCTAAATGTCAAAGTGATTTCTTTGCCACTGTTTAAAGCTGAGTTAGGATTAAGAAAGTTTGGTATACAAAGGTATTTGCAGGTTTCAAACCTAGATCCAAGAGCAGATCTGTTGCTACAACAGCTCTAGCAAATAACACTCTCTGCACTCATGCAGTCTGCCAAAATTTACATGAGGCAATATGTATACATGCACTTTGTTAACAGTCTGACTATTGTTATGCATATTCATGTAATTTTAAAGCCAGATTAAATTGCTTGGGATTCTTAAAAACCGTCATTATTTGTGTGGCAAATATTGTGGCAAAAATACCTTCTGCCGAGAGCAGAGAGTAATCATCGTGACCTGTTGTGCAATTTGCTTTACAAAGAACTTGTCGGGGATGTCACAAACTCTCTTCTTCTGAAGTCTACTTAATTTTTTTAATAAATCGTACATGTTGAAATTCAGAATACAAACCTTATGATTAGGGAAACATTCGTTTCACTGTACGTTATGTACAATGTCCACGGAAAATCAGTTTAAACACCATGAAACAGTTTTATCTCATAAACAGCAAAGATCTGGAGGACATCTTACGTCAACTGAACTCCTCCTCTCGCTGCTTAGACATCCTGCCCACAGGCTTTTTCAAAAAGGTCTCAAAGATCTTGGAGTCAGATCTGTTACAGATTGTAAACTCATCTTTAATGTCGGGTGTTTTCCCAGAGCCCCTGAAAACAGTTGTAATTAAACCCCTGCTGAAAAGAGACAATCTGGACAAGACACCAATGAACAACTACAGGCCCATCTCCAATCTTCCATTTTTAAGTAAGATCATTGAAAAGGCTGTTTTTCATCAGCTAAATGACTTCTTAAGACAAAGCAACTGCTATGACGTCTTTCAGTCAGGTTTTAGACAGCACCACAGCACTGACAGTGCTCTGACCAAAGTCATCGATGACATCCGTTTGAATACTGACAGTGGAAAAATGTCAGTGTTAGTTTTACTGGATCTCAGTGCTGCATTTGATACAGTTGACCACATTATTTTACTCAAACGACTGGAGAACTGGGTGGGTCTCTCTGGCACTGTACTAAACTGGTTCAAAACGTACTTAGAGAACAGGAAGTACTTTGTGTCAATAGGTAACTTTACATCTGAGCAGACGGGAATTACATGTGGGGTTCCCCAGGGTTCCATCCTGGGAGCTCTTCTGTTTAACATCTATATGCTCCCACTGGCACAGGTAATAAATAACAACAATATAAGTTACCATAGCTACGCAGATGACACACAGATATATATTAGAATGTCACCAGAAGACCAAGGGCCTGTACAGGCTCTTGGCAAATGTATTGAGGAAATTAATGACTGGATGTGCCACAATTTTCTGCAGTTGAACAAAAACAAAATGGAGGTAATTGTCTTTGGAGCTAAAGAGAAAAGATTGAAGGTCACCACAAGGCTTCAGTCCATACACCTAAAAACCACCAACCACGTCAGAAATCTGGGTATAGTGATGGACTCAGACCTAAACTTTGAAAAACACATAAAGGCAATCACAAAATCAGCCTACTATCACCTTAAGAATATCTCAAGGATAAAAGATCTGATGTCTCAGCAGGACCTGGAAAAACTAGTCCATGCATTCATCTTTAGTCGGCTTGATTATTGTAACAGCGTCTTTACAGGTCTACCTAAAAAATCAATTAGGAAACTGCAGCTCATCCAGAACTCTGCTGCTCGAGTTCTCACTAAGACCAAAAAAGCGGACCACATCAGTCCAGCTCTGAGGTCTTTACACTGGCTGCCTGTCTGTCAGAGGATAGACTTCAAAGTTCTGCTGCTGGTCTATAAAGCTCAGAATGGTTTAGGACCAAAATACATCAGTGATCTCCAGACCCAGTATGAACCTACTCGACCCCTCAGGTCATCTTGATCCGCTCTTTTATCAGTTCCCAGAGTCAGAACCAGACATTTTAAATCATGGTTTTTATTCCTGTACTTTAGCTTTTTCTGCACCCTGCTGGTAATGCTTTTGGTGTTTTATGTGGAGCACTTTGAGTTGTCTTGTAGCATGAATTGTGCTATACAAATAAACTTGCCTTGCCTTGCCTAATTGATGCTGAACATGCAGAGGGCAAAAAAAGGAACTCTACACTACATAGGATCACTTATTGATATAGAATTGCTATTACATAGACTTTCTCCAGTTATATGTTGTTCTTAGTGTTTAAAAAGACTTTGTCAGGATAGTACCTGGAGTTCTCTCATTATTAAGATAATAATATAGTAAAACAAATTCCTCAATCTTTTTGATCCCTTTTGTATGGGTTGTGCTTTCCCTAAGGAACTGCAACCTAATGCTAAAAATGTGGAAACTCCCCCCATCATGTTTTATATATTTGTAAGTGATTCTATTCTATTCTGTTTTTATTTATCTTTTATGTTTCCTATGTCTTAATTCTGTCTGTACAGCACCATGGTCAGCTCTCAAGCCGTCTATTTAAGTATGCTTTATAAATAAACTACGGTATGGTAGCTGCAAGATCTGATGGGCATGTTTATTTTATCTTGTATTTAGTGCAAGTCCATCTACACAAGTTCATCTTGGAGTATCTTCTTGTCTCCTCATTTTGTGTCATCATCTCCTGAGTAAAAAGTCTAAAAGAGAATCCTTTTGTGGCATAATCTCAAAGCAGTAAGGTCTTACCCTCTGCAGTTCCTCAAACAGCCTTGTGACATCTTTATGTCTGTTCCCAGACTAATGGAAAACTGCCTCTCTTTGTCCTCCCTGGCTTGCCTTTTCAGGAAACTGTATTTATGATGCCAGTAAACACACAAAAGCCTTCTTTTTGTCACCGATCAGGCTCATTTTGATATGGACTCGCAGCAAGGACTATCACTAGGACCAGCAGGCTCCTGCAGCATACATTTCACACAACTACCTCTAAATCCTGTCAGAAGGATTGGTTTCAGGAGGTCTGGCATCAGTCTTGGCTTCACAATATGAAATCATATTAGCTGCAGCTTCCTCGGGTTATGGTGAGAATAGCCTCAAACAAACCTCCAGGCACACCTTCAAAGTTTGGTTATTTAATTATTCAGCTCATTCATTTGAGGTTTAAACTACCCCAGATAGCACTATGAATTATTGTCCTGCAAAGGATGTTTGCACACTCAGTAAATTGCTTTGTTCTGTGCATGCAAACAGTTACAATTAGAGGTTGGTTCTACAAAGAGACCATTGCTCAGTGCTTTAATGTGGTTTTAATTAGGAGGTGTTGAGAGATTTACCTTATTCACAGCATAGGTGACTCTTTTTGTAATAGCTCAAGAAACCAGTAATTGATTAACAAGTGGGGGACAAAGGTTAGGAGTAGAGTATTGCCGCCTTCCAGGGCAGAGGAGTTTTGAGGTAGTTTAGCGATTAACTAGCTCTCGTCCTTCTCTTCTGACAACTTAATACATACAGTAAATACCTGCAGAGATATGACGGAAGAAACTCGCCCACCATAACAGCCCTTAGTTTTAAGCCCTGGTGTCAAATATCACAGTAGCGACTCTGGTTAAGCTGAGCTGTGGTTGTGCTCCTTGTGATACCAGTTTGAATGCGTAGCAGCCTGTTTAATCTTCAGGAGGGATTAATATCTTCCCGCTGGTTTGGACTTTATAGCTATGCCTATCCCCCCAGAGTCTGACAACGTAGTGCTCGTTACAGACAAACTGCTCCACTTACCTTTAATAATATAGTCATCTGTGTTTAATTTCCTCGCGAGCCTTTTGCACTTGTGTTGCTGCAGTAAGAGCAATTCCCCATCCAGTGGAAGACAGCCCAGTGACCCACACCACAAGAGTGTGTCATATCCATAATGCATCTGTCTCAGTCCTTTCACCCACTTACTCTACCAGATGAGGAGCGACGCAGGTTGGAATGTGGGGTTGTTTTCCAGTTGTTGTGGTTAAAAGGTTAAATCCTCCAAAAAGTGGTACGGTTTTGTGAGTGTCTCAGACTTACGTTACATGTGTAAGGGAATAGCTGAATTCCTGTTTCTTTTTCTAAATGAAAGAAATCAAACGGCCAGCTCTAAAGCAGGTGTTTTTTTGTGTACAGAGTAAATGTGCTTGAAAAACAACACGCTAAAAAAAAGAACAATAGGTGTTAAGTGATGTTTTTTTCAGCTGCTTTTGTATTACCTATTGTATGTCAATTCTGGCAGACTGACAGCGCGGTTTGAGTCCTTAGTTGCAAATCAAAAAGCCAACAAAGTGTGGCGCGATCAAATGGAGGATTTCTTTGTTCTTAACTGGTTCTATAGAAACACAGCAAAGCGTCACTTTGCTTTTCACATCATTACGTCACTTTAAAGGTCTCCGCAGTAGCAGTTTTATCCTCTGTTTTTTCTATGCTAAGGGTCTGGTGAGAAATTAATCAATCAACCGTCCGTCTGACCGACCGATCAATCGATCCTTCCTAATTTTAAAGCACGTTTAAACAAACAAGTAACACATTGACAAACCGAGTAAACGCAATTGTGTTGTGAGAAAAAGCAGGAAATAAAGGAGGGTGGGGAAGATAAAAGAGACAAAAATTCTAAAAAAATAAAATATCTTAAAATTAATTTCAGTAATTATAAGAAACATTTATATGGAACTGTATTAAATCTTTGATGTCTGTTGTCATGTGTCATCAGGAGCCATGGCAATATAGAGCTGCAAATCATTAACATTGCTGTGAAAATAATTTATATGTCCCCCGATGATGCATCTCTACAGTAGCTTGTCACGATAGATCAAAAAGTGGGGTACCTAAAACTGAGCCCTGGGTTACTCTAAGTTAATTTCTAATATTCCATTAAAAAAATTTCTACATTTACAAATAGGTTTTTCAGTACTTAAGTAAAATCAAGATGGACCCCCACAAATCAGAAGATAAACAAGTGAACAAAGAAGACAAAGTAACGATGACCAACTGGACATGTGAATTAAGGACATGACACATGCCCTGTTATATTTAGTGACTGTGACTACATTACTTCTTGGAGTGTAAAAATAACCTGTTGCCTGTAGTTCTCCTGATTGATGTTATAGATAGGAAGACATTTGTTAAAGTCATTTCCAAATTAGAATTACTTTTACTGTGATTTTATTTAAAAAACACTTACTTAGTTTGAACACCGTTCAAACCAATGGCCTGGACATATGACACCTGAGACCTCCATCCTATTGCAGCTACAGCTTTCAGGTTTATTGCTTTGCTTAAGGACAGCTTAACTACACTTGGACTAAATCCGCCTTGTGATCTGTTTTATCATGTGAAACAAAGTCAGAAGTTTTTGGAGAGATTGCAATGATCCTTGTTTCCTTTCCTCTCTCTTTTTCATTTGTTCCCATTTCTTCTTTTGGTTTGTCTTTTCAATGTTTTTGTGGAAAAAAATACTGACAAATTTTTATGAAATATAAAGTAAACCATAAAACAGATTTAGGACTTGGTTTCATTTGCTTGCATTACTAGATATCCCAAAGTATACGGAACTGTCCAGATCTGTGCGTAAACTAATATGTTTTAATCATCTCCCATTTTTTTGAGAAAGTTGCAATCCATGTGGGACATCAGTGGGAACATGTTGTCCTCGATTCCTTTCCCAGCCTGAGGCTGAGCGTTTTCTCAAGCTAAATAACTTAGCTACACACAAGTTGTAAGTCTGCGATTAGCTTTGTTCCACTATTTACTGAGCCATTTACTGAGCCATTCTCAGTCTGTCCATGGCACCATATTTTATAACTGCTAAAAGGAAACAAAGTATATTTAAGCCATAACCCATGAGCAGCTGTATTTGACAGTAAGTTTCAGAACAGCTTCGAGGCATTGTTAGATTCATATGAAGGAACTGTCACACGGCTTCAAGTACCTTTTTGCTTTTGTCAAATGATTCTAATGAAAGCAATGGTCTAAATGTTCCATAAATTTTATATTGTAGCGCAATCGCTTTCACAGATAGTGATATTGTCACTGAGGGGACAAATGACTTTTAGTTACAACAGGCAGTTTTTTACAAGAATGGAAGTAATAGTCAATTAGAAGTATTACACCAGACTCTTGAAACAGGGATGAAGGACCTCTTTTATGATTTAGACTCAGCAAATGTAATTTTCAACAATGATGCATTTAATCAGTCAGCTTTACTGACCAGGTGAGTCATGGTATATATAAATCATTCTGGTATTCCTAACTGATATAAGAGTAAAAGTTTAGTCACCTTTGATGTTAAGGTTTAAGAAAAATTTTATATATTTTTTACTATAGCTAAATATCTGGTTTCAGCTGTATTTACAGAGGCTGTCTGTGTCTGAGAAATTATATATCAGAAACAAATTTTTAAATGTGGCACCTAAAATGTTGAATATGGGAGCAGCTGACTAAGGTTTGCAAAACTAATGCCCAGGGGTGAGCTAACAGTAGATGTCATGAATGTAAAACAGCTGCAAATAGAGAACGATGGGATGAAACTTTGAACCATTTCCAGTCTTTGGCATCATAGATGTGAGATTAATCTTTAAAGAAGCTTGGAGTGCTGACTAGGATTCAAGGGAATGCATGTTTTTACCAAGAACATATTCCAGATTCCAACTTCTCTCTTACTGGTTTTCACGCTGAACAGGCAGACAGATCATGCAGACAGGGCAGCAGAAGGAAAGTAGGCATGCTTTTTAACAAGTAGGTTAACAATAGACATGCTACTGTGAGAGGCTGCAGATATTTAACTGTTAGCAGCAATTTTCTGTCCAGGCTGTTAAAGCTGCAGTCCGGAGAATATATTTATGTATCAAAGTTTTATAAATCTGTAAGATAGTGGGGTTCAATACTATGATGAAAGGCTAGTGCTCCACAACACTTTTTATTTTTCTTAAGCCCACCTTCCTCCCGTAGACCCCTATGCATTTCACACTGAGCGCCAAATTGTTTTAGCCAATAGAATTCGAGTTTCCGCATTGTCGGCTGTCAATCAACTTGCATAGCTCTTGCTGCTTACTTCTTTGACTCGCTGTGTCGCCACACGTGATGCGCGTGCACAACTGCTGGGGTAGGGCTGGAGGGAGGGATGGGGAGGGGAGGGCCGGGAGTGTTTTGGGAGGGGCCTTGGTACGTCTGATTCAAAAAATCTCTCTCCCTCAAATACTCCAGACCGCAGCTTTAACCAAGTGACTCAGAGTCTATGTGTTACATGCATGTAACATAAGTCAGCTGTTGACACAGAATCATCACTAATCTCTGGAGATTTCAACTACTCTTGAGTCCTCAGTGTCACTACTGCAATGTATGCTTTCCAACAGTGTCAAGAAATGTGTCTTCATTTTGTCTTTACTCAATAATTTATCGAGCAACAACATGCCTCCATATAGGAATCATTGAGGTATATTTCAGTAGAACGCAAGTCATTTCTGTATTGTTTTGTCATCCCCCTGCTAGAAGACACCTATAGGGTTAACTGTGAGACTTTTAGAACTAGATTCTATTATAGATAAATCCATAGTCACACAATGTAGTGGTCAGTAACTGAACAAGCATTTCTCTGCGCTTAGGGAGGCAGTATCTCTTAAAAGAGGCGCAAATATGCATTACTCTGAAAATATCTTTAACCACATCACACATGTATGTACTTATTTTTAAATATGTGTATGATTGTTGCATTACAGTTCTGAATTAATTTGACATATATAGACAATATACAGTATTAAGCATTTTCTTTTCACTATTTTTCCCCACTGTATAAAGGCAGTATTGATTATTTGGGTCAAATATTTGACTGCTTTTCTTTCCATCAGTTATTTGTAATCATAATAAAAATAGAAGACGGTAAAAAAAAAAAATAATAATTCCAATGCAAGATTTTGCAAAAATTTTTCTAAATGTCTATTTGCACTCATAGAACATCTAGTTCACCTGATGGGGCCATCAGGACTTACATTAGACAATGAAGAAGCTGTTAACAACTAGGATTTAAGAAGGGAAGGTTTAGTCAAAATGACTCTAGGCTAGCAAAGATTTCCAATGTGGAATTTGAAACATTTTCACTTCGTCTCATGGAGATTAGCAGGATAAATATGAGACTGAATTTTCGTTCCAGCTGCAAGGGGTTCAACCTTAAATGTTTAAGTCAGAATATGTTGCTGATGCTCCCCCAGGCATGGTTGATGCTAATGGGGATGCTGAAGCTAATGGTGACAAGGTTAATGAACTGAACTTTACCCGTTTTTAATGTATTTATATTCCTTATTTAAAATCACTGTTCAGTTTGTGTCGTCTGAGTTAATGATGTAACATGCCAGTTCAAATCCAATGCAAAATGTAATATACATTAAGCTCTCTAAAATGTGTAGAAACATAGCACGGGGCTTAGTTTTGTGCCTTGGGCCTGGTAAGTTCAAAATTATCCATACACCTGGGAGATGTTGGTTTAAAGTAATCTTTTAACTACATATTTTTTGTCTGATTGGAAGCCATACAGTGGCCCCCTGCCTATTTACTGTTCAGTATTTGCAAATTTTTTTTGTTGAACGTAACTCCAAATTATTTGCGGAAATTCGACTATTCCCAGATTTCTTCGTAGAGCTTATCTGAAATATCTTTGAAAGATGAAGTTTGGGAAGCTGAAATATCAAGGCGCAATGTTACTTGATACGCTATTGGCTGGTGTTTGCAAAGCAACCAAAAGAGAACCATTCATTTTACTTGCTGCTGATTGGTTGGTCCCAAGACGGAGATAAGGAAGACCATGGATGTTAGCTTCAGTGGTAGTGCTAAGACGGTTTACACTGTGTATTTTAATTAAGGTATATTTGGGGTTTGAACTATTAAAATAGGCAGTTATAAGGATTTTTATGGGGGTCTCAAGTATTTGTGCATTTCAGGCAGTTGTGGAAACAGACTCCTGCGTTAACCGGGGGTCCACTGTATTAGCATTTTTGAGGGCTCCAGACATAGCCCCTTTAATCTGATATAGAGCTTTTCCACCAATTAAGTTCCAGTTCTTAACCAGGGCTGGTGCTAGAACCATTTTATAACTGGTTCTGGAAAAGAACCGGCTTACTTTTCCACAATCTGATGAGTGATCATTTTCTTGTTTTTCGTGAGGTATTGTAGTCTGTGGAGACGGTTTAATCTACACAGATCATATTATTCATCACCTTAATTTATTAATACGTTTATAAACAACACACAGTCTTTGTTAATGCTTCTAAATTAAAACGAGTCTATCTCTTAACCGCACCAGCAGTGATGGAAAACTGGAGGTAAACACAACTTTTGGAGCACAATGTATTAGCACCATTTGAGGTGGGATTAAAAGACTGACAGTGTCAAAGAACTGAATCAGAAATTATGTTTATGGGTTCAGTGGAGTGTAGCTGTAAGCAGCACACTGACCCGCTTAAGTTCTGTGATCGGTGATTTAAAAATAAACTACAGGAAGATAAAAGACAGACAGATTGTGTTATTCGGGTGCTGATCTGACATTTTATTGTTGTTAAGGTGCTGGGTTTTTAGTGTATTCTCTTTTGGGGGAAAAACAACAACAAAACACTACCTTTCCCCAAGAACCCACCTCTAGCTCCTGACAAAAGCAGTTTGCTGCTGGGCCAGGCTAGCCCAGTTTCTTGAGGTCAGAGCAAGAGCTTGGATGTTGGCAACACAAATAACTGGTGCTGAGCAAACTGTAGCACTAGTTAAACACAGGAACCAGCTTGTTGGGAAAGGCTCTTTATAGAACCTGTGGAGGTAGGTAAAGATTAGGGTAATGGCAAGTAGGCTTTCCAGCCTCAAAGACTTAGAGCTCAGCTAAGAAAATGCTCCCTTACTCACTTACTACAACACTCAATTCCCACGCCTAGATTTGAACATAGATTATTTTCTTCCTTATACTTCATCCTACTCGTGTTTGCTAGAATGATGGTCATTTTAGGCTACACTGCTGGTGGTAACTGGTTCAACTTCTTGACAATTTTTGCAAATGATTCAGCAGTTTTTGGCAATTTTCTGTTCTCACTGCTCACAAAACAATCCCAATTTACAGTGAAAAAGCAAAGTAAAGAACTATCTGTTGGCATTATGTTTAATAGAGGGTGAATTAAATGTAACGTGAGTCTGATTGAGTATAAAGCATTGCAAGTCAGTAAGTTAATCATGCTTCATTTCAGATAGATTTTGGCTGTGCACAGAGGCAAAATTACTCATCTAAATGAATCTGACTGTGCTGATTCCCATTTAAGCAACACAATAAGCACTGTCCAAGTTTTGGTTGTGTTCAAAGATGAACGACTAACAAGACTGATCTGACCTACACCAGAGTCTGAGCATGGCCTAACTTGAGTGCTTTGAGGCTATTCATCTGTCTCTCCCATATCCACCAAAGACTGCAGCTGAGGAAAATGAGAAATGCTGTTTTATAATGAGAGCCTTAGGCAGAGACATGTCTTTTAAAAAAAAATCTGTCATTATATATTCTCCCAGTAATACTGCAGTGAGGGAAGCATACTAAGAACTTGGGCCCTTTGAAGAGGATCATGTGGTCCTTTTAATGTTATGAGAATACCTTACGCTTTGTTTGTGATACAGGGTTTACCTTACATCCTTGCTATTTTCTATTCAGAAATATTATCATGCAAGCCCTGCTCTTTTGAACTACATCCCCGTTTTATCATAAACGACCATCAGTCCTCAAATGCATCAATACACTTCAAAGTTAAAAACTGGTTTCAAATGTTTCACTCAAACATGGGTACATTTTGGAGAGAGAATGTTAGAGAAATGGTCCAACTGTTATGTGGCTGGATAATTATGGTTTCATAGTATTATTAGGAAAACTTCTAGTTAATTAATTAGTTAGTTAATATTTCATTAATATTAAATGAACACTTGAATGGATGATTCAATAAGTATCATTTTAAGTTTAAATTCTGGATGATATTTCACACCCTTTTTACACTACACTGATGCAACATAGGGGTTGTTTCAGCAATGAGGTGTGCACATTACAGAGTGTCTGCAGAGAGTGCTAAGCCACAGTGTGTTTTGGGCGCAAAAGGACTTTAATATGCTCAATAGAGTTGTGGCTCATTCACAGTCTTAGAGTGCCATTCCAGTTGTTTAAATCGGAATATGTTTTTAAAAGTGTTTTAATTTATTCGATTTTATTTCTGGAACTATCTTCTTTATGAGTTGAGAAATGCTCTATATAGGCAAGGCAGGGTAGTGTTTATTATACACGTGGGGACTAAAAGTTCTCAATTAGAGAATAAAAGCAACAGAGGAAAAGAAAAATAAATTTAAGCAAAGAAGTACATTAGAATATCCATGCGTTATCTGTACCCGCAGGGTTGCGGGGGGCTGGTGCCTATCTCCAGCAGTCTGGGGGGCAAAAGGCAGGGTACACCCTGGACAGGTCGCCAGTCCATTGCAGGGCAACACAGAGACATACAGTACAAACAGTGCACACGTAAGGGCAATTTAGAGAGACCAATTAACCTAACATGTCGTGTTTTTTTCTGACTGTGTTCTGTACCTGGAGGGAACCCATGCATGCACAGGGAGAACTTGAAAACACCATGCAGAAAGACCCCTGGCAGGGATTTGAACCCAGGCCTTCTTGCTGCAAGGCAACAGTGCTACCAACTGCGCCACATTAAAATGTGTAAAAGTAAAATTCAGACATCACATAGGGAAAGAAAAAGTAAAATGCATAATAAAAGAATACATAGCCTAGACATAAAAATGAACTGATACAATGATATTTTACTTTTGCGGAAAAACTGCAAAAAACAACAATGGTATCTGTTCTGACTTAAAGAAGCCAGTCTCTGAACATCTCAGGATTCCAGGATGTTTCCCGTAGCTGATGAGCATAGCAGCTAAATGTTGCTTCCCCTTGTTTAGTGTTGATCCTGGAAACACAAAGTAAATTGGTCGCTGATAATCTGAGGGGGTTTAGAAGGTTCATTTCTGACAACAAACTCTGAAATGTGTTTAGACAAAAGACCATTCATTGCCTTTTAGACCAATACAAATGATTTAAATATATTTTAATTCCTCAACAGGACACCAGTGCAATGATTGAAGGGTTGCTGTTATATGATTACAGCTGAACAATATATCGTAAATATATTGTTGTATCACTGTGTGCAATATTCGTATCGCAAAGGACTGTTTGGAGGGTAAAAATTGTTTGCTAATATATATATATGATAGATTTTTTTTACTGAGACCATTACAATAATTTAACTTACTGAAAATAAAAGCATGCACTGACAATGTTTTCTAAGATAGTGGTAGTCTTGTTAAGGATAATAGACATGTGGACGTTACAATTTAGCTATGATCCATAAGTACACATGGGATTTCTGGATGCTCTGGGGGGGTTTAGCATCATTGAGCCTTGTTGAGGACTTTTTGGAACCAAAAAGACTTTTATCTTTTCTTGCATTAAGCTGAAGGAAGTTTTGACTCATCTACTTGCTGATAAATTTCCCAACTCACTCAGTGGCAGTAAACCATTATGGACATTTAGCAACACATTGCTGTATTGTGCATAGATTGGGAAGAGGAAGTATAGTTCTCTATAATCTAGTTAGGATAATAAAAACAACACTTAAAGGGGGGTTGGCTTGTAAAATCCACTTTTTAAAGCTTTTCATCACCTTCTTATGCCATTCCCTCCTTAAAAACATGCCTAAAGTGTTTCTTAGGTTAATTTATGTATGTTTGAGTAATATCTATAAACTCTCGCGGCCGCCATGTTGAGCACTGAACGCCTCCTAGGGACACCCTAACCTCCCAGCAACGCCCCTAAATTTTGATTACCGCCCACGTCTCTCCACAGCCCTCCCTCCCCCGCTCCCAGAGCACTAAAGCAGAGCGTCGTCAGCAGCAATCAGGTAGCACCTGTGGAAAGTAGTAGCTCTTGAACGAGCCGCTGAACGCACTCCGGTACTTCCAATATTTCACTTTCAAGGTCAGAGACGGGATCAAATGCATATGCTTGTACCATGTCCTGCGTGGCCATAAACCGAAAGATATGCCTGTCTTCCAAAAGTCTGGCGCACCGATGCTACGGTACTGTAATGCCTCGTCCCCATGCGACTGGAGAATGTTGTGATGACGTTGACGGCAGAGTTGAAGGGGGCATGTCCGAGACTGTTAAAGAGACATGCAGCTAACTTCAAGGGGTTCAGTGCGGACATGCTGTGAGTGCAAAATTTTTATGGGTAGTATAAATCATTTATTGAACTTACAGATCTATTTCAGGTAAATTTATTGATGTACTGGACCTCATAATTGCTCTTTCTGCATAAGAAGAACGTGCCACCCCCCCTTTAATTTCCCTCTGGGGTACAAAAATTTTATTGAATTGAATGCATATATATAATATAATAAATGTGGTACAAGAATAATGCCTTGAGGAACCCCACAATTGATCATTGTATGCTCAGATTTATTATTACCAAATGATACAAAGTACTTCCGGTCTTCTAATTAAAATCAGAATCAATATAGCGCTGTAAAGACAATCGCACCGGCTTTTCCATTCTGTCCAGTATGTTAAGATTCTGTAAAACTAAACAGAAGTTTTTGATAGATCTGTGTCAAGTTGTATGTCATATAGCCTACAACCTTTACCAGTGAAGTCTCGGAGCTGTGGTTGAAAATCCTACTGAAAAGCAATGACCAGATGTTTTATTTTTTATTAAACTTAATAGTTAAAGAGTTTTCACACATTTCAAAATGTGAAAATTTAGGTGAGTAAAACAATAAACTATTAGCATACAAAACCCTATAAGATCCTGTTTTATCACAGTTTACCATCTCTTTTAGAGCCCAAAGTGGATGAAGCACTGTATGATGCTTCTGTAAGAAGAACTACATGCGTCTCGGGTATTGCTTTAATCCTTTCATACCTTTTTGTCTTTGCCACTTTAGTGTTAGATCCTCTAATTGGCGGCATCAACCAGCCAGATAGTCTGTTTTGGCTCAGAGAGCTGTCACTAATTGTCTCCTACACTTTGTCAGCAGCACCCTTACAGGCATTTCTTATTTTCAAGCTAATGAAAATTTTATACAACACTACATTGTAAAGAGATTATTACACCAATGTTCGACCTGCCTCGCAAAGCTGGCTCGGTAAAAGGAACTGAGCAACCTAAAAAAGAAAAATAAAATAAGATCAATAGTCCACTCTGCCTCCAACATCTTAATGCCACTCTCACTGGAGAAGGATGTGCAAAAGTGATGGACTCTCTGTCAGTTACTTGACATCAGAAGAGTTTTTAATTGAGGCCCCAGCGGGGCAGAATGTGACGAGAGAGATGCTGAGAGACAGTTAGCTTGGCTGGTGTTTGATGAGGTGGGCAGGGTGTTTGTGAGAATATAAAGTCATCCACAGACAGTTCAGTTCAAAATTCGCACAGAAATACATTTTGCAGCAAGACTAATTGTATAATTACCTAAAGTTATAATCACTTATGATTTGCTATTACAGTTTACATCAAATATAGAGCAGAGTTTGCGTGCCAAAAAGCTTATCGCATTGTGCAGCTGACACTGTATGTGTGTGTGCATGCATGTGTGTCATTTTCTGCTTTTTTTCACCCTTGGTGCACTACAAATGTGGAATTTTTGGAGGGGTTAAATGCAAGTCTGTTTCATGTACCAGAAATATACAAACATATATTTTTTGCCATTTCCTTCGACAGCTGACTTGTCCTATCATTTGGACAAGGACTCTGCCAGCAACGCCTGCTTTCTGCTTTTTATTTTTTTACGCCACTGCTGCTTGTGGCAGAGCTGGAGCACATTTTCAAATATTCTTTTCACTTCCTGACTGGTTTCCTCATGGTTTGTTTTTCTCAATTGAGCTGTCTGACTCCATTTCTTCACTTGGCCTTTTTTTAGCATGCAAATATGTGTTTGTCTTAGAGGGAAACCGAGGCTTATGCTTATTGGATAACATCCAGGGAGTTGATGCTCATGGTGCACTTTTACGTGACATTTAAAATCCATTTTGTATCAGAACAAATAGTGTTTTCATATCCAGATCAAGACCTGTATCTGAACCAGTGTGAGGTTTACTTTGGTTACACTGCCCACTTCCACCCCAGGCTAATGTTTACATACTCCACAGCAGAGCTATTACACATTTTAACAACCCTTGCCCTGTAATGCAGTCTCTGTCCTGCTAACACAACAGCCCTGCAGTTGGCTTGGAGCGTTATGTTCAGATAATTATCTAGTCTATTTGGTATATGCTTACCTTCAGCTGCAAAGTTGGGAAAATATGCCGAGACCATGAATCTGACATATCAATTCAATTTCAATTCAGTTTATTTATATAGCGCCAATTCACAACAGATGTCATCTCAAGGCACTTAACAAGAAGTCATTTCAATACAATTATACAAACATTCCAATCAGTTAAAAAGTTTCCTAATTAAGGAATCCCAGCAGATTGCGTCAGTCATTGGCGTGAGGTTGGGCAGATTTCCAACCACAGCAATCCTTCAGCAATCCCTCATACTGAGCAAGCATGTAGCGACAGTGGAGAGGAAAAACTCCCCTTTAACAGGAAGAAACCTCCAACAGAACCAGGCTCAGTAGGAGCGGCCATCTGCCACGACCGTCTGGGGGTTTGAGAAGACAGAGCAGAACACAGAAGGAACAGAAGATCCGATATAAGAGAACTTTCTATGTTACAGAAAGTAAAAAGTTGATAACAGGACACAGTGGATGTTCAGTTAAATAATTTGGTTGAGATTGGGTCCAAAATACAAGTTGAAGATTTAGATGAGGCTAATATTTTTGATAATTCTGAAAGCTCGACTGAATCAAAACAGCCTAAGCAATACTGAGGTTCTACAGTTCTTTCCGATACTGACTCATTTACTGAGGAAGAAGTAATCATGTTTGGGAGGATGCCAATGATTTTATTTTTAATAAAATTTATTTTATTTATGAAGAATCTCATAAAATCATCACTGCTAAGAGCCGGGGGAATAGTTTGCTCAACAGAGCTATGACTCTGTGTAAGTTTGGCAACTGTACTAAAAAGAAACCTAGGATATCATACTTGCGTTCAAAATATTTGTACTTGTCCTTTAGCCTCTATCCTCAGTTCAATTAGACATATCAGTCATTGTTGTAGTATTTGTATAGACCTACACGAGCTTAAGATCAGTTTATGTTTGGGTTACAATTTAAGCACCAATATCTGAATATTGTATTACTATACACCTTAATAAGATATAATGACGAGCTTGTATTTTAGCATACTATGTTTGTATGGATATAAATATATGCAGCATATAATATATTCACTCTCAAAAAAACACGTGCAGAACCAAGACCAATGGTGTGAAAAGGTATTTGCCCCCTTTACTGTTGTCAAATCTAATTGGTTCCATTAATCAAACATGTTAATATAAGACAAAGATAACTCGACTAAATACAAAATGCTCAATTTTAATCATTAATTAATTGTGATTAACCCAAATTTGGTGCAGCAGTGGTGAACCTTTACAGGTATTGCCTACAAACCAAAATTTCAAGCCATTAGTTTGTGACCTTAACTCAAGACAATAAGAAAAGCAAGTCCATCTCTAATGCCTCATTCACACTGAGTGTGGAACGGATGTGATCTGGACGCCGGTTGGCTTCAGCAAAGATGAAAAAACACTAATTCCAATCAGAGCATTCTCACTGGCTGCGGTGCGGTGCAGATCCGGATGCATAGCTCCCGAAAGTTTAAAGTGAAGTTTATTTTTTCCAGACTTCGTATGTGGATTTCCCTGTAGCTAAAGAAATTACATGAGCCAGACAGGAGGTGAAACATGGGCTACCGGGGTGCATCTGGTATATTTCAAAATAAAACCTGTGTTGCATTTTCTTTCCTGCTTTTCCTTTTATTATTAATGACAAGGATATCAGTTCCCAGTGTTTGATAGTTCACATTATTTTTATTAGTATATCTTTTAACGTATTATGTCAAATTTTGTCAATGTTTTGCAAACTATTGGCAAACATTTATTGCTTTCATTCATTGGTTTCCGGAGACGTTCCGCATACGAACCGCAGTTGGTGTGAATGGCAGTATCTACGGAAGCTGTATGGAAACCAGACAGCATCTGTTACACAGTGTGAATGAGGTGTAAAAGGGTCAAATAACAAAATGAAAGTTTGAAGTGGCCTCGTTAAACCAATTACAAGTATTGAACATCTTACAGAACTCGGCTCAGTACAATATCTAAAAATGGAAAACGTATGGCACCACTGCAAACCTAACAAAACAAGGCAGTACACCTAAACTGACAGGTCAGACAAGAAGAGCATTAATCAGAGAAGTAGTCAAGAGGCCCATGGTAACTCTGAAGGAGCTATAGAGGCCTACAGCTTAGGTAAAAAAAATCTGTTGAAAGTACAACTACCCATTCCAAATCTGGCCTTTATGGAAGAGTAACAAGCGATTTTTGAATGAAAGCCAATGGAAGGTTCATTACAATTTTGCCACGAGCAATGTAGGGGAAACAAAAAACATGTGGAAGAAGGTGCTCTGGTCAGACAAGAAACATGACACATAACTTGTCTTTACTTGACCTCAAGGGCGTACGTTTGTTTATAAAATTGGTGGGGACAATAACCATAAACATGAGTGTGGTTTGAAGATTGGTGGGGACAATGAATAATCAAATGCTACGCCAAAGCTTAGCATTTGACACATACAGCCTAAAATTTGGCCATTTACGCATTTGGCCATATTTGTTACGGGAGGTAGGACTCCAGTAGAGAACGTAAATAAACTCTTTCTGCACCTCTAGAATGAGACGTTGACAGATCTGTATTTTTCTTCGTCTTTTTTGCTTTCTATCGGGTTTGTTTTTCTTTTCTCGAGATCAAATTATTAGTGGGGACAATTCAATAATGGAGGATAATAATGGTCAGGATAATAATGGAGGCTGGATAGTGATGGGGACATGTCCCTTCTGTCCATGCTAATTCTACGCTGTTGCTTGACCTACATCAAATTTGAGGGAATTTCTATTGATGGCATTCAAAGCAATACCACCGTTTTTTTTTTTTAGATACCCTGGTATACCTTTAATACCATGTTAATGCCCACCCAAACTACTTAAGTCTGTTCAAAGTCCCCAATTACCTTCATATGTATGTTTTTGAAATGTGGGAGGGAGATGACCAACTGTTGTTCTGTGAGAAACAGGCGAAGTCTACCCAAACTCTACCCAGGCAAACTTTATCCAACCTGAAAATTGTACATTTAAATCAGAGACAAGTGACAGTGCTCACTTCATAACCTCTTAATTTCTTGAGGCCACATTGTCTTGTTTTGTATGCACACAGTGCAGTAATTCATGCCTGGACTGACTTGCCAATTGGAACTCAAGTTCATTCGATCTGCATGTCTCCATTTAAGCATCTTTCACTGCTGCGGCACCCTTGAATACCAGAAAATATTCACCTGTTGATCACCCAGAAAAAAAGCCTGTCTCTTTTTATTGCTGTGGCAACCTTCCCACATCAACTCATCATTCTAAATCTATAACCCTGCACTTAAAAGCAGACTACTTTTAGATTGTGAGCCAGGCTTCTTGGAGTGAAAGGTCAGCTGAATCAGCCCAAGAGGGAGCTTCCAATTTTAGAGTATTACCAAAAATTACTTTTTTGATTGAGACACATTGTAGCATTTAGTCAATTAGTCCCCCAGCTAAGTGTCTTGTAGAAACATTGTTCTACTTCTGTTTTTACCTACTGGGGTCACTCGGTCATTCACCCCCTTATTCTGTCCCTTCAACCTTCATCGAATCACTAACTCATCCTCCTTACTCCCTCGTGTACCCTCCATCACTTGCCCCACCACCAGCAGATGGCTTTTATAGTTCTCCCGCTGAGAAAAAAGAGGGCTGTTAGGAACTTTATTCCTATAAATGCAGAGCCATTACTCTGTTTTAATGTGCAAGTCTGCACATCACATACTCTTGTTTGCCTCAAGCCCAAAGCTTCAAGGGAAGGGCAATAATGTCAAACAAATTGTGTAAGTAAATGGGCGGTGGGTTGTCCTAGAGATGAGCACATTACCTCTCCGCATGCCAATAAGACACTGAGGTAGCATTTCGCTGAAAAGCTATTTACTGAAATGCAAAAAAGAGTGAAGGCTTGAAGCAAAGATGCTGACAGGATGGAAACCTGTCTTCATCAATCTTAGTTTGCCACGTTTTCCCTGTACAAGTCACTTCCTTGTCCTCTCCGTGCAAGGAGAGGTGTTCCAGACATTAAGTGAACAGCTGGTGTGCATGGTCACAGGATTTTCACACTGCACCTGAGTGGGGAGGATTCCAGGGTTTTGATGGACACTTCTGAGGATGATAATAAGATTTCATGATTGAAACTGAAGCCAAAAGAACTTCAGAGTCATTTTTGCAGTGTAACAATGAAGTCAAGCTTATGATTTTCATTTTGGCAATTCCATATCCTTTGACACTAAGGCTATTTCCTCCATAACATCTCAGTGTTTATGAACCTCTAAATACTTGTTCTGTCTAACCATTTTACTTGCCTAAATGTTTAGTTCCTGTCATACAAAAATGTCTCAGTTAATGCCATGTGACTGATGACATATTTACAGTTTTACAGATTTATAGTGCTGGTCTTCCAGTAGCTCGGTGCTTGAGGAGCATTAGCCCTTTAATAGGTAATGGGCTTGTTCAACTTCTGAGCTAGCCCTTGGTATAGCTTGCTTTTCTGTGATCAACTTGTCTCCACTTTGGGTCCACATTTTCTTTTCCTCAATTTTAACACCAAGCAAGGGTAAGACCAGGTTGCTTATCTTGGCACTCAAAGAAAAACCTAATTGACTCTTCTTTCCTTCTTCCTCATCTTTTCAGCTTGTCTGCAATGAGCCCTTAGGTCTTTCTTAGCCTGAAGCCATCCTTCTGTCAGGGGACATTATTCTTCTTTGGTCCCAGCTTAAGAGGCAAGGTTTCTTGTAGCAGGTAAAACTGGGGTGACAGAGAGAAAACAGCTTTGATCTCTCCCGTCTTCACATCGCAGAACCAAGATGACAGGCAAGGGAGTCTTAGAAACACTTTATTCCACCAAAGGTGCTGGAGAGAAAACACTCAAGCTTGTAAAAATGCCTGCAAATCTTGGCTCTTACATTCACTGAAACCCAAACAATACCTAAGCTGGCCCCTTCTGTGTCCCCTATAGTGTCTTCCAGAGACTAAGAAATCTTCATATCTGGCTTTGCGCCTGTTTTAGAGGCTCCATATGGAGGTGGTGTTTTATCATTCTCATGCTTGCCCCCCAGTAAATATCTGTTTTTACCATCTCAGTCTTTTGCGGCCTCCTATAGACTACAAAACTGCCCTGCCTTGTAAGAGACATGATCGTCAAGGACATGCTCCAGGTGGTTAATACAACACATAAAAGAGGCTCCAGATATTGACTCGTAATAACCCATTTAATCTTTTTGTTATTCTTAAAATAAAATTGACAGTGCTCGATGAAAAGCTTCAGAGGATGGTCACCACACATATTTTATGTCCAGTGGGACAAAAAAATTGCCACTGCCACACCATTATGTATTTTTAGAAACTGCAGTCTCCTCTCTGTTTCACAGACACAGTTCTTGTAAAACTAAAGTGCATTGTAAAATTTCAGGGCCTTTGAAATCCAAGGTATCTGGCTTGTTCAAATGAGTATGCTCTGCCCAGTCTGTTTTTTTTTTTTGCTACTTTAGTAGATCCTGAGGAAAGTTGAACTTCTTGTGTTGAAATGTTTTATTTTGTATGTCTTCATTTAAGCCACAGGAACAACATATTATACACAGTGACTGAACATAACAGTATGACCAGCGGCATAATAATGCGTTGGTTCCTGTTAAACAATGTGCAAAACAAATGGGCAATCCCCAAAGGGCTCAGTTTATGTCAATCCAGCACATTGTTGTCCCCTAAAAAGCTTTAGTGAAAACTATATCTCTGTGTGGAAAACTGTGATTCAGTCTAGCTAAAAATAGTATGAGTAAGGGTGGGTACTTGACTGCGAGGTTTATGGATGTGGAGAGGTACGTTTGGACATTAACACATTAACTTAGAGGACCAAATATTCACTTACTGCCTAATATATCCCACACACTAATAAATGCACTGAAGAAGGGTTAATCAAGCCCCTTTCAAACAGGCCATGAAAAACGGTAATTTCCCGGACTTTGTCTGTTTTGCTTTTGAGTCTGAAAGAAATCTGCCGGACTTTGTCCGGATACCCTTTACCCGTAATTTTACGGATGAAGACCTAGTAACAAGAGCAGACTTTTTGCTGTATGTAGCATGCATTCAGATTATCAGGTAATGTTCCGGATAAACTGGAGGGGTGTGGGGCGGTGGGGAAAAGGGGAAGGGGGAGGGAACGCTGTGAGTGCACACATTGATGACGTATAAATGTCACTATTTTTCTTTCAACTTCTTCATCAATGTCTCTTAAGCGTTCCATGTGCGCAAAATGTGCAATTGTGTGCACATCTACTCGTGTCTGCAACATCTACATGTGTGCAACATCTACATGTGTGCAACATCACAAAGACGAGCACTGGGAGTAGATCTGCTGTTTCGTGGACCATCTTTACAATAATCCATTTGTTTGGGGAAATGGCACGTACGCCCGCGTACTAAGTTTACGTCATATCCACATACAATGTTATTTGTTAGTGTTTTTCTTTCTCTTTAATTGGCATTCTCTTTTCGGCTGGTGCTAGGTCAATCTTCAGACTTCTTCTCTCTCGCTGACACAGAGTAACTTTCTCTCAGACAAATATCTGTTGCAGTTGCTTTACTTGTTACATGGTTTAAATACAAAATAACAAATCAGAACCAAAAAATCTAATAAAATATCTACTCTTTGTGCCCACTTGTGTTGGACCTTAGACAATATTGAATGTGTATTTTATTTGATCAGTAGTGTCTGCTTCTTTAGCAAATAAATAAATAGGGTCCCCTTTTTTTCATAGGAAAATACAGGATGTTTTCTACTGGATATACAGTGGAGCTTTGGGACCACACCCAACAGGGAATAGCTAAAATCTGCAAATTCCTGAAACCTCCTCCCAAAAACGCTTATAACTACCTATTTTAATAGTTCAAATATAAAATATACCTTGATATGCATTAATACACACAGTGGAAACTGTCTTAGCAGTACCAAAGAAGGGCAAACAAAGCCTTCCTTAGCTCAACTTTTCGGTACAGCCAATCAGTACCAAGGAAAATGAACGGTGCTTCTGGATTGAACTACAACACTAGCCAATAGCATGTCAAGTAGCATTGTACCTAGGTAGTATAGCTCCCCAAGCTGCATTTTCTTTTGAAAATTTACAAATATATCCACAAATAGGCACATTTTTCATGAATAATTTGGTGTTTTGTTCCACAGAAAAATCCACAGATATGTACCGTGAAAAGGTGGGTGTCCAATGTCCAAAAGGACCCTTTTATGTAAATTGCCTCTTGGCATGTTGCCCAGGTTGCTTATACATCTGGACTAAGACTAACCACAAGTCCTGCCATTGAAAACACGTTTTATGAAAGAATAGTGGTTGAGCAAAAGCACACCACTGTCTCTGGTGTTTCTCTTTGTTTATAAATGTATAAATTGCTGCATTTTGCTGTTATCACCGTGCTGCTTCATTTAGTTTGAATTTTTTTGGGTGCCTGTAAAAACATAAAAACAATGCTGTACATACACCTATGGATGGAAAAAGTGAAGTTAGTTCTGTTTGGAGTGGCTCTCTAGTCTGCAGTCTCTGGATAATGTCACCTTAGAGCCCAAAGGACTCCATTCTTCTCCTGGCATAGCGGGAATAGGAAAAAGGGGAAAAAAAGATAGGTAAACAGAGCCATTAGAGACAAATCTATTTCTGAAGAAAACAAAATCACATCATCAAACAAGAGAAGAAGAAAAATATGACCCTGCAGCCCTTCGGGTCTAGGCATTGCAATGATAGCGGACTATGGCATTTGTCTTTATCAGTCTGCCTTGCGGGAGGGAGAGGGTGGTGGGAAGGTGTGAGAGAGAAAAGAGAATGAGAAAGACTTTGAAAACAAAAAGCTCTGCACCTTCTTTACTCATCACAAAATCGCAGACGTATCTGTTACATTCCCGACTTCATGCGACATGAACTGCATGGATATGATCACTGCACTTCCATACATGTTTTGTGGCTTTGCTGCTTGTGGGGCTTACAGATAGTCATTCTTTAAATATAGCATAGTGAAGCACTCACTGGACAGAGAGCCACAGCCTCATCAGTCATAGCTCGCCTGGGGAGGCTTGCACAGTTTCATCAAAATGACAGGATTGACTTTCCAGATTTTCTCTTTTCTCTTTGACATTTGGTTGTTTATCCTGCTTTGCAAGACCAGCACCAAGAAGCACTTCATAGGATCATGTGCACACCTTAAAATAACTAGTGATCGGAGATGGCCTAAAATGCAATAACACCCACATAAATATATATATATATACATATATATACATATACATACATATACACATATACATATATATACATACATATACACATATATATATATATATATATATATATATATATATATATATATATATATATATATATATATATATATACACACACACATATATATATACACACACATATATATATATATATACACACACATATATATATATATATATATATATATATATATATGTATATATATATATATATATATATATATATATATATATAACTGATAAAGCTTAAGCTTTGAACAGTGTTTTAGATGGAGAGGTGGTTCTAGGTCGAAAGTAAATCAACATTTGTTTTTAAAATGCTCACAAATATCTTAATAATCTATATCAGGGCCATTATTATTTAAGTTTTGCCTCTTCTTGCCCAAACAACTAAAGGTTGTATTATTTTATCTTTTTAATTCATGTGGACTTGTTAAGTATGAACAAAATCTGAGTCTGTTTACTTTTTCCTTCATGGTTAATGTCCATCCTTTGCTCCTTTTACATAGAAATAGGTTTGCCACCGAATACACTGGAACCACTGTATTCCAGTTTTATTATTATTTTTTAACGATATTTTGGAACTAATGGCCTTTATTGAACAGTAAATTGACAGGAAATAGGGTGGAGAGAGAGGGGTAAGACATGCAGCAAATGGCCTGAGACCAGAAATCAAACCCAGGACAACCGTGTTGAGGATAATAGCCTCTTTACATGCTCTCCCACTGTATCCTAGTCTTAAATGATAGGAAAAGATAAAACACTGAAAATTAAACTTTTCACCTTCTCTCATATCTGTTGTTATCTCAAAAATGTTTAATCAAATAATTGGATTGTTTCTTGGTCACATTCTTAGCGTTAACAAATTAGGTTAACACAACTTTAAATAAAACATGAAATACCAGAATTTGCTTGGCCCCCTAGACCTACTTTGGCACCAGCTAACAACCAATTAGACAGATGTACCTTAACTGTGAAATAAATGTTCACAGTGAATATCCTGCTCTTAAAGTGACAGTGTGTAGTTTTTACCATTAATCTTTGGAAATATCTATCGAAATGTTGTTGAAAATGAAAATGATTCCCAATCTTTGAAAAATGTTGCCGGCTTTGGAACATATAACCATAAGAAGCGGGTCTAAATGACATGGGCGCAGGTGCAAGTCTCTGGGGGACGCCATATTGGACGCCATGTGGTCAAAACGCATTTAGACCGGACTCTTCCTCTACCTCTATTTCTCCCTCTCACTCCCCCACTCCCTCTTGAAAAAGGAATGCTGTCAATCTACATGTAAAATATCAACATGAGAAGAGAAACCGAAGGGAACAAACTTTAGCAATGCTAGCAGCTAGATTCGTGTACAAAAAAAGGAATGACTGCTATTACAACATGTTAGGCTTAGCCTACAAAATGCTGAAAAGTTTCACCATTCATAAATGTTGTTGTTTTACACATTTACCTCTTCGCTCGTTGCCAGTGAGGAAACAGAGTCCGATGTGCTTGTCATCTTCCTGCATATATGATTTCGCTGGAGGTTTAACGATCTGGCGATTGTAGTAGACGTGTTCGAAAATTGCGCAACAGCACTCCCAGGGATTTTTGACCTTTATGGCCATTTGTTGGTAAGGTCGTAACACGAAAAAAATAAAATACAGCTTGCTTGCAATGACTTAGATATGTACTGCCCCTATTGCCAGTAAAACTTCACACTTCACTTTAAGCAGAAATAATAATCACTATGTTCGTCTTTCGTCTCTCCATTCTAAGGCTAATAGTTAAAGTAATCGAAGTTTTTCAAGTGTTTGTCCACCTACCCCAGTCTCACAAGTTGAAAATTTGATCCAATGCTGGCATTTGAGGAAAAGTTAAAAGAATTAATACGGTGAATTTCATAGCCTTCCCACTCAATAGGTTCTGAGAAAAGTCAGGGGCAATCCACACTCCCCAAAGTCATTAGGATTCATTGCAGGGAATCAGAAATGTCAGGGCAGTCCATCTAATAGTTTCTGAAAAGATGACCAAAGGGCTGAACAAATGATATTGCCATCCCCAAAAGGTATTTGCATCTTTCCTTTTCCTTTTTGTATCAGTTGCTTTTGCGTCATAACAAAATTGACTTTGGAGGTTTTCTTTTTTTTGGTCCATGTTGCAATGCAGTTTTTCCAGAATCATAGCTGATACCAAGGTCTGGCAAATGCCTCATCATTATGTCTCTCCAATCTCATTCATTTTTTAGATATTTTTTCTTCTGCCTAGAGCCAAGTATTTTAGAAAGGCTGTATGCATCGCATCCTGACTCACGGCTATTTAGTGGCTCTGCTGTTTTCTGCCTTTCTTCTCCCTCTGTTCAGTTTGAATACCCCTGGGAAATTTGGCTGTCTGAAATCTTTTTAGTCTTGCTGACCGGGTTTTATTTCCCCTCACCAGTTTGCAGTTTGCCTGGGCACTCCCACTAACTTGGACAGCTAATTGTCTGCAAAAGGGATTTTAGTGTAATGTTGTATTGCTGAGTGTTATACTAATGTTGTATGGTTGAAAACACACACGAGATGTTTTTTTGGGGGTAATTTTAACTTTTTGAGGTGTCTCCTTGAAGAAGTCTACAACATGTAAAGGAACTAGACAACATTTTTGGTCAATCTATTTTTTGGGGAAATGCAATTACCAGGATCTTTGCTTTTCAACAAAATGCCCAGGTAGTGCTTTACAGAACTGTCATGGGGATATTAAGAAACGGGAGGTTATTAAAGCAGCGACATCAGGACTTACATCCGACATCTGAGCAATGTGTAGCAGAAGGCAGGGGGTGTGATAGTGCCAACATCGTCTGAAAGCTCTGCCAGTGCTTTCTGAGTGAAATGACAACACAGTCTTGTGCGGCTGGTAAGCTATCTGCCATCTGGACACAGTTGCATGACTCAAACGTCTTAATTAGAAACTCTTACTCTGTTCACATTAAACAAAAGTACCCAATCATTTGTGTTTTTTTTCTTGGTTGTCAGTTGTTCTTGAAAGTGAATGCAGATGGGATGGATATGGCAATGTTGACCAAAAGCCATTATTCATATCATAATGTTGTGCCTTGCACGTTTTGCTGGATGGATTATTTATACATTTCTCGAAATTTCAACTTTAACAGGAAAACTGCCAAATAGCAGACTAATGGTGATGGATGTTGTGATAGTTGCACTCTTATTTTAGCCCTGCAAGGCTGAATAAAAATGTTGTAACTTCTCGGCCTATCCCCCCCCACCCTCTTTGCTTCAGGTCAGAACATTACATTCCCTCCAGTGGCTCTCTGGGTTACTGTAGGCCTGGCTGTGTGTCTGCTGGGGCTACTCATCGCTCTGGCTGCTGTCTGCCGCAGGAAGATCAAGGAAAGCTGTGAGGAGGCCAGGAGAGAAGGTAGGACGAAGAAAGAAGGTTCATGTTTAGCCCTCTGTATTTTTTCTGGTTTTTGTTGATGATACCATTGAAATTCTGTATTCAAATCAATATCTGAGGGCTGCTTTGCTTATTAGGAGCCAGAGATTGTGAATTTAGTCTTAGACTTGGGCTCAAGTCACACTTAAGTTGCAACAAAAGGGACTTAAAACTTGACTTAGACCCGCTCTCTAATAATTTAGTACTTGAGTTTTATTGAAAATTTCTATTTCATTTAACTAGGAGTGAAAGTATCCCAGTATGTAAACCATAGACTGCGGCTCTGACAGATGATGCAAAAATGCCCTTTCACCCCTTCTCAAGCCATTGATTAAGTTGAACATTCCTTTAACTTACCAAAAATAACGTACCAACAGTGCATACATATGTTGCAGCATCAGTGTGGGAGGGACAACAGGAGGACGAGAGATGGAGCTGAAAGCAGTGATGAGATGTTAGCTGCTCAAGGAACTTTGACAATCAAGAGGGAGTTTTCCTTAATGCATATAGCAGGATGTCGAAAGGCGGGACACATATCTGTGACAGAGAGGAACATCATTACTCGGGTCCAGTAATTAGCGTCGCAGAATAGCTTAGTGTCCCCGCAAGTGCAAAAGGAAAAAGTTTTGAAATGAGATAGATACTGCAAAGCCACCAGCTCTGCTGTAATGAGTTCTGCTCAGAGTGGTGGAGACATTTAAATAAAGGTCAGCCAGAGTCTGCACCAGGCCCCAGAGGTTTAAAAATAAATATGGAAGTGACACAGACTCAGAGGAAAGAGTAAATAGCTGCATGGAACATATGAAATCAAATGAAATGGAAAGAGAGAAATATAATGCAGTTCCTCCCACTGGCGAGGGCCTCAGAGGGTTGCGGGGCCCTTTTCTTCAGTGGACTGGATGAGGTGCTGATTCTCCCGCCTGCAGCCCGGACACTGAAGGCGGGATTCATTATTTGGTCATCCACTGTCTGCCTTATTGAAATGTTAAATCTTTTTTTGTTCCCTGCTAGCACAGCTTTTGGAGTCTTAAGGGGTTTTCAGTCACAAACCTGAACACTTCTTTACAATCATGCAGACTATTATACTCCTGATGGACGGATAGTGTATGAATATGGAAGGGAAATGGGCTCAAAACAGGACTGCTATTCACACATTTAGAGCTCTTGTAGGGGCAGCAAACGGAGATGTGCAAACTAATTGTGGTTGTCTTATCTTTTAATGGTATTCTTGGGTCTAACCAGATTGAAGTTGACTCTCTCTTCACTGTGACTGGATAGGGAGGGTAGAAAGGTCAGTAAACGTAGAGAAGTGGGTAAGTCGTTTTTCTTCCCTGTCATAATCAATGTGGAGCACTAGAACTGGTATCATAACAGAGCAGAGCAGCTGTGGGATTGCAGTTTTTCCAGAGTCAGTGTCAGTGTGTGGCTGAGCACCAGCATGGCTCTGTTCTCTTAGATATTCTATTACCTCATCGGACATCTTCATATAATTACTATGTAAAGGAGGCTGGGTTTCCAATGTACGCTTTCACTGCTCTACCCAAAGTCAGTCATCCGTCTCTCCTAAGCTCCTTTTACATTCAGACAAGCATGAGATTTAATCAAACCTTCCCTTGGGATCATGCAGAATCGACATGGGACAGGTTTCCCCCTGTGTGAGTAAAATAGCTCCATATCGGAGGCCTTGTTTCCCCCTATGGGCTTTTAACAATGGGGCACACATGTTTCACAGAGGTTAACCTTTTGGTAAATAAGCCTTGCTTTAGGCCAAATGCTACCATTGATCAGCTGTGTCTGCATGCAACTCCAATGGAATAACTAATGTTTTAGACCTTGTCGTTTATGTCATTTCTGACCAAAATACTGCCTAACAAAAGCTTTTTAATAAAGAAACACAACATTATTTCTCTGTTTATCAAGAGCTGGTATTGAGAAGTATAGAAGATTGTTTAAAAATGCTGCACAAATGCAGGAGTCATAAAGCAATGTGTCCTAACAAACATAAAATGGTTTATGTGTTGCTGTGGTGTTTTTTGTGGAGCAAGAAATAATTAACCTGGCCTTAAATCAGTATATATACAGGGCCTTGCTAAAGCATTCATACCCATTGAACATTTTCACCTTTAGATTTTTTTCCATTCTTTTCACCATTTGCCATGTTATTATCTTTAAAATCTATTGACAAATTACAATCTGATATTGAGATCTGTACTTTGTAGAACCATATTTTGCTGTAATTACAGCTCAAAGTCTTGGGGTGTATTTCCCTTCCAGCTTCCCCATGTGTAGGGTTTGAGATCCCGGCCTAATTTCCTTTGCAAAGTAGCTAATTCAGATTTGAAGAGGAGCATAGCAATTTTCAAGTGTTGTCCCAAATTATCAATTTGATTTAGGTCTGAACTTTGAATAGGCAATTCTATTACATAGGTATTCTTGGATATAAACCAGGGGTCAGCAACCTTTACCATCCAAAGAGCCATTTCTGCCTTTTGTCTTTGCAAATCAATTTTGTCCAAAGCGACAAGGTTACAGCACCATTTGAAATACCACAATTTGTTTTACTTACCATAGAAAAATACTTTGTTCTGTAACTACGTCTAGATTTTAGATAAAAGATTAAAAAAAATTTTTTTTTACAAAAAGAGAATAAATGCATTTTCTTGAATTCTGTATTTATCAGGGAAAATAGTACAGTTTGTGACCTAATAAAAAAATATTAACTGACCACTAGTTTAGTTCTGTTGTAGAACTACTCTGCAGAAATGACCAAAAAACATTAGTATTTCCTTGTATTTATCCCCATCCATATTCCCATCGACTCTGAACTGCTCGCATTCCCACAGCATGATGTGGTCACCACTTTGTTTAACTGGTAGGATGGTGTGTTCACGGTGAGGTGTGTTTTCTGCCATATACAGTGGGGCAAAAAAGTATTTGGCAAACACCAATTGTGCAAGTTGTCCCACTTAAAAAGATGAGAGAGGTCTGTAATTTTCATCATAGTTACACTTTAACTGTGAGAGACAGAATGTATAAGAAAAATCTAGAAAATCACATTGCATGATTAAAAAAAAATAATTTATTTGTATAATGGTGCAGAAAAAAAGTATTTAGCACCTACAAACAAACAAGAATCGACCTCACAGACCTGTTACTACTACTTTAAGAAGCTCTTCTATCCTCCACTTGTTACCTGTAATAATAGCACCTGTTTGAACTTGTTATCTGTATAAAAGACACCTGTCCACACTTTCAAGCTGTCAGACTCCAACCTCCACCATGGCCAAGACCAGAGAGCTGTCTAAGAAGACCAGGGACAAGATTGTACAACTCCACAAGACTGGGATGAGGCAATCTATAATAGGCAGGCAGCTTGGTGAGAAGAGATCAACAGTTGGAGCAATTATTAGAAGATGGAATAAATGCAAGATCACTGACAAACTCTCTCGATCTGGGGCTCCATGCAAGATCCCACAGTGTGGGGTATAAATGATCCTGAGAATGGTGAGGAAACAGCCCAGAACTACACAGGGGGAACTGGTCAATGACCTGAAGAGAGCTGGGACCATGGTAACAAAGGTTACCATTTGTAACACAAAACTTAGTCATGGATTAAAATCCTGCAGTCTCCCTGCCTGGGCCAGCACATGTCCAGGGCCATCTAAAGTTTGTCAGAGACTATCTGGATGATCCAGAGGAGGATTGGGAGAATGTCATGTGGTCAGATGAGACCAAAATAGAACTGTTTCGTATAAACTCCACTTGCCATGTTTGGAGGGGGAAGAATGCTGAGTTTCATCCAAAGAACACCATACCCACCTTGAAGCATGGGGGTGGAAACATTATGCTTTGGAGCTTCTTTTATGCAAAGGGGATAGGATGACTGATCTGTATTAAGGAAAGGATGAATGGGGCCATTTATTGTGAGATTTTGGACAAAAACCTCCTTCCATCAGTTAGAGCATTGAATATGAAATGTGGTTGGATCTTCCAGGATGACAATGATCCCAAACACACATATGACCTGAAGACATTTGATCTCTGTCATTGCCAACCAAGGACACTTTACAAAGGATTGAAATGAACCTTTGTGCCATTTACCACTCCTGCCATTTACCTTCCTGCCATTTTATTTTACATTCTGTCTCTCACAGTGCAGTGAAGTGTACCTATGATGAAAATTACAGGCCTTTCTCATCTTTTTAAGTGGGACAACTTCCACAATCGGTGGCTGCCAAATATTTTTTTGCCCCACTGTATAGTATTCTGCTAGCAAGTTCAACCTTTGCCTTATTTGACTAGACCACCTTCTAAACATGTTAGCTGTGCCTCCTACACTGACTTTGGCTAACTGAAACTTGAATACTTTGTGTCTTTCATTCTTCTTGCCATTCTTCCATGAGGTGCATATTTGTGGAGTGCAAAGCTAATTGTATATTTTGATCTTCCCACCTGAGCTGTGGCTCTCTGCAGCTCCTCCAGAGTTACAAAAGTTTACTTGGGCGCTTTTCTATATCGGTGTTTCTAAACCCAGGTCCTCAAGGCACACTGACCTGCATGTTTTAGATGTTTGCTGAACTGCAATCATCAGAATCAGGCGTGTTAAAGCAGGGGCACATCTAAAACATGCAGGGCAGTGTGCCTTGAGGACCTCGGTTTGGAAACATGGCTCTAAATAATGGTCTCAGTGCCCAGACTGTCAGTTCAGGTGGACACCCACATCTTGGAATACTTGCAGTGCTGCCAATCTCTTTCCTTTTTCATATGATATATTAAACTGTCATGCATGAAAGAGCGTGGAATGTTATTTTATATCCCTACCCTGATATTAACTTCTCCACATCTTCCTTGGTCTTCTTGATGCTGTTTGCTCTTTAATGTTCTGCAACAACAAATCCAAGGCCTTCACATAACAGATGAATTTGTACTGGGATTAAACTGCACAATGGGTTGAACCTTTTTACTAATTAGGTGACTTCCTAAGGCAGTTAACAGAACTGAATTTAGGGGTGTCAGACTAAAGGGGGCTGGAAACATAGGCATGTCACACTTATTTGTAGAAAAAAAGTATTTGAGTGAAAAACTTTTGTGACTGTAAAACATTTCAAAAAAGGTTAAAAAGGTATAAATCATTTTACAAGGAATTCTTGAAGGCACAGATTTACAAACCTTTTTAATAACTCATGGTGTCATAATTTCTTAACATCAATATTTAATCAAATAAAAATTATATACAGAACGGAGAATGTTTTTCTTCTTCTAACTCTCCCACTGCTTATGCATTTTGTCAATCTTTCACACTCAAGCAGTAAATGCCTCTTTTTTGCCACCACATGTTGCAAATGCAGCCAGCTGGGATATAAAGTTGTTATACTCTGTGCACAACGGAGATGGCTCTTAGTCACTTCTCTCTGGCTGCCCTCATATTCACCCTGACCTTAAGGTGCCTTGAAATGAGCGTCACTCTCCTGTCAAAGCATCATCACCTAAGGTATTTCTGCCACTGCCACACTGCTAAGATGGTTGGTGGAGTGGAAAATGCTTTATGCATCTGTGGTAATTTTACACTGCAATTCTGACTATGTGAAGTAGTGTGCATAGGGTATTTTGCAGGGTGATTTTGCACATTTTTCCTTACAAAGGTGTACACAAATTTTACTTTTTTGTATTAAAGTTGCAAACATAATGTTGGCATTATTTTACAGAGAACTGCACAGTCCCACATTTGAATCAATAAACCAGTAATGGTATCAATATTAACATTGTGAGGTAATGATTTTATACAGAACACACAGTGGAATGTGCTATAAATATATACACACACAGACTGTTTGAATCTTGAAATGCATCACTGTGCTGCTACTTTTATGAAAATATTTTGTTTATTAATTTCCTAAGAGGACACCAGTCTCAGCAGTCAGAGTTGAGGAAAATTGTGCTAAAATGCATCAATGTAATACATATATATTGTGTAGCCCTGGCATTTAGTTCTGGTTTATCAAGAGATTATTCTGAAGCTACAGAGAGTGCAGATTCATGTTTCGAATTTATACAACCTATTTTTAGCCCATATCCACCCATATCCACATGCGTGTCCTGTGACAGTCATCACTACTGGGTTACCCTCCTTACTGTGTTGACAGTGGGTTTTCTGAAAGCCAGCAGCTAAAGTCTAATGTGATTAGAGTCTTTGTGAAAGTGCTGGATAGGAGGTTAAAGGCTGGATGTGACTCATTGTGTGTGTGTGTGTGTGTGTGTGTGTGTGTGTGTGTGTGTGTGTGTGTGTGTGTGTGTGTGTGTGTGTGTGTGTGTGTGTGTGTGTGTGTGTGTGCGTGCGCGTGTGTATGATGTGATGGGGAAGCATTGTGTGGAACATCATCGTCATATAGCTCTTTTATCACAGCTTGTCCTTCGAGCTGTGAAGGAGCCGCTCGCTGTTGACTTGCAATGAAATGACGACATTGTGCGCCTGCCTTTGTGCTGTGGCTCCCGCTGATAATGGAACCTCTGTCTCTTCCCACAGCTGAGGAGGCCAAGGAGCTGGAAGAAGAGGAATTAAAGACAGGTCAGTCGATTCCTACCTGGTCAAGTCCTATTATCTCATGTGGTGTGGAAAGAGTTGCAGTTGAAAGGGCACCAGCTAAAGTTTTACAACTTTCATCCAGTTATTCATATAGATACATTTGTGCAATCCACACTCTGTGGTGTAATACGAAACAAACAAACAAACAAAGAAACAAAGAAGTATCTACTATACTTTATGGCCATAAGATTCATATATAATATTGGCAGAACACTTCACTTGACCTATTTTCACTGTAGGACCCAACACACAGTTATCCAGATTACATGGTTGGCTTATTTAAAAATTATTCCGGGAATAAAAACACAAAGTGTTTTGATCTACTGGTGCCAGCCCTGTCGTCTGGAAAAGTTAAAAGCAAATTAACAGACCCAGAAAATATTCTGCCATGCAAAATGTCAAATCATGCGAAGAGAAGAAAACACACTGTTGACATATTCAATGTGTACATGAATTCTACCTCATTTAAAGAAACTAATTAGTGAAAAAAAAAAGAGTCAAAGAGAAGGAAACTCTGCACTGTCTGTATATTTAGTGGTAACAACTTATACTCGAAAAGAAGACTGGTGAAGTGCTGCACACAAATCAGTTTCTATAAAGCTAATATTTTTGTCATTCTGACATGTTTTAGCTATTTTAGACTTTATCATGACCGACAGAGATGTCAAAAGTATTCACATTCAATACTCAAGTTGAAGTATAGATACTAGGGTTTAAAAAGACTTCTGTAGAAGTTGAAGTATATAGTGAAGTTTTTTACTCAAGTAAAAGTAAAAAAGAACTGGATTCAAAACTACTTAAAGTATAAAAGTAAAAGTAATGTAATTTAAAAAATGACATCAAAGAATAAAGCTTAAGCCACACCTTCCCCCAAAAAAGAAAGGCCATAATTATTATAATGTTATATAAAAATGTTAATTTTGAAACATTTCGGATACACAAGGCCAGGCCTATTCAACTAGCGGCCCCTGGGCCGGATCCGGCCCTTTTGAATTTGTTAGTGGCCCGCTAAAAGCTGCCAGAAACTCAATTTGACTTGTATGAATACAATGCGTAAGTATCAAACCTATATCAGAATTGGTTTGAGACTGAACTTCATAAGCCAGTAGTAGTAGTTCGCTGATTTATAAACGATCTATAGGTAACTATGGCAACGCAGAAGGGAGTGGATAACTCCGCTTGCACATAAACGCTGATTGGCTGAAAAAGTGTGCAATAGCGATAAAACTGCCATTCTGACTGAAGAGCACAGCAGAAAACCTTGGATAAGAAAAGCTGATGATAAGCTTAATAATGTCTGTTTCCAAATGTCCGCGCTTCTGCACCAAATGGTCAGGGGTGTTAATTATAATCTGTCAAAATGACAAGTGGCCTTCGGATTTTCCGTCACCGTTGTAAAAAAAAAAAAACAACTGACTAATATGGGAAATATTCAGGACCCCTGTGTGCACAGTATGCAATGGATCGCATACAAGCGGGGTGTCAGAATGGTAGATTATGATCAAACAACTGTCAAATTCTATCCAGTTGGCGCATTTCTTGTGTCTTCTTAATAAAAGACTTAATGAAACAGGAGTAACGAGGCTATTTTTAAAATGTAAAGAGTAGAAAGTACAGATAATTGCGTGAAAATGTAAGGAGTAGAAGTAAAAAGTAGGCCCATAGATAATTACTTCAGTAAAGTATAAATACCCAAAATTTCTACTTAAGTAAGACACCTTTGATGACTGACCAGAATAAACAGAGAGAAAAGGTTCCTGTTCAACTTCTAACTGCTGCTTTACATTTTAAGAGACAAAGCTGAAAATATTCATTATGTACTTTATTACATACTTTTACTGACAGTTTAAAAATGTGTTGCTTGGTAAAATAATTTAACAGCGGAGAACTTTATAAAGGCAATAATTAGAAATTAAATATTACTTTGCCAAAGTTAGGTAAATAGTGACAATAATATTGTCTAAGAACAAGTTTAAAATGCAACACAAATGAATATATATTTGACAAATATTTCAACAGTGCGATTCAAGGTGACAGGCTGCATCTCTTAATAAAACAGAAGTTCAGTTTTACCCACCATTGATGCTCAGTTCACACGGAATTTTTGGGTGAATCTGTCGATAGAAAAGCCAAATCAGACTGGGAACAGCTGAAGCCCAACCAGGGACTGACGAGCTGAACCAGGGATTTGTCTGCAAATGGTCTGTAAATTAGCCAGTGGCTAGAAGGCCTATGTACAAGGCGTTATTTTTTAACATTGACTATGCGCTTCCCATGACCAAATAAACATGGCTTGAAGAATAACCCATATATGTTTTGCCTTAAGATAGGTACCTTTGTTCTAGTGTTTTTGAAGCTAAGAGAATAAAAAAAACCTTTCCCGTTGCATGCAACTTACTCGACCCAGAGATTTCCTCTAGCCGAATCTTCTTCAGAAGAAAAAAGACCCTGAGAGCCAAGTTCATTCTTTCCAGTTGCCAATCAAAAAATGGCTAACAAATCCAGAGTCAATCAACTTTTTAACAAAACTATTTAACAACACAAATCTTTTAATAGCATAGTTGTCTTGAAAAGGATAACAATTAATAATCAATGGCATTTTTGCATCCTACTTATGATATCGTCCGTGTTCTTTATTATCTGTTACCAGCTCCTCCAAACATCTTCACCAGGCGAGCTCCTTTGACCAGTGACACAACGAAAATATGATTGGCTGATCAAAACATTTATCAGATATTATTTAGTCCGGAAGTTATATTATTTTAAAGCGGAAGGTATTCAGACAAGCTCAGTGAACGTAGACTAGAATATTATTTATCTAATTTCCTTCCTTATAGAAAATAACTATAAAGTGCACCTCTCCAACAGAAAACCCAATTCAAGCTCATTTCACACCATTATATTGTACCTCTGGGGCTTTCTCTGGGATTTTTGAAAGTTATGTTAATTCGCAGCTGATAAATACTAACACCAATATTTTCACAATACTATATTTAAGATTTATTTACCCTGTGTGGTTAATATGTGTGTTTAGGACGTTTTTGTTGCCACACAAAATGTTCCACGTTATTAGAGTTTTGTTCAAATAAATTGTATGTTAAGGTTTAGCAGAGCTGCAGCTTTAGAGACAGATTTTAAAGAAATGCAACAGCTTTATTCAACTGAACATAAAGGCACCAGGAAAATTACATTTTTGCTTTTTTGAAAAATAATTTCTTCATCTTGTACTGGTTTTATGTTAGTCTCCAAATGTTTTTCGCAGACATTTTTATATTCATGAGTTTTCTTGAGATACGATTTAATACATCTAACGTGACTTTTAAAATATTCTGTGAGATAACTGGTACCCTCTAAATTATTTTGCCAGTTCTATGATCAGAGATTTGGACAGTAACAAAGTAGTCTCTTATAACTTTAATATGGGGTTAGTAGAGAAACTGGATGATAATGTTTTCAATCATAATTTACAAGCAGCAACGTGTCAGAATGGAAAGATGATGTCAACATTGTCTCTAAAAAAGAAATCTTAACTAACTGTCTAACAATTTCACTGAAAGGAGAAAAGTTTACTATATGTCACGAAATGTAACACAATATTCCTATCTTTTTTTACTTTTTTTTTTAGGATTTATCCCAGAATCAGCCTCCATTTTTTCCCTATTGCCAGTTGGCTTCTCCCAGCAGTTTACCTTGTAGCCAAAGAAAGAAGGACTTTTAATTTAAACTCATCATGAAAACAGAATCCTCTTTTCAAATCTCTTTTTCAAAGATTTGCTGAGTATTTACATTTGGCCTCTTAGGAGTGCTGCTGAACCGAGACGGAATACTGCTTTGTGTGCTTTTTTTTGCATGATTAGGGTGATTGTGATATTTTGCTTGGCAGAAATATGACCTTATGAGTCCTGAATTAATTTTTCCATTAGCACGCAGGGCAAGCCTCTTCTGCATTACTAGCTTCAATGACCAACCCTCATAGTCTTGAACAGTTCTCCCTCAAGTATTAATGTCATTAGAGTTATTCATTTGACTTTCTTTTTTATTCTGATTGAATTATTTAGCCTTTCGGTGAACGCCAAAGTTAATACCATGTGATTTTAATAAGCTGAGAGGTGAAGGAGAGTCTCTGAGTGAAGGGGGACAATGGCTTTTATTCTCTCCTCCCTCTCTCATGAATGTTTCAGAGGGAAATCTGTGCAGCCACGAGCAGGGTCAGCCATCCCACAACTAGTAAGACTTAATATAGTTCAGCTGTAGCTAAAGGGGCTGTGTTGTGCCTGCACTCCTCTACAGAACGTCGAAGCCATGCTTGCCCATCCTTCTTCTCGTCATCGTTCACGCACCTGCTGGAACCAGGTGGATATTGTGGGCGGTGAGCTTGTGAAGTCAAGCTAATGGCTCTGTCTTATGAGATCACTCTCTAAGCGATCGAGACAGGCAGCTTTGTTTCGCCATCTGGCTTCAATTGCGCTGACAAAGCCAGAGGTTCCTGCATGAGACAAAGGAGCTAAAATGAGCCTCACTTTAATAAACCCTGGATGATGGGGAGCCACGTTTGTGTGTTATCTTAATGAGCTGTCCAAAGGAGAGTGCGCCTTCCCTTTCAAAGCCAGCTTGATTGGAACAATAACCAGTGATAACTAGGGACCTGTGCTCATTCATTTGCTGTGGGATGAGATCCCTTTGTTGCATTTACAGCAGAAGCAAATAATGTTTACCAAACATTGTAGCTCAAATTCTGTATATATTTTCAGGTACTATAACCAGCAACAACACTTCACAATCCCACAACCTCACAGTCAATTGAAGAAAGGGCACTCAAGATATGCAGCCAGGAAGAAACTCATATACACAAATTTTTATTCACATGCAAAGTCATCCAGTAAAGCAGCTCTTGTTTTCATCCCCCAAATTCTTTCAAAGATATTTCCAATGATCTGAGGATGATACGTTGTTTAGAAAAGGGCTGCAGTCGTGCAACTGAGGCTCCTATCAGAATCTGAATTCAGTTTGTGTGCACTTCCCCGTGGAAGAGAGCGTGAGTGACCCAGTTCTTTCACAGACACAGAATCATTGGTAAAAGAGCCATTTAACATGCCCTCTGAAAAGGGAGCCGAGTGGTAAAACCAGTTTTATTAACCCATCTTAACTGAGGCAAGGCCCTGAGTAGGTGGAAGGTTATGGAATATCAAGCCTCACACAGCTTATAGCATTAGTAGCCCTAGCCTGCACTCGTTTCTGATTCCTTAATGCTAAGGCCACCGCTGGAAGGCACACAGCGGGGCTCAAATCCCACTAAAGCCTGAGGACTGGTAGGTAATCAGAAGGAATATTGTGCAGATTTTTAGATAAAAATAGCTGAGGGGATGAACAGTTATATCTGGGCTCATTGTTCTACAGGTTTGATCCATTCTGTTAGAAACATGGAAATAAAAGTAATGCACGAGAACACACCTGAATAATGTATGGCTTAACCGTTGAAACTGAAGTCTGAAGGTATGACTTAACAGGATGAAAGCTTAAAAAATAAGTTTTTGTTGTTCTTGTGAAGATTGCAAACATACAAATTAAAGCTAAAAAGCTACAGTTCAATTTTAAAATTCCCTGGAAAGCATCCCAGGTAGCTTAACTTTCCTTTTTCTTTTCATTGACACTACATACTAAACCAGTGGGCTCTCCCAGTGGTCACACATTACAGACTAAAGATATGGAAATAGCACACTTGCGTTGCCTTCATTATTAGATGTGGGTCATTGGATATCTTCAAGAGTGCTAATTAACAGAGCTCCCTGAACACCACTGCTTAGCGGTTGAACATATAATAAGCTCACTATTCACATTCCTAGCTGGTTCAGCCCCATACAGAGAGGAACATGTTTTATTTGTATGTAAGCCTGCTGATCTTTTTTGTGCCATAATAAGAAGCATAGAAACGTATATTTTATGCATCAGATGATTCTTAAACCACGCCAAATGATCTGATTGTATACTAATAAATATTCCCCATGCATGCGGTCTCCTCTCTTGGACTTAGTTCAGAAAGACTCTCATCAAGTATTTGCTGAACATTGAGCTACTCCTGCACCCTTGCAGGGGTTAGGCTATCTTCTGGTCCACGAGGAAAAGGCCAACAGATTAGCGTGAGATAAGATGGAAGAAAAAATAGCAGCCTCTAAATCATTTGGAATAATGAGCATAGTCACAGTTAATAAAAGCAGTCAAACCACTCAGTGTTGTACATCACAACAACAGGCCAGGTCAGATGCCTGCTTGTTGGCATATTAAACAAACCGGTGCTGAGTGGTTTTGAGGGAGGACATGGATACTTGTGAAGTTAAGGCGATCTATTTTCTAGGATGAACCACTCCCCTCCCCCACACCCTTACAAGCTCCATTTACATCTTCTTGCCAAACAACACCCTCTACCAAAACCATCACCCTCCCCTAGCCCTCTTCTGTCTTGTAATCTATGCTCCTCTGACAACACAGCCAAGGCCCGGTGGGAGTGTGCCTATCCATCTCACTGCCCCAATCTACCTCCCCTGTTTGGTTCCACATGAGCACTCAGCTGCTGTGACTAATTAAATAAAACACCGTGCCCTCTGCTTCCTGTTAGCCATGGCAATGTTTGTGAGCAGGGATGGAGCAGTGAAGAAGGAGGGTGTTTGAAAGAAGAGGAAACAGAATTAGAAATGTGAAACCTAGTCCACAAGACAGTGTCCATCTTTCTGTTTAATGTAAATATTTGCAGTTTATAATGCATTCATTTAATATTTTGAAATAATCTTTTAAACTGTTTTTTTTTTCTCTAGCGATGACACCACTCAAGAGCTAAGATCAACAGAATAAAGGTGCGTGCCAATTGCCAGTGTATTTCTCCAAATATATATATATACCAAGCATGTGTTGCTCTGGTGACAGCTTTTTTCCCCCTGCCATTACTGTCTTGTACACTCTCTGAATTCTCTGAAGGACACAGTGTCACACACACCGGAGGTTGTTGGTTAGTGTTGCTGTAATGAAGATAGGCTGCATTAATTTGGCAGAGTATGGAATATTAGAAGTCTTGACATTATCATTTCAGAAATCAGAAGGTCACTGTCTGCTATGAAATATCGGTTTAATTTTAGTTTCGCTTTTCCTACTCCACTCAAAGCCAACGTCAGAGTCTTAATGGTAAATAGTTTTGGTTTGAGTCACAGTCCCACTTTCTTTGTATCTATTTTTTTTATGTTTTTTTATGTATAAAACTGTTAATTTGCAAGGAGTTCCAGGTAGACATTGACAGGCATGAGATTCTCATGGTAAGATAATCTTCTGTAACATCACTGTGATTTCACTCAGTTATTGTTTTTAATGCACATTCTGGAGAGATGGGTGAGAGTTGGATGTACCGAGGTTTTGTTTTTAAAACCCTGAAAGAATAATAACAGTTTTCCGTTACTTGGTACCACAGAAGAAAAATGTCAACAGTTCCTCTTGCTTCCTTTTTCTTTACTGCCCTCCTAGGGACCATGGAAGCGCCAAAAGTATGAAGCAGCGCTAAATTCAATTCAATTCTGTGCACGCTCTCCACTGTAGGCAATCCCCTCCATTGGTTTAATTTTCTTTAGGATAATGTCTTTCTTGTGCTACCTGAAGCTTTCTTCACAAGTTCAACATCTCACCATGGAGTTCTTGATGATTTGATCAATGGTTGAGACGCCCCTTTCAGTTCAAAGCAATGGTGACAGCATGTGTTTCATTGCAAGTAACTAGTGTCAAAAAAGAACAATGTTTTCAATTAATACTGCCTTTCAAAGAACCAATTGCTATCAGATTGACGGATAGCAATCAGCTGCCCCGTCCTTGTTAGCGGGTTGCTATCAGGTCAGGGCTAAAACACAGACCTAATTTCTACCATAAAACACTAAAGCAGTGAAGGTTTTGGCTGATTTTGGTTCTGTTGTCACCTAAAAGCACAATTCCTGTTCATCCACCCCTACAGAGTTGGTGCAAATTCATTGCAGGTAATGCAAAGAAAAAACAAACTAAATGATACTTGTATCTCATTTTACAATTTCATCTCACCAAAAATGGTCAATTTAATATGGCAAACACTCAGGTCCTCTTGAAACATGCCACAGATAGTTTTAGGTTTTGCAAGGTCACTTGTGCTGGTATTGTGTAGTATTCACTGAGCCCCTAATTCTTACTTTAATAACCAGCAGTTTGACATCAGTTGAGTGAATGTGTTTTATGACAAGGTGGGACAGTTACAGCGTGTTTTTATGATACCCTGATTGGTCATTGCCGTAAAGCTGCAGCTTACACATTGAGTGGAAGAAGATGAAAGGTGCAGAAAGTAATTTCCTGTAACCAGCCAAAATAAAGTCTGACCAGCAGGAGTCAAAGAGAGGACATTTGTCATTACTGGAGTATCCACTGACCTTCAACAAGATTATTACGTTGAGCTAATATCCTGCAAGCCCCTGGACCTCCCTTCTGCTGAATCACCCCGGATCAATTATTCTAATATTTCTGTGGCAGTTTTGCTATTGATTTATGCATTTATGCAGAGTGCAGCATATCTTATTTAATAAAGTAAGGCTCTGCATTTAATTAAGTCCTTTCAGAGTCAGGAAGCACTTTGGTTATATAAACCTGGGCCTTATCGATACATATTCGTATGTGACTAATATTTAGGGATACCATTTTTTTTTATTACTTAAAGCAAATGCAGACAAATATTAAATAGCACATTTGGCATTTAATACACAGTACTGTCAACATTAGTGGTTTAGCCATGCTGTCTTCTATAAATGTAACACACTAAGACATGGGTATTAGTATTACATTCTCACAGTGTGTTAACCTTAGGTTACATTTTTTTGTCATATTACACACACTGAAGTACTCTCTGAATTAATGTAGCAATATTTTGCCAAAATATTTTTGTGTCTAAGAAATGTCCTTCAGAGTGGGCATTCGTAGTTATGCCTTCCATTTTGTTCCGTATTTTTTCAAATGAAAAGAAAACGATTCATTGTCAGAGGCTTAAAGTATGTTACTACCTGATGTAACACAATGGCCAATGAACATATCTTTTGTTGAGATTTAGGCCCCTCTTGACCAAAGTACGGCAAGGATGCCTGAGTCTGTCTAGAAGAAGGTAAATGGTTCCTTTTACTGGTCACTGTCCAGACCTCCAGTATGCACCAGGTAAATCTTCACCAACAGGATTGAAGGTGTTTGTCTTGGCTGCACCAAATGGCCTGGTTTTAGACTTTGTGGTCCACCAAGGCAAGACCATCTTCAGAGTCCCAGAAGTATATGGGAATGGAGAGCAAGCTGTCCTTCAATTAGTCAAATCTGTCCCCTGAGTCACCCACCTGCTTTGACAGGTTCTTTGCCACGATTAACTTCCTGGACACTCTGCAAAAGGGACTGGAACTCTAATTGTGAACAGACAAAATAGTGCAACATCATGGGGGCAAGCCCTTCAAGAACAAAGGAAATTGGAAATGGTGGTTAGATGAAGTCTATAAATTAGAAATACATCAACGTTCTAGCATAAATGTAGTAAAGTCAGAAACAGTGATTTAGAAATTTCACTCATTCTTTTTTAGACTTTTTGGTGATCTCATCTCGAATGTAATGTATCGCATTAAAGTCCAGTTTTAATTGTGTGACGTTCCAATGTCCACTGCAGTGGACACATTGTAGCTTAACCATAAAACTTGTTTTGTTTTTTAAAAAAAAAAGTGTTTTCAAGACTAATTACATTCCACACGGAAGGATTAGGATTTCCCCCCCTCCTGCTAGTCAGGAGCATATGTTAACAAGGTCTAACTAAAATTCAACTGCAGCAATTATTACTGCAGCTGCAAAAATAATTCACTGCACACATCTACTTGAGCTATATCTCATTCCTAATCCCTCAGGTTTAATATGATTTCTGTCCCCACCCTATGCAGCGTGCATTTAGTGTGTTTATTTGACTTGTTGATGACTCTTACAGATGCTATTTGTGAGGTCAGAAACTGATGTTGCACAAGAAGGCCTGAGTCACAGTCTCCATCCCAGAAGTGTGTAGAGTTAAAGCTGGGACCTAATGTTCCTCTCACTAAAACCCAAGGACCAAGCCCAACACCCGAAAAAAATCCCCAAACCATAATTTCCTATGCCCCAAACTTTACACTTCATACAATGTAATAAGGAAAGTGTTCTTCTGGCCACTTGACTGACATATGATTCATTACTCATACTGTGCAAATAACCTGCCCACTATTTGCTGTTTGCACTTTGGTGTCCCTTGGCCTGGTGGAGAGGTTACATCTTCCCTGTTTTTTTGTTTCAGTCATAAACATAGAAATGATTGTTACCCTGTAAAGCCTGACATTGAAGCTACAAGTTCAGTAAGAAGATATTGACCAGTTGCAGTGATTGTTTTGTTGTAATTCAGGCAGATGGATGAATACGGCAAATCAACTTCTTGATGACCAGTTGGCAGTTTCTAACTCCTTAATATGATTGTCTGCAGCCCATTGCAGACTAGTGTATGCAGACTCCTCCCATTTTTTGCAAACTCCAGATGAAAACCTGCTACCAATTAAACTTGTTTGTTCTTGCACCTTATATGTTTATGTGACTGATTTTTATAGTTTTCTTTCTGTTCGCCCAAGTGGTCAGCAGATACATGTTTTATTCCTTGCAGTACCACTAATGAGGCAGTACTATTTTGTTCCTGTGAATCTAAAGAATTACAGGTCACAAGAGTGAGCTTAGGTCTGAGATCATTTTAGTTCAGAGAAAAGGCTCATTCATTAGCAACATTTTATGTAATCCTTAGGTAAACAATATCAAGTGTTAAAAGTTATTCAATATTAGTTGACTGTTTTTCAACACTGAATTCAGTGCATCATCTGAAGTGACATTACATCCTTCAGGTAACATGATCTAGAAAAACCTTGCTGCTGTATTGTTGTTGATGTATTGTTATACAGCTGAAACCAGAAGTTTACATACACTGCGTAAAAATACACCTTTTTTTTTTTTTTACCTGTCGGATGTTAAATCAGACCAAACTTCTCTTGTTCTAGGTGAGTTAAATTGACCAACATTATTTCTATTTGCTTAATGCCACAATAATAACAGTAAGAATATGTGGGAGATTTATTGATCAATTTCCTCAAAATCAGAAGTTACATACATTTCCTCAGTGTTTGGTAGCATGGCCTTTGAACTGTATGACTTTTGTTCAAACGTTTTTGGTTTCCTTCCACAAGCATCTGACAGTTTGCTGGAGTTCTTACCCATTCCTCCAGACAGAACTTTTAAAACTAAGTCAGGTTTGTAGGCTGGCTCGCTTGCACACGCCTTTTCGAATCAGCCCAGAAATTCCCTACATCAGTGGTCCCCAACCTTTTTTTCACCTTGGACTGGTTTAATATCAGACAATATTCACAAGCACCGGCGGATTAACGGACAAAATAAAAAAAAATAGAAACGACCGGCATAAAATTCAATATGTGCTCATAACTTTATTAGCATTTCCGCAACATTGCATTGGTCGCTATGGTAACATCTAAACATCCCTTTAAAATAAGATTTAACACAAAAACAAATATAAAGTGCATGGAAAATACAACTCACCACAACACTGAATCAGCCCGATGGCTGTTTCACTGTAACGAGACGGTCCCAACTGGGCAGTTTTAAAGACCTCATGACACAAAGTTTACATTTTTAAACATATAATAAAATAAAGAAATCTGAACCCAATGGACTATGTCAAAGTCATAAACACGCCTTGCATAATTCTACTGAGAGCAAATAACCGCCGCGGTGACTAGCATTTTACTACTGTATCACTGCGCACTGAACAAGCCGAAAGCCGGAAGTGACGTTAGCGAGAGAACGCATTCTGTTTGTTGGCACATTTGACAGCGGCTTTTCAGCGGTGACCGGGACCGCTATTTTCTATTTTTGACAAAGAAAAGTGATCGCAATGCCTTCGCGTTGTGTTGGGGGATTTTGCTCAAATACACACAAGGACTGTGTCAGTTTATTTAAGTTTCCCAAAGACCCAGAGTTACTGTCTAAGTTAGTGTCTAAGAAACAGGTTAGAAGCATCTGTGAGTAGTGGGCTCCCTCCTCCTCCTCTCTCCTCTGTTCGGAACATTTTGAGCAGAATGGTTTTGATTACTATGATAAAGGAATCCCTGGGTTGTTTAGTTCAACACAAGTATGTGTTGCTGCAGGGCCACGGTGGCGCAGCTGGTAGCCTGGCTCACCTCACAGCTAGAAGGTCCTGGGTTCGATTACCGCTGTGGGAGCTGAGGGTGTGTTTGTTCCCCCACATCATCGGCACCCACACCCTGGGTGGGGTTGGCGAAAGGGCCTTTCTTTGTGGAGTTTGCATGTTCTCCCTGTGTTCCCTTGAGCAGCTAATGTGAGCTACTCCCACAAAAACATGCATTAGTCTTGGGGCTATATACTTTCCCCCCTCTGGGACATTTCTCCACCACTTTTCTAAACCTGATGCAGAATTTCCTACCAGCATCCTACTAACATCCACTTGTGCTCCCAGCACAATTTCTACATAATCAGTAGCTCACTATCTGAACGGACTATTTTTTAAATGACTCCATTGCACTTTCTTATACAGTCATGGTTTCTTTCTCCGCAGATGCTGCAGTGTTCTTTGCAGTGGATACATCAAGTGTTTAAAAGACTAGTCCCTATGCAAACACGTTCAGGGCAGAGTAGACTACTTGCAGTGCCGCTGGTACCCGTTTCTAGATGGAAAAATACATCAATTAAATTTAATGGCTCTGGCTGAAGTTTCTTTAGCCTACTGAAGGTTAAAAATATTAATTTAACACTTTTGTTTGTTTACGACTCCTAAAGAGAATAGTGTTGATATATAGTGTTTGTGGAGAGAACATGCCAGAATGTTCCCCCAGCTTTGCACTGACGGCGGAATGTTCCCGCTATCCTGCGCTGCCAGAGAGAGTTTTTTCTGCGACTGAATTTGTGATTCAGGAACGGAGAGCGCTGATAAAGCCAGGGACTGTGGACAATATTTTGTTTCTGCACAGAGATCTCTGCATTAATTTCAGAGGTAGCTTACAATGTTTCAAAGAAATAAAAGGGACATGATTCATTGTAATATAATTTACAATCACTTGGGGATTGTGTTATTTTCTGTCTTTGATCGGTTTTTTAAAAGTGTAGCTTAATGGGAACATGTAAAGGCCGTTGTTAAAGTGCGGCAGGAAAATCGAGTGAGAAAATGAAGCAGGACATCACACAAAAGTTCACTTTCTGACGGGCGGCTCAACCACTCCACTACTCCATCAGGTAGTGAGTGCATTCACAAAAAGGAATAGGAACACCATCTGAAGAGTGTTTGTGTGATGAGCTTTTGCCGTCAGTTTATTATGACACAACCTCTATTCATCAGTCAGTACAATAATCAGAAACACCTGTGGACCCAAACTAACAGCTGTCCTTCGTTGTGAAAGTTTACAATTAACGCCACTGACCACTGTTTCATTTTCAACTTTAAGCACAGAGTTTAGGAAACTGAATCAATCAAAAAAGATTCTTATGAGAGCCTCTGAGCATCATCATCTCAGACCTGGACACCGTACTCAATGCAACGCTATTTCCTCCTTCTGAGGCAATAAGAAAGTTGAGAAAGAAGTGGCGCTTGTTATTCCAGTCTGCAAAGTGCGAGCAAAGCGGATTCAGCCTCCTTAACGCACAAGGTGAACAATTCACGTCTATAGACCATGAGAAAGTTGTGAGACTGCAGGTAAAATGTTCATATTTAGTACATGTGTTCATCTGCTCCATGTGTGATGGCACCATGGAGTTTCTTTGTTCAGATTGTTCGGGCTGAATATTAACTCAAATCAACGAAGAATTAAATAATATTGAATGTTTCAGATTTTTTCAAAATTTAAAAAAACTGTCTAAGACAGAAAATAATGGGATCCCTGATTAAATGTAAATTATAGTGGAATTAATTATTTCTCTTTTATTGCTTTGGAATATTCCACCCGCTGGTAGCCGCCCCATTGCAGGACTCTGAACTGTTAAAGTTTCCCCGCACAGAACGGCAAGGGTTGTAAAGAGAACGCGTTTTATTACTGGGCATATAGCCTATGCCGACAACTGCTGAATAATTATAGGCTAAATGAATAATCAATAATTGTCCCCAGAAGTTTTAAAAACAAACTGACGCCCTTGTCCAGGAGAGACGGGAGCAGTTTTGCTATAATTATGAATAATTCAAACTCTATTTAGTGAGTCTGACAAAGAAATTAAATAACGTGTTTCACCTGAAACTAATTGGTACAATAATCATAAATAAGAATTCTAATGAAGTAAGTCTTAGGCTTCTTGCTTTGTCTTTTGCCTTGAATGTTTGCCTACAATATGATTTTATTTTTCCGATATCAGTCTCAGACCTTATAAATAAGTACGTCTGGATTAGTTATTTTTAGTTTTAAAACTGATTTACCATATTTACATTATGTAGGCTAATGTTTATTTTTCAGGTCACTACTAAAATCACTACACGTTATTATTATGCTCATTTATATTATTTTGTTAATTATTTCAAAAGAAAAGAAGCCACGATTAAGTTATTTCTAATCCATACCAACCTGTGTTTCCCTGACGTCACTTCTCCCGCTAGCTTCTCTGACCCGCTTTCTTCTCTGACCCGCTTTCTTCTCCCATCTCAGTCGTTGTGTACGGCTCATACCTGTACAGTTCGATGCCCCCACCACCTCTAGAAGCACCAGAACCTGCTGCATTTTCCACCTCTTAAACCATCTCAAGGCTAAAACTGGAGGAAGAATCTTCCGAGTCTTCAAACATGAGCGCCTCCATCAGGCCTGTCAGCTGAGTTTTCGGACTGTCCAGCCTGAGCGGTTCTGTCGCTGACGTCACATGGAGACGTAGCTTTGAAGCCGTGGTTTAGCGAATATATTTGAAACTCTAATTATCGCGTAAAATCAAGTCTGTTCGGCTCATAAATTTACACAACCACATACTTTGACAAGATGCATTATGTCATAATACATTTACATGAAGTCAGGTTCGTGTCATGAGATCTTTAAAGGATCCATTTCCTCATTACCAGGCTGGTTGCATATTATTTAGAGTGGTCCTGCTGGGTGGAACTCGCTTGTCACGATAAATCCATATTTTAAGAAAGATGCTTGGTGTTGTCTGTTAAATGTAGCTTTCTTTTTATGGAACTCGTAGGTTCTTCCTTTGTCTCTTCACTGGACCTTTTCATTTCTGCAAAGATAATTTTCAGAGAGTTCCGTTTTAAATCATTTTACTAGCTTGTGGGTTTGTTTTTTAGCGGTGACGTATCACATGACTGAGGCAAGTGTCTTGAAATGCGTAAAGAGTGATTTATATCCGGATTTAATGGAGAGAATCGGGTCATTTTTAAAAATAAAACACCTTTTAGGCTTGGATAATAAATAAAACAGAAATACTGTAGGTTATTAATTCTTTCTGTGTAGTGTGCGACCCAGTATCAAATGACCCATGGCCCCATACCGGTCCAGGGGTTGAGGACCTCAGCTCCACAGAACTGAGATCAGTGCTTTGGGATAGCCCTGTCAAAAAAATTGACTTTGTTGTCCTTAAGCCACTTTGTAACCACTTCGGCTGGGTGCTTAGGGTCACTGTCCAATTGGAAGACCCATTTTCACCCGAGCTTTATATTCCAGGCTGACATCTTTTGATGTTGCTTCACTATTTCCACATAGTGTTCTTTCCTCACGATGCAATCTATTTTATGAAGTGCACCAAATCCTCCTATAGCAAAACAGCCCCACCTCATGATGCTGCCACCCCCATACTTCACAGTTGGGAGGGTGTTCCCAGGCTCACAAGTATCCCTCTTTTTCTTGCAAATGTAACGATGGCCATTGTGGCCAAACAGTTCCACTCCAAGTTCATCAGACCACAGGACATGTCTCCGAAAATCAAGGTCTTTGTCCCTGTGTGGATTTGCAAACTTAACATGGCTTTTTAATGTTTCTTTTGAAGTAATGGCTTCCTCTTCGCTAAGTGGCATTTCAGGAAATGCTGGTATAGAACTCGTTTCACTGTGGATAATGGCGCTGTCTTACTAGCTTCAGCTATCATTTTCCAAGGTTTTTGGCTTTTTGTTTTGGGGTCAATTTGAGACTAAAACACATTTATCTCTGGGACACAGAACCCACCTCCACAATTCTCCTTCTGACATCTTGACTGGTTCATTTTGACTTTCCTATCGTGTCAAACGTGAAGGCAGTGTGTTCCAGAGGTGGCCTTAACATATATCCATAGGTGTGCCTACTATTAAAATGTGTCAGTTAACCTTTCAGAAGTTTCCCGTCATGACATCATTGTCTGGACTTTCCCTAATTGTTTTAAGAGATAGTAATCATTCTGTATGTAAAGATCAGGTTTTAACTGTATTTTCAAGTTTCTTATATTTAATCCAATTAGATATTAAGGAAATAGGGAATGGTATTCAGCCTTGGAATAGCCAGAGATTGCTGCAAATGAGTAGAAAAGAAATATTTAAACATAGACAAAAAGTGAATAAAGAAAAGTCAGTGAAATAAAGAGCAGCATGGGTGATCCTGGTTGTCTACCAGAAGAGTTTCAGTGAATGCCAATGAGAGGGCTGATTGCATTAGAAAATCTCCCCTATAGGTACAATTAGTGCTACATAATGGGCCCCTCGAAGCTTCTTTGGCAAATATGGGAAATATTGATTCATTTTGCTCTTATATATTCACTAAATCTCTGGCCTGTCATGCTGAGAATACATCTCATTGTTATACTTTTTTCCACTGTCACAGCTCAGGCTTTGCTCTGTCACAGTTTTCTCAGTACATTCAGTATTGTGCTTCGGTTCGCTATTCTCCAGGGACAAGAGAGATAAAAAAATTGGTAGAATGGATGAAAAGCTAACATAAGTGTATTTTGAGAAGCTGCAGCTGCCAGATGTAAAGTAATCAATGGGATAGGACATTTTTTGGTATTTTGAATAACAGTGAAAGGTGTTGAAATACCCTTTCAGATCAGACTTTTGTTTTATTGTCTTTACTCTTCATGGTCAATAGAAAGGTCCTTACACAGAATGGGGGTTGGGGGTGGGGGTTGAAGTTAACCAACCCAATGCAGGAGATATTGATGGATGAATGGAATAAGGTGGCCTTATCACTACATAGTGCCATGGGTGAAGATCCAAACCTAGTAGATCCTAGACCTGTCTTTCTTAACCCTGGTCCTCAGGGCCCATTGTCCTTGTTTTAGGTGTGTCTCTGCTCCAGCACACCTGATTGAAACGATATCATTGGCTCCTGCATGCCATCAAGTGCTGGAACAGTCTGTTAATCACACATGAATTCAGGTCAAGTGTTTGGCAGCAGGAAAACACCTAGAACATGTAGCACCATAGGCCCTGAGAACCAGGGTTAAGAAACACTAGACAAGTTGGATCTGGAAAACTTGCTTCTGTGTGCTAACCTTAATTATGAATAAAGAGTGGCACAAAGAGATGTTTGACTTACAAAAGGAAAACCTGAATCCCAAGTGTTATCTAAAATTTATTGATTTAGGTCTTTCTCATATGCAGACTTTATTTTATTATTTATTGCAAGTAAGGTATTGTAAGGTGTTGTGTTGGCGCCCTACTGCCGATTTTCAAGCAACCTAGAAAAGCACTCAGATCTCTGCCGGGGCCGCTCATCCCCCACCCATCTCCATGTTGTTATCTAATTCTAACTTTTGGGACTTTTACAATAAAATGTCTGTCAATGAGACGCATGGCTGTGCTCTTCAAGTGGAAAGCGGAGATTCAGGGCTCCTGCATGAGTTGAGCCGCTTATGAGCTCTCTAAAACTGGAGAGGAGTGGAGGTTAGCACCACTGGTCGGCGGGTGGAAACGTGCTTCATGTCAAATTAGACGGATTTCAATGACATTTTCAGGAAATGTCCGCAAAGTGATCCCTTTTGTATTATGTTGCTAACAGACAGACAGACGGGCAATTACAAAAATAAATAAATAAATAAATTCTGTGTACTGTCTTTCTGTGTAATTATCTAATGTTACAACATGAAAACGTGCAGCTTATATTCAGGTGTGCCCTATATATGTACAAAATTTACTTTCTTTTAAAATCTAGCTAGTGCGGCTTATATTCAGGTGCGCTCAATAGTCCGAAACTTACGGTAAGTAGTTTAAGGAAAAAATATTAGCTGATCACTAAGGAAAGAGAAACTCTGGCAATGCTAGCTGACTCTTTCTTTTAGACTTTAATAGGAGTTTTAATACTTGGGGAAATTTGACTTTTAAATTGTGCTATGAGATTATTAGGGCTGGAAAGTCCTAGTCAACTGGTCGACTTATTGGTCGATGCGTTCTGAGTCGGCCAAAATTCAGATTTTATGCCATGTTAATTTTTGAAATTTGATTGGACAAGAGAGATTCCATGAGAGCTGATTGGTGCTGATGTTAGAGTTGGCTACAAAGCACTGCCTCTCGTGTGATATTGCTTTAACAGTCTACAGGGAGATCGAAGAACGTCCACGTTATTCAACGTGCTGTGGCTTCAGTGCTTGATTTGTAAATCATTAGGTCCCGGGAATGCAAAGTACATGACAGCGCAGGCATGACCAAAGAGGCGCACAGGTCCCGGAACGCAGTAAATGGTAGTGGGAAAAAAAATTTGTAAAAACATGATGTGGGCCTTACAGGCCTGAATTTTTTTAATGTTCTCCGATAGAAGCAGACAATGGTTGTAATCGAATGCTTTAATGCTGACTGCTGTTGGCCGCAATAACGGCGTACAAAACAGTAATCAAAAGAATTCTCACATAAACTGGTTGTCTGTCTAGCTCCATTTACAGACACACACCAGTTCCCCGGCACTCAACTGCGCACTCCCCCGAGCGCAGCCTGCAGAACAGTGCCCCACCCCCCTGAACAGTGCAACAACACTAACGCATTATCACGGCATAAACCATGACGTATTTAATTCTGAGCTTACAAAAACGCAGATGCACGTAATGCAAAATGCTCTCAAACCCCCCACACACGCAAATTAGTCGATTTTTGGTCGGAATTTCAGGGTTTCAGTCGACCAAGAATTTCTTTGGTTGATTACAGCCCTAGAGATTATGGAGTTTATGGTGACGGTGAAGGATTTGTAGATACAAATGTGTAATGACCACAGCCAAAATGAAAACATATGAACAATATTAATTTTGACTAAATTGCTTCCATCCACCAAAGTTGCTCACTAAAGTTTGTTAGGGTTATATTTTTGTCATTCTTATGACTCTCAAATAGGTCAAATGCTCTTCAAATATTTTAAAGATGAGGTTATAAAGAACCGGTGTAAGTCTTTTACTCAGCCTACCAGTATGTCAGATCATATCATAATTTCTGCTTTGTCTTATTTTCCCCAGTCACAAACTTGTTGAAGACTTAACCTCCTGTGAGGTTATGCAATGATAGCCTTTCAGTGGAGCTAATAATGAAATGTAGCAGCTCATACTGGAATCAGAAAACTCTAATGGAGATTTGTGCTGCATAGCGATTTCTGGGTTCTAGTAAAAACCTTGGCAAACATCCATCTACATCGAATTGTTCACTAAAAATGAAAATAGGAAACATGTCAAGCTGGATCCACTTTCTTGCCTTTGTTGTAATTTTTTAGGGAATGAGGCTGGTATGGGAGCTATGATAGAAGTTGCACAGTGACTGAATCCCTGATCAATGACAGCTAATGAATGCAGCAAGAGTTCTGCTCTGTTTGCCTCTTGACAGAGAGCTGACTTCTCCTGAGAGGTCCTGTTTTTTTCCAGAAAGGCAAAGGAACCTTCACTGAAACCAACTGCCTGTGGGCTTAATTAACTACTATAGATTACTCATATTGCAGATGAGGGGGTGGGGTGAGAAGGGTGCTGAATTACATGAGTATACAAAAGTAAGTGCATGCGTACTAGAAAGTAGACATGAGACTGGATTGCAAGAGGAAACGGCATATAAACGATAAAAAACCCTCCAAACCCATGGCTATAACAAACAGGATAAATTAGTTCCTCTTATGGAGCAGATTTATATATTATTTTTTCCTTTGCTTGTTTCAGGCTCCATGTATCAGATTCCAGATGACTTATAGAAGAATGGCAAACCACTTTGGTGGTCCCAGTGTTTGCAATCAGATACAGGAGAGTGTGTTCCCAACAATTGAGGGATCACACTTTTCAGCCTCCCAGAGATAGCTTACTTATTAGGTGTTGGAAAGGAGGCTCTGACTTACTGTTAAGTCTTAGATTCAGAAAGAGCAGTACGGTTTTCATCATTGCTTTAGAAAACATTCCCAGGTCGTTACCCTTGAAGACTTGGTTAGGGTGTAATGGGACTTTGGTTGTCCAGTCAAATGTCTGCTTGGCTTTTGACCATGTTCCCTATGAGGGAAGGAAATGCAGAGGATCTTAGTAAGTGCTATCTGATTCTTGTGTAACCAAATGTGTTCACATGGCACAAATGGCCCTTTTCCACTAGCATAATATAGGGATTATGACCAGAAGAACAAGATTCCAAAGGCTGTGCTGATCCCAGATATAAGTGAATGAAAAGAACATCCCCAGTAGGGTTGCAAGGATTAACCAATTTGACTATTAACCACGATGTGAAACATTGCGGCCAATCCACCGTTAAGACGGTGCCCCAAAAAGAAAAATGCCAAAGACAGCACGTCACCCACACACAAAATTCGCGATTGGAAAGAAGAAAAAAAATACTCATGCAGATCATGTATGAACCAGCACAACAGACGGCAACCACCAGGCCTACACTGTTTCCACCTCGAAAATGCTTGAAGTCTCCTATGTAGCAATATTTTGAAAACCCAAAAGATGCTCATGGGGAAATCTAGGACGATGGGTCACCCATTCGCAGACCCTTCAACACCTCCAACGTTTTGCAGCATCTCAGAGATCATGATGCGGACATATACGCACAACTGAGGGAAATGGCTAAACTACAACAGAGACAAACTTAGTGACTGAAGTGATTTCAAAATATTCGAACAATCCAGTTAAATGGGGTTTATTTAGCCGCGTAGTGTTGTAGGCTACTAATTAAACCTTGCTTCCTATTTGTCTATACCAAGCATTTTTATCCTTGACCTCAGAGCTAATTGTCCTTTTTTTAAATGCATCTCAGAGTCCTGCAAGGGTCTAATTTTACCAGTCGGCATCGCCCTCACTCGTTAGTATGATTTTCAACCCGACGCATTTGCCCTGATTATGTCCCGATTAAATCCAGACCCGACCCGACCTGCTGATTTAAAAGCAGCGACCCGACATGCTGAACAAAGAATCCCCATTGTGCCATCACACATTGAGCAGATGAATACATGAATCACTGTGGCCTGACCGCCAAATCTGACAACTTCCTCCTGGTTCATGGATGATTGCGCACCTGCTTGTGCGTAATTGAGGCTAAATCCGTCACAGCAGACTGAAATTACAAGCGGAACTTCTCTCTGAATGAGGGCTTTCCTTATAGCTTCAGTGGGAGAAAATCTACAGTTTGCGCTCCTTTTGCATCATCGGATAAGATATACCGGTCTGTGTCCGCCGCAGCTACACGCTTCAAAGTCTCCGCAACTCTCCAAGGTGCTGTTAGCTCCTGGATAGCGAGATGCATTGTTTATGTTTAAACAACCAATTCACAATGCAAAGCAGATGTGAAACAAGAACATTCTTTGGAGGAAGGAATGTTTTATTAAAATCATTTGCTGAATTAGAAATCAATACTCTTTGGAGAATTGAGGAGAGGCTAGCTGCCCCGAAGCCTCTCTTAGCCAGAGCTAGGGGTCGTCCGGTTTGGTTCGGCAATCTTCCCCCACAGACCTCACCCTTTTCACGGGCAGTGTTCAGCTCAGTTGCGTCAGGTGAGCAGCTCCGGCTTAGCGGCAGGGCTGCGGTGTGGCAGAGCATCAGCAAAGAAAGGCTCTCTCTCTCTTGTTGGAATCTGTCAACGATCAGCGGACTCTCAGAAGTCCTCTATCTTTCTCGAAAGCAAAGGACGGAGTTTGCTTGCTGTTCTCTCCGATGTGAACCTGGTGATGACCCACAGACAAAGATGCTAAATTCCGGTGAGGACCTAGTTTATTTGGGGCTCGCAACTCCTCCTCTTCCTGTTGAAATGCAATGTGTGATTTAATGCTCCTACCGGCAGGAGATCTGTGTTTTGGTCACAGCTGTATTCCAATTATTATTGTTATTATATAAAGTCGTATTGTCTGATATTGCTTTCTCAAACAGTTTGGCAGACAGGTTTTAAACCTAATGAAGTCTTATTAGTTAGAAGCTGGTATCAGCATATTGTTTGGTCTATCAAAGAGAATTTGTTTGACACAGGAGAATTTAAAGATGGCAAGAACCTAACCACTGAGCAGCCCTCCCACTGTGATGGGAATATGCAGAAAATATTGCCCAGAACTTTCATGGCTAGCTTTCTGAAGTTTGCAAACATCATAATATAAACATGAAACTGGGAGAGAAACTTATGTGCAGATGGAGGAAGCTTAAATGGCTATATTTATACAAGTATGCTATATGCCTTCGTTCTTTTGTTTGCTTCTTAAATCAGAAGACAATTAACTAAAGAGGTAAGAATAATCATGATCAAAAACATGGCACAGGTTATTGAAAAATGCTCAGAAAGGCTAATTTTGTTACTCCTTTTTGTCAGAATGTGAATTAGGACTGAAAGTATTTTTTATACTGAATGCAACTGAGATGTAGCAAATCAATCTATTTTTGTAGGGCACCTTTCATATAGACGTGTAATAAAGAGCTTTGTATAGGTTTAACACAGATGGGATGACAGGAAATTCATTAGAAATGATCACAATAACTTTTAATTGAGCACCTGTTTAATTTACTTTTTGGAAATCAGAAAAGGTGCCCTCAAAGGCCACAAAGCTTTCAAATCTGTGTTCATGTTGGGCTGAACTAAACCATGAGCTGAGCCTGAATGTTAACTCTTTGACTGAACTGCTCAAAGTCACTTGCTCCTGCTCATTTCATCTCAAAAGGTGAAACTCACCTTCATGCTGCATCTGGGAACAAATCCATCACAACACAGGTGGGAGACGTCTGGTGTGCCGCCCCGTGTGACTCTAAATATTCATTCAGATTAACATGCTGACAAAATAAGGCCTATAAGGTAAATGATTGACTTGCCTGAAGAGGTGGACAGCATCCCAATATGAGTGCAGAACAAACAGGGAATCTTTCTTTTCTCATCCCTCTATCTTCCTTCAGGTACTGAGTCACCTCGCCTTTGGGGTTTACCACAGGAGTCTATTCAAATGATCCTCTAGTCTAAAGTGAAAAATCAAGATTAATGCACTTCCACGTCCCACCCAGGCTCGATGGGGGGGGGTCTCATAAGTAACACCAGGGGGGCTGAAGAGTGTTTTTAGAGAGAGGCTGGGCTATGCAATGTAAAAAAAAAAAAAAAAAAAAAAAAAAAAAAAGAACCGATCAGGGAGTATGATTTTTTGTGTGTCTGTGCGTGATACATGCTGCTGCTTTCGAATAACAGTGTGGCAACAGAATGAACTGTCAGACACCTCACTCTGGCTTAGTGTTATTGGGATAAAGTGGGAAGGCCTGTAGCGGGAGCTGCTGCATTACTCCATCATTCACAGTGATCATTGTTATGTGTTGTGACCTATGTGAATTATCACTGCTCTGGACTCTTCCTTCTTTTTTTCACTCCTGCAGAGAGCTGCTCCTGCAGAGTCTACATATTTCAACACTGTTATGTGTTCCCAGTAACCGTCTGCCACATTCTCTCATGTTCCTGTAAAATATCAGCCCAAGGCACAAAACATAGGGAGATGCGATATTATAGGCTTCAGTAAACAAAGGGGCATAAAGAGTCCTTGCGAAAGTATTAACCAGCCCTTTCTACATTTTGTAATATTACAACCACAAACTTAGATGTATTTTATTGGGATTTTATAACCAAACACAAAATAGTAAATACATGGAGGAAAACAAAGGCATAGGCTTTTTACAAATAAAAATGAAAAGTTGTGCCATGTACCACCTTTCACTGCACTTACAGCTGCAAGTCTTCTGGTGTATATTCCTCTAAAAGCTTCACACATCTATAGACCAAAGCCAAATTAGACGGAGAGTCTCTGTGACTTTCCATTTGTAAGTCTTGCCACAGATCCTCAATTAGATTTAGACCTGGACTTTGTCTGAGCCATTTAACACATTATTTGCTTTGATCTAACCCTTTCCATAATAGCTTTGGATGTTTGTTTAATGTAATTTTGATGGAACGTGAGGCTCCACCTTTGTCTTTAATTTTCAGCTGGATTTTTTTCAGGATTGCTCTGTATTTAGCTCAACTCTGACCAGCTTCCCTGTTCCTATTGAAGTAACGTCTCCCCAGAGCATGATGTGTCACCACCACCACCGCCGTGTTTTACAATGGGTATGATGTGTTCACAGCATTAGCTTTTGTCTGCACATTGTTTTCCATGTAAGCCAAAAACATCAATCTTGATCTCAACTAACAAGTGCAACCTTCTTTCACATGGCTTTCTTGTAACAATGGCTTTCTTGTTGCACTCTTCCATTAAAGCCCGGTTCACACGGTGAGATTTTTTCGGCTGTTGTAGACAAATCTTTCATCGTGAGTGGAGTCGTGATGAAAAATGGTGAGCATGATTCACAGGTCTGTGGCTGTCCAGTGTGACGGGCCCTTCGACAGCTTACTGAGTGCTCTCAGAACCAAATCCAATCTCTGACAGTCTTCAAGCAGTGTCAGAAAATCTACGACTCCGGTCTGCAATCGCTTGATGAAAATACTCCCAGGGACTGACACTAAAAAAAACTAGTGACGAGAGTACAATGCGACAGTAGCAGTAACAACATTAGCAACAATGGAGGCTACACACAAGAACATGTGGAGCAACAAAGATAGGGCTTTGACAGCAAAGAGTGTATTAAGGCATTTTATCATTGCCATCTAAATTATCTGTCAGCCTTTAATGACTTATGCTTTTCGGCAAAGTATGCTCATGACGTTGGCATGTCCTGCTAGAGCGAGACATCGTGCAGTTTGACTCACCTCTCTAGAGCTTGCAGAGCGTGACATCTAGCAGTCCTTTGCGACTGCCTAAAAAATGCACAATGTGAGCCGGGCTTAAGGGGCTGTTTACACGACAACGTTGCAGTTTTTGTTTGAATACGCAGGTGAATACGCACTGCGTTTACATGACAGGGCCTGCGATGGAAAACGATGTAGTACATATGCCCGGCCTTTAGATGGCAGTGTGCCCCGTGTATGAAGTGTTCCAAGGTTTCCTCCCCACAACTTGGAAAATAAACATTTCATGATAACTAACAATGGCGGTCTCTGCACGTACAACTGTGGTGTGGACTGATGAAGTGGAATTACTGTATGCGTTTCCGTTGGCGATCGCATAGAAGCCTGATGATCTCTAAGTTTTGCTTACAGAGACCAAATAATTTCAGAAGCTGCATCAGCAGTAATAGCATACCTGGATCCGCCATTGTTGTTGTTTTTCTGTAGAAAAGCAGAGTGCGCAAGTCCAACATGGTCGTAGGCGGCTGGCAGTGACATCATTGTTTTCAAAAGTCTCCGGCTTCCGTTTACATGACAACAAATCATGAAAGCTGCGTTTTCGCCCCCCCGTTTTTTCCCATTGTCGTGTAAACGAGAGGCCGAGTCACAGAGAAAAACCTCAGTTTTGCTGAAAAACTTTGTCGTGTAAACAGCCCCTTAAAGCAAGCTTTGTATAGGTCACGACCTAAAGCTGTCTTCTCAGCAGATTCTCCCACCTGAGTTGTAGGTCTCTGTAGCTCCTCTGGAGTTATCATGAGCATCTGTGATTGCAACATGACAAACCGTAAAAAGATTCCAGAGGTAAACATTTTGAAAAGCACTTTGTATCTATATTTTCAGTATTTAGCAAAAATCTCTCATCCTGCTTTTTGTTATATGTTCCTTCAAATGACCAAGACCTTTGCCACCGTTTAAAGTGGTCTTTGATCCAAAGTTTCTTAGGCTTCCAAAACATCTTTTAAAGTTTTTATTTGGGCTTTTGCTGAATATATTTACCGTATATGTCCATTATTTAAACAATATTTTAGCATCAAACCAATTATATTTCTGCAAGCCTATCACAAGCATAAGCATTTTGTTGCAGATTCCTGTATTAAATCTGTGAGAAATAAACAACAGTTTGAAACTTAGTAGTAGTATTTTTGGGTGCTTTTCGGCAAACTTGTGTTGTAGATGATCAACTAAAGGATAATGTATCTCTCAAATCAAATTATCTTTTGCTTTTAGCTGGACCAAGGTCCAGGCTGGTTCATAGAGGTGATCAAGCGTTTAGGGTTGTAGCCCCAAAGGTTAGGTTTTAATTTAGTTGGTTTTAATTTAGTTTTTGTTTGTATTTCTGTCTGTTGTCGTTTTATTAACTCTCTAAAGCACTTTGGTCAACATTGCTGTAATTAACTGTGCTATAGAGATAACTTGAACTTAGGCCCTGTGGTAGGTCTTTGCTGGATGTTATTCCTCATTTCTTAAAATTAAGACTCAGATATTGTTCCATAAAGGAACCCTGGGTCCTTAGAAGCAAATTATGAAACATTCTGAGTTGGCTTAAGATATTTTCACCGTTTTGTTTCAAGCATGCGGATTTGATAAAAATGCAACGTTTACTCATTCATTGTTATTTATCTGTCCAAAAATTGGGGATACAAAAAGATTATTTTGTAAGCTTTGTGATTAGTCGTTATCCCACCTGGCATTAGCTTGCAACCACAAGTGGAACTAGCATCAGACAGTGCTTTTTGTTTGGATCTCACTATTGTGCACTTATGTTTTTAACTGGAGAAGGAGAGCAGCAGCAGTTACAACATGTTTTGTCCCCAAAACGTTTTGAAAGCACCATCATCATACAATGTTGTAACAATCTCGAGTGATGACCACCCTCAAATGTGAGTGAGTGCAGCTCCTTAGGGGGTTTGCTGCCTCAACAGTTCATTTGGAGTTCATAGCCACTGTCACTCAGGACAGATGGATGTATTTAGCAATAGATTTCTGGAGCCTTTCCAGAAACTTTCTATTGGACATTAAGATGGAGAATTTGGAAGTATTCCATATTGGAAACTTCCCATGGAAATTCTTTGAAATATGAGAATTTATAGCAAGTTATTGGAATTGATTGGAAATTTGGGGTAGATATAAAATTTTTTGTTTTATTAAAGGCAGACCATGCGATAATAGCAAGGTAAATTAATGAATCAATACATCAAAACATACATTAGGTATACATCAAACACAATTGCCCAATATTATAGTCTAAAGTTACTTGCCTTAATTTAGTCAATGGGCTTGAATGTGTTGCTTCAGTAATCTTGTAAACTGGGTTCTAGAAATCATCTGTGTATGTGATAGAGAATTGCACAGCACACGTAGAGGGTGTGGCGTCAATACCCCAGCAGTAAGCAGTGTGTAAGTAATTAAAGAACTGGATAGATAATCTAGCTGCAAAATTTATCAGATCATATCATTATCGCAGTATCAGTGTGTGCAAAATCCCAATCTCAAAGGATTGCTTTCCCTCTATATTTGGTAGGATACTACAGTATATTTCAGGTGTCATAGATTCATGCTTTGCATCTTAAACAGCTCTTGGAGAGCACTGGAGACATTGTACAATGGTAAAGAAAAGAGAAAAAAACTATGATATCAGAGGATTTCACACTTCAGTGTGGCGGTCTTAAAGAAATTAATTTTATTTTCCCCAACTATGTAAATTTTAAAATAACTTTTTAAAGCTAACCTTTCAGTGTTTTAACTTGGAGGTTTATTCCCATTATTTCCAAAGTAAAGTTTCCAGCTTTTGAAAATTTTACAACCCTACTGATAACTGACTTGGTGTTACTAAAGGGTGCTATTTCTGTTTGTTTGCTATATCTATGCTAAACCAAGATGTTTGTTGTACTCCAAGTTAAGTTTGTAAAGCCTCTATGCCTTTGTTAACACATTTGGAGTTCTGAAGAGCGGCCTAAACATTTCTTTCTCTACCCTTAGGTCCATTATGGAAATCAGATTCCCTAATGTGAGATTTCAAAAACGACTAGGATGGCATTGTTTATATATCAGGTGTCACTTAGGAATGCTAATGTCTAATGTTGATGCAATGTAAACAACTCCCCTGCTAGTTTAATACCAATGGGGGTGTGGAGCACCACAGTTTACTTGGAGTAGTGTTTTTCGATGCGTGGTTAAGCCTAATAGCAATAGCCTATTATATTTCTTCCCACACTGATGAGACTAACCACTGTTTAAATATTTTCCACACCCCTCTATTTGTGTCCTGCAGGACCCTTGGGATCTTATTTTCATTGCAGGCTTGTAAGGTATCTGCTTAAATGTAAATGTATCCTTAAAGGCAGAGCTTGTATATCCTCTGTGAGCAGTATACATTATACTTTGTAATTATCCATTGTGTGCAGAGAAACTGCCATGATGTGTTTTTCATCATCAGGTAATCCTCTTTAAGTATCACTAAAGTTTAGCTGCTTCCTCATTATGCTGACTTTGTCTTCAAGGTTATTCCCAGTCATTTACTTTCTCCGAGTGATGCCTGGTGTTGGGGCTTTGATAGTTGCTCCGATTGTTGTTTCTGTCAAAGTCAAAAACTGTGGCTGTGGAGGCAGTTTTACAGGTACACTTTGCTTTAAACTGAGTTAAGCTATTAGTGGGGGTAAAATAAGTACTCATTTTCATTTCAATGTAAATGAGGACAGACTGTGGATTTTAACCATTCATTAGATTATACCCATTGCACCATAGTATTATTCACATAACCAGCCTGCTATGGCCTAAGTAAATTAGTCTGCGATTCAGTTGCTCTTCACTGAATTAATCTGCCATCAGCTTGTCTCTGAGTTGTTAGGGCAGAGGTTTAGTTGTTTCTGCCTTGACTGCTTTGGATCCCCTGACTGAGAAACGCTTATTGTTGAAACGTTAAGAGAGATTTTCTTCTTTTTTTTTGTCTTTTTGCCCCAGAAGAGTTATTTTATAAGACTCCAAATAGCTCTGCATCTTTGTGAAAGTACAATTTTATTTATTTTCTTATTTCCCCTCTGACCCTCTTACTCAACCAATCCATTTTGAAACACTCTTCCATAGTGATCTCTCAAGGGACATTGAGGGATTTGAATGTGATGAAAAATACATGTGAGATCTGTGTTGTGTTCATTTGGGTGATGGATAAGATAGCAGGTCGGATCACTTCCTGACAGGGAGCAAATGGAAGCCTGAGTGTGTTTTTTTTAAGAATGTCCGTTAAGGAGATATTTTTTTGTGGCACGCTTTGTAATTTGCTGAGATTTCTATCATTTGGAACAACATACTCTCTAACCGCTTCAGTTTGTTTTGACATTTTCAAGTAGTTAGCAGCGCTTCTAAGCTTTTCATTTAGGATTAAAGCACATCGCACTGACTTTGGTGTAAAATATAATAAAAGGATGATAATTAGTGTCAGATTTGTGCTATGAACAGTTTCCTGACCAAACTATAACTGGAATGGATTATAAAGTTAGTTGTGTTTTTTAACATTACATCCAAGAACACAGATATTCCCCTATCCCAGGTCAGAGATTGCTAGTTCCTCTCAGAATACATATGTCCAATATAGGGGTGCACGATTTTGACAAAAAACATTAATTGCAGTTTTTCTGACAAATATTGCGATGCGATTTTCAATTTTTACTTTTGATACTTTTAAGTGCATAAAACTAAAATTATGAATGAAAGATATTGTTACTTTTAAAAACACAGTCTTGTACAACTTGACACACGTGAACAATATACAATAACCTAAAAAATATTTATGTGGCCAGGGCCCTCTTCTGGCTTTTGTCTGCTGTTGAACCTGAAAAATCTCTAATATAAACTACATAGTGATTGAGGTAATGAGATTGTTCAATGCTTCGTGATTATTAAATACCTGAACCTAAATACCAAAAAATAATAATAAGACATAATGGAAATTAACTTAAACAGGTAGCTTAATTTTTTTTTTTATTGACGAATCTTTGCTATTGAAAAATAGAAAATGAACTCTTATTAGATTTACAATTAGAAAACAAAATCTTCTGCAGTCCACTGCCATTTACTAAACATGAAACTGTTATATTGCACACATTTTAAAATAAATGACAATAACAATTAAAAACAAGACCTTATCCAGCCTCCTGCAAGATAAGACGTAGTAGCCTGACAGTAGGGTTGCCAACTCTCAGCAAAAAGAATAAGGAACCAGAGGGGTCGGAAAAGTCGCTAAATATAGTGACAAAGTCGTCAAGTTGGCAACACTAAACTAAAATTAAGCCTCTTCCTGATGGGTCAGTTGTACTGTAATCATTTAGAACGGGATTTAATTCAATAAATTATACAGGACAAAGAATGTTCCAGATGTGTTTCAGAGATACCATCACTGGTGAATACTGCACTGGGGAGGTGATAGTTATTTACGTACAGTCTGAATCTGCCTACCGTTTTGGCATAGAATTTCTGGAGACTTTCTAGGGCATACCATCTCTGTATCTCCCTCATTTTGCCTACTCAATGATACCACAAATCTTAATATTGAAAGGAGCTATACTCATACACGTTGATTACAATAATGAGGATTGCAAAGATAACAATTCTAAAGAAAGTGGACCAAAAAAGAAAATATAAGTATTACTCAGTTAGAAATGTATTGCTAGATCATGTCTCATTGGAAAGAAAAAAACAACAACACATTGTCAGAGTTTGAACCTATTTGGGCTCCTATTACGGTGGTGGTGTTCAACCCTTCTTTTGTGGTTCCATTTCAATCATTCCTCCATTTCTCCGCAAAAAAATTCTGCATGGGTACAAACGCATTCGACACATTAAAAGCATACGGCCCATTTTATTTTTTTACAGTGCTATTTCCATTATGACTGGCTTCAGTTAACGGGAGTAACAGTGGTTTTAACAATATTATTATTATGTAACCAGGCCTAGTATTTAGGTCATTTGTGTGTGTGTTTTGGTAATTGGTTGTGGTTTTGTCTTACCAGTTTGACGTTTGTCTGTTGTAATACTGTGTATATATATATTCAATTATGCTAAACTTCCGAGCATATAGCAGCCAAGCTACTTAGCCTTTAAAAGTTTCAAGCAGGGGAACGTCCTGTGTGACATAATTAAATTTCCAACCGAGTTCATTCAAACTGTTTAATGATGCCAGGAGAACAATTTCTTTCTCGGTGGGGTCGTCCACATGGGCTACAAGGATGGCAAAGTTCAGAGAGGCACACAGAGAAGATGTCTTGATTTAAAGAGATGTGTCGGTTGTTCTATTGTTGGGAGAAACTATTGTTGTAACTGTTCATTTCATGATGGAAAATCTCTGAGGAGTTTATTTGTTCAATTATTTTACAAACCAATCAGATGTATCATTATACTGCCAAATAGCATGTTGGTCACTCTTTTGCCGCCAAGAAAGCCCTAACATTTTGAGGACATGGACTTCACTAGACCCCTGAAGGTGTGATGTGATTTCTGGCACCAAACATGTTAGCATCCGATCTAGAGCTGTAATCGGGCCTTAAAAGTTGGGCCCAAGCCCGAGAATTCACCCCGAGCCCGAAGAGTATATTTTGATTGATAGCTTATTAAAGCCCCAACCCTATTACAGCCCGAATTTTTCAAAATTCACACATCAGGGTTTCCGCTAGAAAAAAAAGGCACCAGATTACGTGACCGGCAGGTTTTTCAATTTACTGGACAAATGTTTGAAATTCCCGTCAAATAGGCCTATTATCTGAAGCTTAAAGTGATAAATGAGGCCCTGCCTATAAGAATAATATCAAGGCATGTCGATTTATAATCTTTTTTTTTTCAAAGTCTGCAGCTTTATGAAATAAAATGAGTACCGTGAATTAGGCTCATATGGATGACTTCTAAAATAAAGGCTATTGCACAAGCCTGCCCTCTTTAAACATGAACACAAATAAACTGAAGGCCTACCTTTTATCAGATTAAATAATTTGCAAACAAAAACACGTTCACCAGCGGCTAACCTCCGTTTCACCTCCTCAGCATCCATTTTGCATCTTGTTCGCGCTAATGAGATGATCAGATGACCACTAAAACCCGTGCCCGGCCCGAACCCGTGGACAATGATAGAAATTAAACCCAAACCCCGCCCGACCTGTCGGATCCCAACGGGTCCCGACGGGTTCAGGCAAAGATCTTCAGCTCTAATCCGATCTTTTAACTCCTGCAAATTGTGACTTGGTTCCTCTTTGGATAGGACCTGTTTGCCCTGCATAGATGCTGGATTAAGGATCAAATGTCTACTTGCTGTCTAATATATCTCATCTACTAACCTGTATCATGACTGAGTGATAATTGGTGTTATTCACTTCAGACCACCCTCACCTCAGGGGTGAGTGGTCATAATCTTATGCTTAAACAGTGTATGTAGCCACAGTCTCTACCACTGCAGATACAGTTTTTAATACTAAGAACTATGATAACAGTTGAAAACCAGTATTCTTATCTTTTTTAGGTTACAGGTTAGATTAATTTACTCAGTTTTGTTTCTTTATATTTTCACCAGCAAAAAAGAACTTAAAGTTATTTTTGTGGTGTTTTTTTAATCTCTTTTCAGGAGTCGAGGCCAGACAGTCAGGGTGGGAAAGGAGAAGATGAGTCTTTCGGGTAATCCCAGTCCACCTATCCATCAACCTGGAGACTGTTTCCAGCATCCCCTGCAGAGTGTCAAAGCCTCGCTGAGCAGAAGATGAGTCCATCATCTTCTTTCTAAGACTTTCCCTCGAGTTCCCATCCAAACACATAAACACATCATGTGCCATTAGTTTCTATTGCCTTCCTTTCATTCTCTCGACGGAGACATGCAACGGTGGGTAAAAGCAGTTGAGTGAGTTGTGTTGTCTGTGGCATGTAGCGTGGCGGCCGCCTTTGAAAACTACAAGATGTGACAGGATCCTTTGTCTGTCACTGACATCACTCTGCATGCGTTGTGATGGGGCGTGTGCCAGAGATCTGCTGTCTAATAGGAAGTGAGACACTTAAAGAGATGACCCTGCTTCAGTTGCCAGAGAGAGAGCTTGGCTCTCCTATTACTCCGGGACTTACTAATTAGCGTCTGTCGCTGGAGTAACTTGTACCTGTCAATGTGTGCCGCTCTCCTATATTCAGTAAGTCGAGGCAATTGAAAGTGAATGCCAGCGAAGCTCCAACAAACTGCAAATGGCGCATGTGAAACACTCTGATCCCTCTCCCTGACCTGACTGCTTTACATGTAAGAAATTGTTTTTAATGAAGAAAGACAATCTCAGCTAGTTTCTACAGCTGATGTTGAATGTTTTATCTCTTCCAGCCTGCAGGGATGTAGATTTTGTTTTATTGTGTCTTTTTTTAAGTACTAAAGCAAGTCCCAGTGCCATATTCCAATGTATGAATTCCAAAGCCATTTGTTTGAGAAAACCCAGTGCCTATTTACATTAAAGAGACATGGTGGAACAGTCTGCTCATTGGTACTTTTTGGTTTTGTTCTTGGGGTGGGGGGGAGGGTGGGGATACTCCATCTTCATTCAGCTGGAACAAGGTCGAGTTTTCTTCCCTTCTACCACAGGATTAGCCATGCTGTTCAAATTCACCCTTCCACATTCCATTAGGTGATTTATCCGCCAACTACACCACATAATGAGTAAAGCGTGAATTACGGTCAAAGTAATACATATATTTCATTTACATGCAGATCAACTCTGACATGCTGAATTGTTCCCGGTTAGACGCAGTCCTATTTTGGGGCTAATCTCTCTCTGTTTGCAGAGGCTCAGTCATTGCAAACATTTTACTCGTTTTGAATAATGGATTTTTCTCTGCGAATGTTTGTTGCTGTCATATGCTGAATAGCTACCTTGCATCAAGTCTGCCTTCAGTAACTATTACTGAAATACCTCCCAGCCTCCACAAAAACACACACTCACACACCCAAGATGTCCTCTATTTAAGCTGTGTGAGAATGTTGATCAAACCCCAGGTTGTGCCCAAACATACAGATTTCTCTGTACAGTCGTCCTTGACCTTGGTCTGTGTCCTCACGCCCCTGACGCCTGCGTGAAATTAAATTACAGAATTGTGGCTCCAGGCCCAAAGAGGGGTTTATTTGGTTGGCTCTTCTCTGAGAAGCACTCATTTTCTCATTCAGGAATTGGGAAGGGTTGAAATGTAGTGGGAATTAAGAAAGAAAGTCCCAGTCTTGGAAGATATTTTTGTATTCTGTGAGGGAGTGATGCCCAAATACTGAAATCTCTGCAAAGACTTCTAAATCTCATAGGAAGAGGGGACAGATGCCCAGTGGAAATAGGTTTTTGAGCTGCATAAACTGGGTGCTTGGAAGCAAAAATAACACTTGTCTGTATTTGTGTAATTTTTTTTTTCTTGTCAAAAAGGACAAGACTGAAAAGAAGCAGAGTTTTCTTAGCCACTGGAAACGCAGTCTAGGAAGTAAAAAAAAAATAATTCTCATGAGACAAAAGAAGAAAATTGCAGGCCCTCTTTAATTTAGAAGTCTGTCAAGCATTTTACAATCCTTAATTCCAAATTGCATTCACCTTGCATAGCATTCAAATACAAGTGACCCGCTCAGTTGGCAGTCAAAAAGAGTCTTGTGGTTACTACAGCAACACAAACAAGGATTTAGGTTTTACATTTTTTTTCTTTCTAAAAGGAAATTCTGTTTTTAAAATCTAAACATTAATGGGATCTGAGATTATTGAGGCAATGATGTAGATTTACTTATTTACAAAAGTAAAACTTTTTTGTATCCCAGTTTTTAAATAAATCATGTTCAAGTTAAATCTTTTTCAATAGTGTTAATGGTTGTGGCTCACAATATTTATATTTATTCATGTCAAGAAACGGTGATAGCAAAATCTTCAGCTCAAATGTGGTTTGATTAAATAAAGATTTATTTGGCAATTTATCCAGTGAATAGGAAGTCAGCAGAAATGTTGTCAGAGAGCGGTGGCTTGGAGACCTTACAGGTGATACTATATAGGGATTCACAAGCTCTCAGTGCTGAGCCCAGTCTGCCAGTAATTCACCACCATGATGAATTACAATTTTTGTTATTCAAAACATAAAATTCTAACGGCATTTAATAGTTGCAATTTCTGTTCCAGTTCTTTTTTTGATCAATATCTTTTTATTGATTTTTAAACATGCATACTTTAAGACATTAAACAAACACAAACATTCCCCCCCCTCCCACCCCAGCTGCACCTGATCAAAAGGAGAAAACAAATGCAATAAAAAAAAAAATGTTCCTCTTCATTGCAAAGTTTTACACCTTAAGTTTATCAGCAGGTACATTAGCAAAGTATCGTACGAATGGCTGCCATTGATGATAAAATTGACTAGAGTGACCTTTCAGAGAACATCTGATCTTTTCGAAATGCATATGGGCCATAACCTCTCTCAACCAGTGACAATATGTTGGAGGACATGGATCTTTCCATTTTCGCAAAATCAGTCTTCGAGCCAACAACAAGCAAAAGGCAATCACACTCATGTGGCGCCTCTCTGAGGGAGAGCCTACAGTTACAACTCCAAATAAGGCAGTCAATGGGCATGGGTGCACCAGTTTCCCAGAGATGTTTGAAAAAACCTCAAAGATAGAAAGCCAATAACCATGTAATTTCGGACAGGACCAAAAAGAGTGTAAAAGTGTAGCAGGTGTTTGCCTGCAGCGATTGCATAGAGGATCCAGATCCGGCTTGATCTTGGACAGTTTTTCTTTAGACCAGTGCAGACGGTGTACCACTTTAAACTGCACAACTGCATGTTTAAGCGAGACAGAGGAAGAATGGATGTTTGGAATTACCTTTTGCCACGCTAAGTCCGATATGGTGTCATTCAGATCTGCTTCCCACTTCCGCTTAAGTTCCTCCAGATTGCTCTCATGATGTGAAGAAAGCAGATAGTAGATCCTACTCAGTCTTTTTAGCATCCGTCCGGAGGTCCAAAAGGCTGTCCAACAATGACCGAGAGGGACATATCGGGAAACAATCAGACTTAGACCGAACAAAATTTCTTAGTTGCAAATATCTAAAAAAGTGTGACTTACATATAGCAAACTTTTCCACCAATTGTTCAAAGGAACTAAAAGTATGGTCTGTGTACAAATTGTAGAGATTTTTAATTCCATTTGCAGCCCATATATTAAAAACCTCATCAGTCATTGAAGGGATAAACATATGGTTCCCTGACTCAGGTGCTGAAAATAATAGTTTAAGATTAAGAGACCGCCTGCACTGGTTCCAAATTTTGATTGTGTGAATGACAACTGGATTAGAAGAATAAGATGAAATAGACTGTCCAAGAGGCAACTCAGAACAGAGCAGTGCACCAGGGGAACTCTATGTAATTGAGTTTTTCTCCAAAACAGCCCACTCGGGCACATTGGCATCCCTTCTCACCCAGTACAATACAGCCCTACAGTTAACTGCCCAGTAGTAGTACATAAAATTAGGTAAAGACATACCACCCAGCTTACGGGGTAACTGTAGTATTTTTTCCCCAATTCTTGGATGTTTTTTATCCCATATAAAGGAAGATATCTGGCCATATCAAATAGTAAAAAAGGACTTTGAAAGGAAGATGGGTAAGCTTTAGAACAAATAAAGAAATTTAGGCAAAATAACCATTTTGACAGAGTTAACTCTTCCTCCCAGAGATAGAGATAACAATCCCCACCGGGACAAGTCTTGTTTAAGATTTGACAACAATGGCAAAAAAATGCTTCTATACAGATCCTTGTAATTACGTGTTACCACGATACCAAGATAATTAAACTTTTTAGAATTGATTTTAAAGGGAATTATTTCAGAAAAATTCCCCTCTGATGAGGTTAGAGGCATCATCTCACTTTTTTGGAGATTTACCTTGAAGCCAGATAGCTTCCCAAATTTGTCAAGCATATTCAAAAGTGCAGGGTTACTGGACAGCAGGTTTGAGATGAATAATAGTGCATCATCAGCATAATGAGAAATTTTATGCTCAGAACCAAACCTCATTATTCCCTTTATGTCCAAGTTTTGCCGTACTGCCATCGCCAATGGTTCATTTGCAACTACAAACAGAAGGGGCGATAAAGGACACCCCTGTCTTGTGCCTCGTTGTAGCTGAAAATATGCCGATATGTTACTATTGGTCTGCACCGCTGCCAGTGGAGAGGCGTAAAGTAACCTTATCCATGAGATAAATTTTTAACCAAACTTGAACACATCCAGCACTTTAAAAATTCCACCCACCCGGTCAAAAGCTTTTTCGGCATCTAAAGAAATAATCACCTCTTCATCTTTGAGACCGAGCGGAGTGAGAGCATACAAAATATTAAACAGCCGTCTAATATTGAAAAAAGATTGTCAATTTTTTACAAACCCTGTCTGGTCAGGTGAAACAATGTGGGGAATTACTTGCTCAAGGCGCTTCGCTAATACCTTTGCCAATATTTTAGTATATGTATTTAACAGCGACACTGGTCGATAAGAGCTACAATTTAGAGGATTTTTATCTTTTTTAGGCAACAAAGTGATAACCGCTTGACGCATGGAGACTGGGAGCACTGACGCATTTAAGGATTCTGTGTAGACCGCCAATAATAATGGAGATAACAGATCCACAATTTTTTTAAAGAAATCAGCTGAAAAGTCATCAGGGCCCGGAGATTTGCGGCTTTGCATGTCTTTTATTGCTGATGCAATCTCAGCTTTTGAAATGTCTTTCTCCAGATCAGCGACCATATCATGGTTGACCAAGGGGAAATAAAGATCCTTGAAAAAAGCTTCAAAGTCAGAAGCCTTTGGTGCAGAATCACAAGAGTACAGTGATTGATAAAACTTGCTAAAACACGTATTAATTTCTCCATTATAAGAACATTTAGTGCCCTGTTCATTATTGACTGTTGAGATGGCTTGATCTGCAGACCTCTGATGCAGTCGATGTGCGAGGAGACGCCCCGCCTTCTCCCACTGCTCATAATATCCAGATTATGACTTGGAGATCAGATATTCGGCCTGTCGTGTAGAAAATTTATTATATTCCATTTGCAGTATGGTTCGTTTCTTGGCTAGGTCTTGTGAAGGGGCGTGACACAGTTCCCTATCTACCACTAAAATTGCTTCATTCAGCTGTTTTAGCTGCTCTGAATTTTCCCTTTTTTGGTGCGCACCATAATTATTTGCCCCCTCAGATAGGCTTTTAGAGATTCCCATATAGTACCAAATGACATACCTGGAGTTTGGTTAACATCAAGAAAACATTTTATCTCTGTCCTAATAAATGTAACAAAGTTTTCATCTGATAAAAGCAAAGAGTTAAATCGCCAGGGGCGATATACTGCCAGTGTCTCTGGAATGAGCATTTTCATGCATAATGGAGCATGATCTGAAATGACCATACCTCCATAATCGCACTCCTCCACGAACTGCAAGATTCTATTGTCCACGAAAAAATAGTCAATACGGGAATATGTCATATGCACAGAGGAATAGAAGGAATACCCTCTTGCAACGGGATTGTGACTTCGCCACACATCAGCCACTCCATATGCCTTTAAAAAAGAATTTATAGATTGGGCAGACTTTGTAAGATTCACTTTACTAGGTGCAATTTGATCCATAGACGAAAGGACACAATTAACATCTCCATCTATAATAATGCTGTGTTGACGTAATTGGTAACTTGGAGAAGAAATTGTTGAAAAAGTCACAATCATCCCAGTTCGGTGCATAGACCGAAGCTAGAATGACCGAGAATGCATTTAGCTTCCCTTCCACTATGACAAAACGCCCAGCTGAGTCAACATGCACCCTGGATGCAGCGAACTGTATATGTCTGCCAATCATGATGGCCACCCCTCTTGATTTAGTTTGAAAATTAGATTGAAACACCTGACCAGACCATTTTTTATTCAGGTTTGCGCTATCTGAAGAACACACGTGTCTCCTGTAAAAATGCAACGTCTACACTGAGCTGCTTGAGATGTGTTATGATCTTCCTATATTTTAAGGGAGGGTTCAGGGACTTCACATTCCAGCTCACAAAGTTGACAGGGTAACCATGGAGATGTTTGATCATTTTTGCATTACCCATTTTACCAAAACCCTAATGTATACACTGTTCATAGTTTTATCCAGCAGATAAACAATGCAATAATAATCCCACAGAAATGATCGGGTACAGCTAACCCCTCCTCCTATAAGAACCAGGAGAAAAAAAAAAAAGAACAATTCGATCCAGAACATAAACAGATCCACACATTGCAGTGCTTGTGTTAAGTAATACTGCTTCAGTTGGTGGGGCTCCCGGTAAGCCCTAAATATAGATACCAGATAATAGGAAACCGGGCCTAATATTACCTAGGCACCATAGGCTTTTCCAAATAAGGAAGAAAACCAAACGGCCAAAATAAGAATAGGTCCGTGATGGAACGTCCCCGTGATCAAATAGATTAACAAAACCCAAATGATGTAAACAAAATGACGAGCTCTTAAGCATAACAGTAAATAATATTTACATATACAACCTTATTAATTAAAGTCGTCTTCATTGACTGTAGCTCAGCTTTAAGCATGTTGAAGTCCTCCGCAAATGCCTCTTTCATTTCTTTTTTAATCACCGCAGATATGTCGGCTTTGAGAGCGACCTCTGTCTTCAGGTCCGCCATCTTGTTGGTTGTGCTAGCTTTCTGCGAGGGAGGAGGCGAGTTGCTTGCAGCCTTAGGTGAACTCTGGTCCGAGGCGGCGCTGGGCCTATCTCCTGATGGTCCAGTATACTTGAATCTGTCCACACGCAAACGCTTAAAATGGAGAAAATCTTCACTTTGGCCGAAGTTTTTAAAAAGATTCGTTTTCGGTGCAGTGAATGTGCGTTTTCGTGTGGATGACAGGCCAAACCGTAGAAAATTTGTATTGTGAGATACCCGGCTACGTATGGACAAGACATAAGTTAGGCTGATCGGTTGTAATTCAAAGGGAAATAAGCAGAGGTCACCAAACAACCTGCTTTTGTAAAAATAAAAAGAGTTGCTGGCAAAGCAGTTTATAACAACAGCAAACAGAAACGCAGCAACAATGCCTGCTTCCTCTATGTCGATCTCTTGTTATTTCTGCTGCTGTGGGCTCATTTTTGCACGTATCAGTGATGCTACTCGCTGCTGAAACAGATGTGATATGCAGATGTCTTTAGCTGAGTCCTTAAAGGGCAGATTGTGTTTGGAGACACGGCGTCTGAGAGGAGCAGACCAACATATTACCCCGTCAGAAAAAGATCTGGTTAAATTACCCTAAAGCTCCGATAATGGAAACGCACCTAATACTAGGCCTTTAATTTCTATGATATGAGATCCAGTTGTGTTTTAAGTTGTAACATAAATGCTTTCCTTTAGCTGTGCTGTTAGCAGGTACATGTCTTTTTTTAAGCTTTATTTGAATTTAAAGGTTGCATGAACATTCAATAACCACACACAGATGCAAATAATTATAGATGAATAGCATATCTCCAGGCAAAGCTGACAGAAAACATTCACAAACAGAAACTGTGGTAAACATAACAGTCACAGCTGGTTTTTAATGAAATAAACAAATTTAAAGTAACATATTTCATTTTTTCTAAGTCCTTTTTACAAGCTCCCACAATCTGCCTTACATGACTGTCCAAAGATACAGCATATTTATCATAGAACATGCACTGCTATGCTGCATGCTGCATTTAACTTGATATGAACATAGGCCCTCAAGTAGTCTGTCAAATTAGGACAGCTTTGCTCTATAAATTTTAGTATGTGATGATGCTCTGTTGGAAATTTTTCCCATGAATTGTATTTAGTCCATAATCAACATTGCAACATTTAATTGCTTTATAAACTTCAATTCAATTCAATTCAGTTTATTTATATAGCGCCAATTCACAACAGATGTCATCTCAAGGCACTTAACAAGAAGTCATTTCAATACAATTATACAAACATTCCAATCAGTTAAAAAGTTTCCTATTTAAGGAATCCCAGCAGATTGCGTCAGTCATTTCAGTCAAACAAAATCTGTTCCAACCTATCAAATGGGAGGAGACAAATGCCAAGTTCCCCTTTTGTATTTACACCTGGCCTGCATTCAGCTTGCAATGGACCACCTGAGGTCAGTGACTTTCTGGCCAACTACTCTGGAATGACAGATTAGTTTGTTTCAGTTTAATAAAACACTGATCCACACCAGAGTGAGCAAGTGAATGCAATTAAACAGATGGTAGTAAAGAAAACCAGGATCAGGAATGAGGACCACTGTGCAATTGGTTTACAAGAGGAAATACAGGTCCTTCTCAAAAAATTAGCATATTGGGATAAAGTTCATTCTTTTCCATAATGTAATGATAAAAATTAAACTTTCATATATTTTAGATTTATTGCACACCAACTGAAATATTTCAGGTCTTTGATTGTTTTAAAACTGATGATTTTGGCATACAGCTCATGAAAACCCAAAATTCCTATCTCAAAAAATTAGCATATTTCATCCGACCAATAAAAGAAAAGTGTTTTTAATATAAATAAAGTCAACCTTCAAATAATTATGTTCAGTTATGCACTCAATACTTGGTCGGGAATCCTTTTGCAGAAATGACTGCTTCAATGCGGCGTGGCATGGAGGCAATCAGCCTGTGGCACTGCTGAGGTGTTATGGAGGCCCAGGATGCTTCGATAGCGGCCTTAAGCTCATCCAGAGTGTTGGGTCTTGCGTCTCTCAACTTCCTCTTCACAATATCCCACAGATTCTCTATGGGGTTCAGGTCAGGAGAGTTGGCAGGCCAATGGAGCACAGTAATACCACGGTCAGTAAACCATTTACCAGTGGTTTTGGCACTGTGAGCAGGTGCCAGGTCGTGCTGAAAAATGAAATCTTCATCTCCATAAAGCTTTTCAGCAGATGGAAGCATGAAGTGCTCCAAAATCTCCTGATAGCTAGCTGCATTGACCCTGCCCTTGATAAAACACAGTGGACCAACACCAGCAGCTGACATGGCACCCCAGACCATCACTGACTGTGGGTACTTGACACTGGACTTCAGGCATTTTGGCATTTCCATCTCCCCAGTCTTCCTCCAGACTCTGGCACCTTGATTTCCGAATGACATGCAAAATTTGCTTTCATCCGAAAAAAGTACTTTGGACTACTGTGCAACAGTCCAGTGCTGCTTCTCTGTAGCCCAGGTCAGGCGCTTCTGCCGCTGTTTCTGGTTCAAAAGGGGCTTGACCTGGGGAATGCGGCACCTGTAGCCCATTTCCTGCACACGCCTGTGCACGGTGGCTCTGGATGTTTCTACTCCAGACTCAGTCCACTGCTTTCGCAGGTCCCCCAAGGTCTGGAATCGGTCCTTCTCCACACTCTTCCTCAGGGTCCGGTCACCTCTTCTCGTTGTGCAGCGTTTTCTGCCACACTTTATCCTTCCCACAGACTTCCCACTGAGGTGCCTTGATACAGCACTCTGGGAACAGCCTATTCGTTCAGAAATTTCTTTCTGTGTCTTACCCTCTTGCTTGAGGGTGTCAATGGTGGCTTTCTGGGCAGCAGTCAGGTCGGCAGTCTTACCCATGATTGCGGTTTTGAGTAATGAACCAGGCTGGGAGTTTTTAAAAGCCTCAGGAATCTTTTGAAGGTGTTTAGAGTTAATTAGTTGATTCAGATGATTAGGTTAATAGCTCGTTTAGAGAACCTTTTCATGATATGCTAATTTTTTGAGATAGGAATTTTGGGTTTTCATGAGCTGTATGCCAAAATCATCCGTTTTAAAACAATAAAAGACCTGAAATATTTCAGTTGGTGTGCAATGAATCTAAAATATATGAAAGTTTAATTTTTATCATTACATTATGGAAAAGAATGAACTTTATCACAATATGCTAATTTTTTGAGAAGGACCTGTATAGGGCTACTCTTTCACAACCTATCACGATGCATGTAAATAGCTCTGGCCGGTCAGCTACTTGCACATGTGACCTTGTACTTAAACACGATCAGAGATGCAGTCGAGGCAACACCACTCATATAAACCTCTATTGCAATGCTAGCTATAAACTATGAATTAAGACTCATCACATCATCATTATGAATGCTTTACTTTGGAATATGTTAGATGAATATTCCCAAATAGGCTAACTTTCTGAGTTTCTTTGTCATGTTCCACAAAAAACCCGGCGAATAGGTGAATCTGGGAATACTGAAGCGCGAAGAATAGGCAGGGGTCCACTGGGTTTGCCAACACTTTTTGGATGGACCAGTCTTCTAGCACCGGCAAAAATGATGGAGGTGAGGGGGTGATTGTATGTCAACAAAAGGTACTGTGATGATTAGAGAGAGAACCTTCACACCAGACATGGAACTGCTGACAATGTCTCTGTTTTGTTCACCTCGCAAATTCCAGCAGCTCTTCTATACAGTGGTCTACATAAACCTACGAGCCAATGGGAGAGCAGCTGCTCCTCTGATTGCTGATGTTATTCACAGATTTTATATGGTTTCCTCAGGTTCCCAACATTTCCCATCAAAATATAAGCTGATGTACTTAAAAAAAAAAGAACAGTATGTCACATGTACTGCAACTCTTACATACACAGTCATTTGCAAGTGATGCTACAGATCACTACCAATACCATCCCTTTGTGACAGCTTTGCCTCACTTAAAGTATATATTTTGAATGTAAAACTAGTAAAACTCCAGTTCATGGGAGCTACCATCTTGCAACTTTTAGAGGCATCCCTTCTGAATCACCTAAATCAAATGAATTGCTCATTACCAGGCTCAGTCATTTGATTCAGGTGTGTTGGAGCAGGGATGACTCTAAAAACTGCAGGACAGTAGCTCTCGAGGACTGGAGTTGGATACCCCCAATCTAAAGAATGACAGTAATAAAGTTAGAAAACCGTTGGGCTTCATAAGACTGGTTGGCACACATTGCCTTTTTGCACAAATCAGCTACGTGGGGTCCTTTTTGATTATGCGTTGCATGTGGGCAGCTACTCTTTAAAAAAACATCCACTGTTATACTAATACCAGAAATAAAAAATAACAAAAACTTTAATAACTTTAAATTCTTCAGTTATTTCTCTGGTCATGAAGCGCTTAAAAAAAAAAAAGAAGTAAAATCAACACATTAATTGGTGATCAACTAGACCCACTGCATTTTGCAAACAATTTATTCAAAGCATCTCAGTAGCCTGCAGCACACATTAGGTTAAATTACTTAACCATTAGTGCGATGGACTGGCGACCTGTCCAGGGTGTACCCCGCCTCTCGCTCTGTTACTGCTGGAGATGGGCACCAGCCCCCCCGCAACCCTGCATAGGATGGACAGGTACAGAAAATGGATGGATGGATGGATGGATGGATACTTATTGCTTTTACAAAAATCTTCGTCATTGAGCTTGTGTTTTACAATGGCAAATCTAACTAATCTAACAGGTAATGTGTTTCTTGTTTTTTTTCTTGTTTAAAGACTGATTTAAGTCTGAGTGTATTTTTAGTCACATATATAGTATAATGTCTTGTCTAGTATTTATTTTGTGTAGTAAATGGTTTTTTACTGTTTCAGATTCTCAGCATGCTTCTGATGAGATACTCTGATCGGTGCCTCTGATTCAATTCAAACTTATGATGCTGTGCTTAATGTTAATATTACTGCTTCTGCTTTGTTTTCAACCAGCACAGGCTGCTCTGCTTGCTCAGTTGTTTGTATGCACAGTCCCGTTAACAGTCATCGCTTCTAATTTGCCCATGTACTACACTACTATGAGGAAACATATCTCTGATCCTTCTGCCCTTTTAATAATTTTTTTGCGGGAACGATGACCCATAAAGCAGAGGTTTGTTGGGCTTGATTCATTCACGGTCCTTTGGCAGCAATGTTGAGTCTCACATGTTTTTTTTTGTTTTTGTTTTTTATTTATATAGTATTTGTTTTGTTGTAATTATGTATTAGATTTAACATAACATGAGTGTTAGTGGGTGTCCACCATCTGGATATGTTTTGCCAAGCAGTTCTGCCCTTTTATCAGGCTAGTGTGCTTCTATACGGATTCTCTATACCGAAGTGCATCTAAAATAATATATTTATTTTAATAATTACATAACATTTCATCACAGTCTTAATAAACGCTTCTTAAATATCATCCTAGACAATTTCTATATTCTTCTGCATGGGTTGGATGAAATATTAACATTTAACAAAGACTCTTTTTAAATTGCTTTAAAAATAAAAACAAATGACCAGAAAACCTCAACACCGTCTTGATTAATAGCAAATCAGGGATATGTAGGCTACTGTATTAATTATAATGTTCTACAGCAGCATCATATATTTTACAACAAGCTCAAAATAGCTGTCCAGTACCATGGATAGCAGAACCCCAGGCAGTCAACATTGCTGCTGTTCAATATGTGAATTAAGGCTCTAGACCAGGGTTCGCGTTAACCAAATATTTTCCATATTTGACTGTTTTTTTATAACGGTGATGGAAAAATCAGAAGGATGTCTGTCATTTTGATAGATTTGCATTCACACCTTTGACCACTTTGTGTGTAAAGTTAAAAATATCTGCGCATTTGCACTGAGTACAGGTACATAAACAAATTAAAGGAAAGATTCCCATGAGAGCATCTGAGCATTCTCAAACCCATAAACCATATTCAATGCTAACTGGGAGCTGACTTCACGTTGAAAAGTTACTGAGGCTTTGGAGAGCAACTGTGTCTGGTGCGTCTGTTTAGACATGCTCCAAAGAGCCCGATGTGTGCCAAACACCGGTGTATGCAGTAGTTTACGGGTCAGGAAATGGTTTCGTTCAGAGAGTCTTTTCGAAATCTGATCAATTCAGTGGGAGAAATGTCTCCTCATTTCAAAACTTTGGCTGAAGTGGCACCTTATTCCAGTCTCCAGTGTGGCAGAGGAATGTGGATTCAGCCTTCAGTACAACATCTAAACCCCCATACGAAGTCATTTGTCAGAAGCAAAAATCCAAAACCTCAAGACAATAACCTCTGCAGCAATCCCACTATTTGATTATGCACAAATGGGTGTGTATTTCAGTTCCATGCAGAGCAGGAGAAAAACTTGTGAGACCGTGCTTTCAGGCCACAGCAGGTATTAATATTTTGAGTGCAATAATTTTAAATATTTTTTATATGTAGTTCTCTGTTCAGCTTGAATCTAATTTAAAATGAGTAAAAAAGATAAATACTATTCAATGTGTATTAAAGTAATATTTAAAAATTGACAGGTAAAAATAGATTATTACCAGATTTCTTTGACCCTGTCAGTCAAAATGATGGACAAAAAAACATGTCTAGCGCAACCTCTGCTCTTGACATAGGCATAGTTAGATTGTCTGATTTTTTTAAAAATACATTTTGAAATATCAAAAAGAAAAACAATGGATAGAAGTAAAAAAAATTTTGAACATGGTAAAGCATGTCATTTAGTAAGTGCTCAATAGAATCTTTTCTGACATTTGATAAATCATAGTTTATTTTGTAGCAGAACTGGATGTTGGAGCTCAAGATGTTGAGGTTGTTTTTGGGAGTGACTATGATGGATAGGATCAGGATTGAGTACATCAGAGGGAGAGCTTGCGTTAGATGTTTTGGAGATAAAGTGAGAGAAGCCAAACTGAGATGGCTTGGACATGTTCAGAGGAGAGAGGATGATTATATCGGTAGAAGGATGCTGACGTTGGAGCCACCAGGCAGGAGGAAGACCAAAAAGGAGATTTTCTGATGTGGTGAAAGAGGACATGAAGTTGGTGTGAGGATAGAGGATACAGAGGATAGGACTAAATATTCACTGTGGCGACGCTTGAAGGGAAAAGCCGAAAGAGGAAAGGATTTTACAGTTATTTTATTATGACTTGACTTGAATGCACTATAAACCTAAAACGTGTCGGTAAAATGTTGCACAGCTTGTGGGGAAACACATCTGGCCAGGCAACCGCTCCTGGACGCAACACATGCACTGGCGACTGATCTGATGAGTTTTGGAAACAGGCAGATGGCTAAAGTGAAAACAGCAAGCTCCAACTCCAGTGGTATCTGGGATTTACGTGCCATTGGATTTCATTTTTATATACTGATCAACTAAACTAGTACAAAGCAGCCTTAATAATTAAAGGAAAAAAGTGAATTCAAACACTTTCATCGCCTTCTCTGAATTGGAAACAGCTTTACTGGGTATATGATGTTGGTGTGGGGATTTATCAGTTAGAAAATGAATGTTTCAGTTGTGGGGGCAGACATGCTGGGCTGCAATAAGGAGAAAAAGACAATTGAGATGCTTAGCATTTAAGCCTCCAACTAAATTTTCAAGAATATCAGCTCTGACTGTATACACAGAATTACTTGATAGGGTTTTTACACAGCTGCAGCTGTCAAATCTGAGATTAAAAAGACAACAAGTTCTTAGGCATAGGATGGAGGATAGGATCAAGGACTGAATCAGCATTCTTCCAAGCTTTCATCAAGAAGGAGATAAGCCTAAGGGAAGAGTTCTTAATGTATTTTTTGATGTGCTTGACACTAGTAAGCCTACACAAGTCACACAGGAGAGTCCAAAGATTTCTGAAAAAGTTACATTATTGCTCTTTCAGACCCCCTTCACATGAGAATAAGACTGCTCTATGGTCTCTAGGATCTCCATACGAATGTTGCAGGATGACAGCAAATTTTGAAGACCTGATTTTAGTCTACAAGCATTCATAACCATATGAGCTATTAGTACTCAGCGCAGGCTTTTGCCCATCCTATGACATGCCACAGGCACCCCATCTGCACTTACTAAATGTGTTTCTTAGAAATGTATCTTGGTGCCCTATTTATTTAAAAGGTTTGCTATTTTGTCTAATAGCTTTACATTGTACAGAATGCAACCATAAGGGGTCAGTGATTTCTTGTGTCGGTCCGAAGTCTGGAAAAAGGCAGAAGGTTATGTCAGGAAGGGGATCTGACATAAAAGCTAAGCCAAATCCAATAGGCAAATCACAAACATAAACTCCATACCGGATCGGTCGAGGCCCGGGTTAACAACGATCGCCACCGGTGCTGCTGACCCACAGGGTCCCGGTGGAAGTTGGACCACTGTTGGTTGACGGAGGAGAGGAGGAAGACGTGCTCATATTCAGAGAGAGAAGACGAATTTCAAGAGTTTGGAATTGAGAGTAAGGACTTTGAATGTAGGGACTATGACAGGTAAAGCTAGAGAGCTGGTAGACATAATAAAGAGAAGGAAGGTGGCTATACTATGTGTTCAGGAGACCAGTTGGACAGGTAGCAAGGCTAGAAGCGTTGGAGAAGGGTTTGAGTTGTAATACCATCGTGTAGATGGAAAGTGAAATAGAGTCAGAGTTATCTTAAAGGAGGAGTTTGTTAGGAACGTTCTAGAACTGAAAAGAGTTATGCCCCACAGGTAGGATGTGAGTTAGAAGAGAAGCACACATTCTGGAGTGAACTAGATGATTTGATATGGTGTATCCCCAGAGTTGAGAGGGTGGTGATTAGTGGAGACTTTAACGGAAATGTTGGTAAAGGAAACCTTCACCAACATTTCCGTTCAAGAGGTGATGAGAAAGTGATGGGCAGGTTTGGTATCCAGGATAGGAACGAAGAAGGACAGATGGTGGTAGACTTTGCGAAAAGGATGGAAATGGCTGTTGTAAATACTTTCTTCCAGAAGATGCAGGAACATAGGGTGACTTATAAGAGTGGAGGTAGTAGCACTCAGGTGGACTACATCTTATGTAGATGTAGTACAATCTTATAATTCACCTCATAATATAGCTCGGTTTCCCATATTACCCTGAAAATGTTCAAGAATTGGTAAGTTCCTGGAAATAGTCAGGAAAGAAGTACCTGGTAAACTCTTAAATAAATCCCTGAAAGTTTCCAGTAAAACAAGAAGGGCCTCCCTGAGTGGAACGGTGAAGTTACAGTGAGTAGAAGTACAGAAGGTAGAGAACTTTGAGTACTTAGGGTCAACGGTCCAGAGCAACTGAGAGTGTGAAAAAGAGGTGAAGAAGCATGTGCAAGCTGGTTGGAATGGGTGGAGAAAAGTGTCAGGTGTGATAAAAGGGTTTCAGCAAGAATGAAAGAAAAGGTGTACAAGACAGTAGTAAGACCAGCGATGTTGTATGGTTTAGAGACCGTACCAATGAGGAAAGGACAGGAAGCAGAACTGGAGGTTGCAGAACACGAGATGTTGAGATTCTCTTTGGGAGTAATGAGGATGGATAGGATCAGGAATAAGTACATTAGAGGGACCGCTTATGTTAGATGTTTTGGAGATAAAGTCAGAGAGGTAAGACTTAGATGGTTTGGACATATTCGGAGGAGAGACGATGATTATATCGGTAGAAGGACGCTGAGGTTGGAGCCACCAGGCAGGAGGCAGAGAGGAAGACCAAAAAGGAGATTTTTTTCGGTGTAAGGGGAGAGAATGCAAAGCATAGGACTAAATGGAGACAGATGATTTGCTGTGGGGACGGTTGAAGGGAAAAGCCGAAAGAGAAGAATATGTTTTAAGTTGTACACTATTCCAGGCTCACATGTGGAAGAGTGCAGTCTGATGTATAATGAACCTTAATCCTCTTCACTCTTCATCACAAAATACAATACTAAGGTATCTGTTTGAGAGCATCACACATACATTTTGCATTTATATTGCACCCTGAAGAGCTTTACACCCATCTTCACTCAATCTGCCACAGGCCCATATTTGTAATTTGGAGATATGTGTTACCACCCAAGGGCGTAGGTTTGTTTTAAAAATTGCTGGGAACAATAACCATAAACATGAGTGTGGTTTGAAGATTGACGGGGACAATAAAATAATCATTCATATATAGGTATTTATCCTTCTGACGTTTTATTATAATATATACTGTGGTGTAATAACATGTAAAAATTGAAAGCCCATTGTGTTATATTTAGTTTTTCAAATGGCTCTGAAAACTATCATTAAACTGTTGTCTGGGAAAGATCATGTTTATCCAAATCATAGCACAAAGAATAATGTTGGCTCCGTTAGTAATATAGTCGCCCCAGAAGAAGAATGCGCAACAAACAAAAGAAACACATTTCCTTTGCAACCCTTGCCGTTCTGTGCGCAGAAACTTTAACTGTAACTTCACTACAGTTCTGCATAAAATAAGTTTACGCTGTGCAACATTCCAGAGAAATAAAACGGGAAATAATTTATTGTAGTACGGGGTCACGTTATTTTCCTTTTTTTTTTTGTTGTTTTTTTTCTAAACACAGTTTACAATTCATATCCCTGACCACTTGGTGCAGACGTGCAGACATTTTCAACTTTACGCACAGAGTTCAGGTAGCTGAATCAATCAAAAAAAGATTCCTATGAGAGCATCTGGCTGATTATCATCTCATACCTGGACACGTATTCAAAGCATCACTATCTGAGAGCTCAGCTGATAGCACCATGGAGAGTTACAGAGGGATCGGAGCGTGTAGCTGCGGCAGACACAGACCGATGGCGGTTTTAAATAACTGTGGGTAAAGGGTCGGGTTAAGAAATTATCTTAATGCATGGGGGTTGGTAAAATTGGACCAGTGCAGGACTCTGCAACAGTAAAATGTATACTTTTACTTTTACTGGATACTTTTGTATTTAATTTGGTATTATGCTTCTTCCAGGCACATACAGTGGCTTGCAAAAGTATTCGGCCCCCTTGAACTTTTCCACATTTTGTCACATTACAGCCACAAACATGAATCTATTTTATTGGAATTCCACGTGAAAGACCAATACAAAGTGGTGTACACGTGAGAAGTGGAACAAAAATCATACATGATTCCAAACATTTTTTACAAATAAATAACTGAAAAGTGGGGTGTGCGTAATTATTCAGCCCCCTTTGGTCTGAGTGCAGTCAGTTGCCCATAGACATTGTCTGATGAGTGCTAATGACTAAATAGAGTGCACCTGTGTGTAATCTAATGTCAGTACAAACACAGCTGCCCTGTGACGGCCTCAGAGGTTGTCTAAGAGAATGTTGGGATCAACAACACCATGAAGTCCAAAGAACACACCCGACAGGTCAGGGATAAAGTTATTGAGAAATTTAAAGCAGGCTTAGGCTACAAAAACATTTCCCAAGCCTTGAACATCCCACGGAGCACTGATCAAGCGATCATTCAGAAATGGAAGGAGTATGGCACAACTGTAAACCTACCAAGACAAGGCCGTCCACCTAAACTCACAGGCCGAACAAGGAGAGCGCTGATCAGAAATGCAGCCAAGAGGCCCATGGTGACTCTGGACGAGCTGCAGAGATCTACATCTCAGGTGGGGGAATCTGTCCATAGGACAACTATTAGTGGTGCACTGCACAAAGTTGGCCTTTATGGAAGAGTGGCAAGAAGAAAGCCATTGTTAAAAGAAAACCATAAGAAGTCCCGTTTGCAGTTTGCCACAAGCCATATGGGGGACACAGCAAACATGTGGAAGAAGGTGCTCTGGTCAGATGAGACCAAAATGGAAAACGCTATGTGTGGCGGAAAACTAACACTGCACATCACTCTGAACACACCATCCCCACTGTCAAATATGGTGGTGGCAGCATCATGCTCTGGGGGTGCTTCTCTTCAGCAGGGACAGGGAAGCTGGTCAGAGTTGATGGGAAGATGGATGGAGCCAAATACAGGGAAATCTTGAAAGAAAACCTCTTGGAGTCTGCAAAAGACTTGAGACTGGGATGAAGGTTAACCTTCCAGCAGGACAACGACCCTAAACATAAAGCTAGGGCAACAATGGAATGGTTTAAAACAAAACATATCCATGTGTTAGAATGGCCCAGTCAAAGTCCAGATCTAAATCCAATCGAGAATCTGTGGCAAAATCTGAAAGCTACTGTACACAAACGCTGTCCATCTAATCTGACTGAGCTGGAGCTGTTTTGCAAAGAAGAATGGGCAAGAAAATGTTTGATGTATGTATGATTTTCGTTCCACTTATCACGTGTACACCACTTTGTATTGGTCTTTCACATTTAATTCCAATAAAATTGATTCATGTTTGTGGCTGTAATGTGACAAAATGTGGATAAATTCAAGGGGGCCGAATACTTTTGCAAGCCACTGTATAACCCTTCTATAGCACACTCCAATAAAATTGTCACCTTAAGTCTTTTAAAAGTCCGTCATATATCCAAATCCACCTTAAAGAAATTGACTTCCGTTTATGACGCCTCGATTTTCACCTGTGCCTCTCTGAGACCCTCCTACTCTTTCTGACACTCCCCCTTCAGTTCGTCACATACCGTTCATCATCGCAGCATGCACGGAGTCGGAAGAAAAATCCCACAAAAGACGCGCAGCTGCAGCTGGTGTGTTATAATTACTGCACCTGGGACTCAGTCTGAGTTGTGTGAGGTGGGGAGTGCTGGGGGAGGGGTGGGGAGCTCTGCAGGGGCGAGGCTCTCGGCTGAGTACGTAAGGTCGGAGGAAGAGATGGGTGGAAAAGGCGGGGATAGGTGGGAGCAGATGGTAGCATTGCCAGTAATGTTATTATGACGGACACATTTCATTAGCGAACTTGACTTTGAGTGACTTACAGATTTCTTTGAAAAATAATTCCTTATGTCCAAATTCTTCTTTTTTCCTGCCATCCTTACTCGCTTTTGACACTCATGTGTCACCCACGTTGCACCTGAGTCCTCTCTGCCACTGTCGCCAAAGAGTCCAGCTTCGTGCTTCATGCTGACCACCAAGCCAGCCCGCCTGATGATCAATTTCTCCAACTTGAAAGGATCTGCCTTAGAAGTGCTCCCGCCCCAGCACACCAAAGCAAGCGCTACTTCTTTCTGAACTAGGACTTTCCTTATTGCTTCAGCAGGAGGAAATCCACTACATGCACTCCTTCTGGATCAGTGGATAAGATGCACCGGTCTGTGTCCGCCGCACATAATCTCCAAGGTGGTGTCAGTTCCCGGATAGCGTTGGATTGGGTACGGTGTCCAGGTCTGAGATAATGCTCTCATTGGAATCTTTTTTTTTTTTGATCGATTCAGTTTTCTAAACTCTGTGCGTAAAGTAGAAAATTACCGCTCATCAAGTAATCAGCAGTGTGAATTGTAAACTTTCAAAATGAAGGACGACCTTTGGATTTTTCCATTACAGTTTTTAAAAACCTATCAATCAAAGACAGAAAATAACACAACCCCTAAATGATTGTAAATTATATTACAATGACCTATGTACCTTTTATTTTCTTGAAATATTGCACAGCTGGAATTTATTTGATGCAGAGATTGCTGTGCAGAAACAAAATATTGTCCACAGTCCCTGGTTTTACCTGTGTTTCTGAATTGCAAATCCAGCCACAGAAAAAATCTCTCTCTGGCAGCGCTGGATGCCAAATAGCGAGAACATTGCGCTGTCAGCGCAAAGTTGGAGGAATATTCTGGCATGCTCTCTCAACACGATTCTCTTTGGGAGTCTTAAACAAACAAAAATATTACATAAAATATTTTTTCACCCACAACCCACCCACAGTAAAGAAACCTCTGCTAGACATCACTGTATGAGAAAGTAGAATGGAGAAATTTAAATAGTAGTCCGTTCAGATAGTGATTATGTGGAAATTGTACTGGGAGCACAAGTGGATGTTAGATCTGCGCTGGTAAAAAAATTTAGCATCAGGTTTTTAAAAGTGGTGGGGACAAAACCGTCAATCATAAATATTGCTGGGGACATGTCCCCGGCGTCCCCGGCTAAAATGACGCCTATGGGTCTCACCACCGCCCCTTTAAAGGCGGCAATAAAGACCCCCCCGTCTGAAGGGAGCAATTCATCAAGGTTAAAATCTAATCTCCAGAGAGCCATAAAATTGCTTAAAAATAGAGGTGGGAATCGGGTCCTAAAGACATGTGGTCGGCCTCACTGAGGAGAAAACTTTGTCAAGAATCTTAGCTTCTTCCTGAACAAAACTGTCCAGCGTTTCCTCTGGTAAAGACACACACTCAGATTTATCTAAAACCGTGTTACATTGAGAAGATAAAATATTACATCTGATGGTGTCTACCTTCCCTCTGAAGTGGTCTGTGAACTCCTCACGAAAAGTGCTTGATGGGATTTTCTGAAATGCATTATAGCACAGATAAAAAATTGTCAATGGTGGAAAAAAAAATCATTTTTTGATTATTTTTATAATCAGATATGATTTTGGAAAAGTATGCATTTCTTGAATTTCTTACTTTATTTACTTTACGTTATTATATGATTTGAGAAGTTGTGTGTATATTTGATGGTTTATTGTGATTTTATTTTTCCTCCATCTTCTCTCACCCTTCTCAAACCTCTTTTGGTTTTTAAGGTTATAATTTCTCCACGGCACGACATGGTCCTTGATCAAGCATCTAGACGCCATCTTAAAATGGTTTGTTTTGATGTTGCAACACCAATGCATCATCATTACACATATATACGTGTGCTGCAAAATACACAATTTTAAAGAAAAAACATAATAAAAAGCTTTGTCATTGCCTATCAATATCAATGGAATATTTACATTAAATAATTGTTAATTTTAATATATTATTTAAAAAAATTATCAATAACTGTACTATTTTATAAAAGTGTATTGCTTATTTTCTCTGCAAATTTTCTGAGGGTTTTCTCCTGTTTTCAAAGACAATGTTGGCTTTACCATAAAATATATATAACTCGAGGTTATACATTTATTAAAACAAATTGGAATATTTTATCATATGAGAACAGCACAATAGGACAAACTAATTTAAAGTAAGACTGTTTAGCCTTATTGATTGTATGCCGAGACAACAATAATTCCCCTTCGTCCTTTCCACTTTTAGTACATCTGATGTTGACATTCATACTACTAAATATTCACCTACATGCCATAAATTTACATGTAATAATTTTTTTTAATTATAGTGTATTTTTTGAAAACAGTGCAGAATATGTTCATTTCCAGAGGGCTTGAGCATTCTAGGTATACAAAAAAAAAAAACACAACAAAAAACTCTGCCTGCTAAACATAGCTCGGCATGTCATCAAAACTCCATGATTTGCCAAATAAACAATTCACAGCAACATGGCCTTGACTCCAACATGCAATTTCATCTTGCTATTGCCTGTTCTGATCAGAGAAATTGCACCATACCTGCAGTGATGCATCTGGCTCTCTATGGTAGCTGTGAAGGAAAGGTCAGCTGCTCGTGGTTTATTTTTGAGTTGCAACATCAAAGATTTGTACTTGTGATTGATACAAGTGTAGGTGCTACATCTCGTGAACACAGAGCAGAGGCCCTTGATTTGAGATAATATGTGCACAACTAAAAGACCAGGAGATCCTTTATAATATCGTGAACAATCAAAGTCAATCAAGTCAAAGGACAAACAACAAAGAAGAGATCCAATACTGTCATATAAAAAGAGATTCATCAGCGTGCATTTATAATTTGATGACTAAATAAAATGTAGCGCCAAGTTCTAGCATTCACTTTACTGCAGGTTATACGTCCCACTTCACAGACATTTGTTTTCTCTATAAAGCATATTTAAAATGCTAACAATGAAGTTTTTGAAGCACTCCATTATCATACAGAATATGTTGTCCTTAAAGCTGCCTTTAAACAAAAGAAAAAGCATGTCTTTTTGAGAGGTTTTGTAACATACAGTTTAATCTAAATATATTCCATAAACTATAACACCAAATATATTTGCTCATCTGCCTTCACATATTTAAACTTCAGTTGTCCTTGTTCTGATTTTGGTCAAACCATTGTAGTCATACCAGTTTCAACTCTTGTGTGAAGGTTTTCCACACTGATGTTAGATGAGAAGGCCTGCCTCACAGTTTCTGCTCTAATCTATCCCAAGGTATTCTGTAAAGTTAAGGTGCAATACGGGAAAGTTCATACACACCGTACTCAATCATCCATGTTTTTTTTATTATCTACCTTGCTTCTTACACTTTTCACAGAAAGTTTAAAGTGTAAAATTGTCCAAAGTGAGGTTAAAAATATGTCTACATTTTAGTGTAAAGAGAGCTGGAGCAAAGAGCAGCATGTTGGAGTAACCACATCTCCATTATGACCAATAGATATCAACTACATGCCAGCTGGCTGTTTAGAAGTGATTTAGGAAAAAAATAATTTTTTCTACCATCAAAAAACATGTAAAGTTGACTAAACTCTACTGAAATTGTGTGCTTTGGTCAGATGAAAAAAAGATCAAATGTGAAACAATGGATACAAATCTGCTGGGCTTTACTAGTAAACTGAAAATGAATTGTTGCTGGTTCTTTTAACTGAACCCATCCATCCATCCATTTTCTTCCGCTTATCTGGGGTCGGGTCGCGGGGGCAGCAGCCTAAACAAAGAGACCCAGACTTCCCTCTCCCCAGCCACTTGTTCCAGCTCCTCGGGAGGAACCCCAAGGCGCTCCCAGGCCAGCCGAGAAACATAGTCCCTCCAGCGTGTCCTGGGCCTTCCCCTGGGCCTCCTCCCGGTGAGACGTGCCTGAAACACCTCACCAGGGAGGCGTCCAGGAGGCATCCTGACCAGATGCCCGAGCCACCTCAACTGACTCCTCTCGATGTGGAGGAGCAGCGGCTCTACTCTGAGCCCCCTCCGGATGACTGAGCTTCTCACCCTATCTCTAAGGGAGAGCCCAGACACTCTGCGGAGGAAACTCATTTCAGCCGCTTGTATCCGTGATCTCGTTCTTTCGGTCACCACCCAGAGTTCGTGACCATAGATGAGGGTAGGAACGTAGATCGACCGGTAAATCGAGAGCTTCGCCTTTTGGCTCAGCTCTCTCTTCACGACGACAGACCGGTAGAGTGCCCGCATAACTGCAGATGCCCCACCAATCCGTCTATCGATCTCCCGCTCCATTTTTCCCTCACTTGTGAACAAGACCCCCAGATACTTAAACTCCTCCACTTGGGGAAGGACCCCATCCCCGACCCGGAGGAGGCACCCCACCCTTTTCCGGCTCAAGACCATGGCCTCGGATTTGGAGGTGCTGATTCTCATCCCAGCCGCTTCACACTCGGCTGCGAACAGCTCCAGCGAAAGCTGTAGATCACGCTCCGATGAAGCCAACAGGACCACATCATCTGCAAAAAGCAGAGACCCGATCCTGAGGCCACCAAAACGGATCCCCTCAACGCCTTGGCTGCGCCTAGAGATCCTGTCCATAAAAGTTAGGAACAGGATCGGTGGCAAAGGGCAACCTTGGCGGAGTCCAACTCTCACTGGAAACAAGCCCGACTTACTGCCGGCAATGCGAACCAAACTCTGGCACCGGTCGTACAGGGACCTAACAGCCCGTATCAAGGGGCCCGGTACCCCATACTCCCGGAGCACCCCCCACAGGGCCCCCCGAGGGACACGGTCGAACGCCCTCTCCAAGTCCACAAAACACATGTAGACCGGTTGGGCGAACTTCCACGCACCCTCCAGGACCCTGTTGAGGGTGTAGAGCTGGTCCAGTGTTCCACGGCCAGGACGAAAACCGCATTGTTTCTCCTGGATCCGAGGTTCGACTATCCGTCGGATTAACTGAACAATTATCCAAAACATATGGCCAAATCAAAACAGAAACTGTTTTCAGAACACAAGAACCACCTTCTTCCAGGGCTTTCACATCTTAGGACCCCAGATCTAAATTTAGAAAACATCATGGGCAAGCTGAAGAGAGGAGAGCGTATGAGACAACCCAGGACTCTCAAAATCTAGAGATTAGACAGAGTAATAAAAAGGATTCCTCTGTCTTCATGCTCCAACCTTGTGAAATATTACAGGAGATAATGTAGTACTGTCATGTTGGTAAAATATGTTTGAACAAAGTATTGAATCTAGGGTTGCTAATAACTGGGATATTGCAGAAATCCTGAAAAGTTTTTCTTATACCATTTTTAAAGTTTAAATACAGAATATATTTGTTACATCATCCCAGAAAAAAAAAGTTACATCCAATCTAAATTGGCTCTTCTAACTTTGGGTAAGTAAAGTAACACAAATTTGAGTAACCACTTTAGTGTTGTGGATGTATTGCAGAAGTCTCTTTAAATGTGGTTCTCTTCTCCACCAAAGAATGAAATGTGTTCCACCAAAGCAAAAGTGTTCTTTCAGCAGTGAAAGCAGCAGGAGGCATTCTGTCACCACGAAAACCCCTCTAAACGTAGGTTGAGGCACTTATCTGACTGTACAGTGTCTCAGTGTGATACTGAAGTAAATCATCTGCGTTATACCCACAGTAGAGTAAGAAGAACCATGTAAAAATGTACATGTGTTAACTATTTGTTAACTAAATAAGTAAGCACTAAGCTAAATGAGAAACAAATGTGTTTCTTTTAGAATCTGTACTATCAGACATATGATGCAAATTTTACATTTCAACATTTCAGTCAAATCTGTGAAGAGCTGAGTGCACCTCTACAAGAATCATACCTTGGTAAAAAAACAAACAAACAAAAAAACGTGCTGCTAAGATTTGTTGTCTCCTTGTGCCAAAAGGAGGCTGCTTTGAGAGTTGCTTAAGGCTTTCAAAACACTGATTCTGGCAATGAATTAAGTAAAATAATAGTTCTTTCAAAAATAATAATTTAAATATCATCAAAAACTGCTGTAGATAGAAAAAAATCATTGATGTCATCCCTCCCCCTTTGCTTTCACCCTAAGAGCAGAGCCTTTGATGCAAATGCAAGAAGATCAAAATGTTATCAACTGCATCAGCAGCTGCTTGTGTGAGCATTTAAGGTCAAAGATTGACTGCACACATTTGACCTAGATTTTAGGATTGCACCTGAAAGATGTTGTTCAAGTTTAGCATAGCAAAAAAAGTGTAATTTGTCAAAGACCTTCAAGAAATGGGTCGGGTCTAACAAAATATGTTCTGAGGGGTAGAAGGAGGGAGCTGTTCAATCAGCAGTAAACATATTTGCTGCAGAACAAGGACAGTAGACTGAGGAAAACCTTATTGTTAGAGGCTGTTTCACAACCTCAAAACTTGGCAAGTTGAAACCACAGACTCAACAGTAAGTGGTGCCTCGTTCAGTCTGAGAATTCTGGAGGAAAATGTTGGATCCTATGTCTGAAAGATGGCGTTTAGCCAGAAACAAAACTGTCAAGAAACAAAGCTGTGAACAAAGCTATTTTTTCACAGGGAGATAACAAGCTTGTTAGGGTTTCTCCATAGAGGAATATTTCTGATTCAAAGTGAACCCACTGTTTTCTGAATTGTGTTAAAAGTCCACAATCGTGTGTTTTTCCTCAGTAAAAATCTTGTACATTATACACCTCGATTTCCCAGTTTACCCAGAAAATGTTCAGGACTTCCTGAGTTCCTGGAAATATGCAGGAAAGAAATACCTGGTAAACTCCGAAATAAATTCCAAAAAGTTTCCAGTGACTTTTGAAAAAGTACCTTTATCCTGCCATTTTTAATTTAAGCATTGGAAAAGTAAATGGTAAGTTCCAGGAAGGTTCCAGGAAAGCACTTGGTAAGTTCTTGGAAAGTTTTGTGGAAACGAAAGGGGTCCAAGAAAGTTCACACTAGTTTCCGGAAAGCTGCGGGTAAGCAGCTGAAAAGGTTTTAAAAGTAACTTCAGTTCAAGGAAAGTACTGCGTATATAATGTACTGTAGTACCATTGGGTTAACAGCTAAGATGAGGCTCAATATTATGTAAATATGGTCCTCTTACCACTGATTAAACTAGGGGTCTCAAACTCTAGTTCTCAAGAGCTACTGCCCTGCAACTTTTAGGTGGATCCCTGCTCCGACACAGCTAAATCAAATAACTCATTACCAGGCCCTTGTCAAACTTGATGGCATACTGAAGAGGTGATTCAGTCATTTGATTCAGCTGTGTTGGAACAGGGATGCATCTAAAAGTTCCAGGGCAGTAGCTCTCGAGGACTAGAGTTGGAGACCCCTGGATTAAAGTATGCTGTGTTAATTTTTTTGTTGTCAGCTACTTTACTCAGTAACTAAGGTCAATACTTAACAATAACTGCTTTCAGTAAACACTTCTATTTCCCACATGTGTGTTCATGTATACGATATTAAATATGCACAAGATCTAAATCATGTTTGCCCTCAAGTAATTCTGCATTATGCCCCCTTTGGACATGAGTGTTACCATAAAACTCAATCATCAAGCACACTGAGGAGCAAATTCATAATGACACACTCCTGGTTGGCCAAATGAACCTACTGTGTTTGCTCAACACTGTGGTGGCATATTTGATTTTCCTCAGAAATTAGATTAAATTTCTCGTTAGGTTTAATAAGGATGAAGTGATATCATGCTATATTTTATTCCCTTTCCAAAACAACTCCTTCAAAGGTGCTGAAAGTAAAGTCTTGGGAAAACAAAAGACACCGCATCGGCAGAGGCTTATTTTAGCAACTGGGACATGTGCTTTGTCAGACTCATTCAGTTGTGCTGGGCAAGGCCGTGCCTAATTAAAGTGTTCTGCTCTGTAGAGTCCCATACTGGTCCTGAACATGCAGACACTCTCTTATTCTTTCCATCCATCACATCTACTGTAATTACTTTTGTTTACAGTGGAGGAAACGGCAGCTGTCTGATTAGAAGTTATTGAGGAGATAACTCACAGGTAATTTTGAAATGGCGCTCAGCTTCTTTCTCTCCAGGATGCAGATGAATCATTTCCTGTATGCAGCGTGGGGACGGCGCGAGGACGCTCCCGGAGAATGACCCAGACAAATTACCACAGGGCTGTCAAATCTCTAAGCCATTTTCTTCCTGAGTTTTTCCTCAGCTGTTCTCTGTGGTGTTGAAAGGTTCTCTCTCTATTACTAAGGCAGAAATGAAGAGTTTGCAAAACTAGTTGGATTCTTTATCAATGTATAAAGGATTGTTTTTACTCTCTTTATTCTAAACATCGATTTGTGTTTCCAGTATTTTCTGTATTTGAGATGGACTGGCTGATTGAGTACAGCTAAAATTTCGCCTTTATAATCAACTGTAATTCAGCAGCACAGTGTGATTCCATCTCAGCGTGCCTTAATTCATTATGTTTTACAGTTTGTACCACATGCCCGTGTAGTACAATAGAATTATAGAAAAATGCCTTTTTTAGTACTGATGAAGAAAATGAATGTGTGCAATATCAAATGTGTGATCAATACTGCTGTATCCACCTCCAGTAAAAAGAATCAATAATGCAACAACAATATGACAACTCTTTTTAAGACCCACAGCATATTCAGTAAATTCTAAACACAATATATCAATTAATTTTACACCTTTCACAATTTTTTGTTTTGTTATTTTAATGAAAGTAATATGTTACTTTCTCATTTTCAGCTTCTGCTCTCTAAAAAAAAAGAAAATGTAATGAAAAAGAAAATGAAAACAAAATCTTAAAAAAATTTCTTGTACCTTATTTACATTCTGAATCTTTCTGAAGTGCATCTCAAACATAAAATATTATTATTTATTTATTTACTTAGTAATAAAAAAAAAACTCATTTATGATATGGATTATTTTACTAAGTAATAATTATTTTAAGCATATATTTCTGATCGTTATGCCCTCAATACACAGTCGAGGATCCTTTGGCATGTATTACTGCATCATTGCGGCATGGCATTGAGAAGACCAAACTGTGGTGCTGCTGAGGTGTTAAGAAAGCCCTGGTTTCTTTTAAAGTGGCCTTCAACTCTTCTCCTTCTAGGCTCTGGTATCTCTCATCTTCCTCCTAACAAAACTCCACAGCTTCTCTATGGGGTTTACGACAGGCTAGTTTGCTGGTCTAGTCGAGCATAGTGAAACCATGGTTATTAAAGCAGGAGTTGTTACTTTTAGCAATGTCAGCGGGTGTCAAGTCCAGCTGGAAAATGATATCAGCATCTCCATGAAGCTTGTCAACAGCAGGAAGTAAGACATGCATCCGAGTAGACTGCTGCTCTGACTTGATAAAACAGTGGACCAACAACATCAGATGACATGGCTAATCGTAACATTACTGACTGAAAACTTTGAACTGGACCTCAACCTATACTTCAACTGTGTGCCTCTCCAGTTTTCCAAATAAAATACAAAATTGTCTTTCATCTGAAATTAGAGCTTTGGACCACTGAGCAACACTCCAGATGTGTTCTGCTTAGTCCAGGCAAAACTTTGAGATCATCTCTGGTTCAGAAATGGTTTGCCACAAGTACTGAGACAGTTGCAGTCCACATCCTGGATACGTCTGAGTGTGGTGGCTCTTGAGGCACTGACTCCATGGCTGCTGTCCATGCCTTGTGAATAACCCCTAAAGTCCCGAATGGACTTTGCTTCACAATCTTCTCAAGGCTGGACTTATCCCTGTTGCTTGTGCATCCTGTTGTACAACACTTTTTCCATCCACTAAACTTTCCACTAATATTCTGGGATGTACTTATCTGAACAACCAGTATCTTTCAAAACAATCTCATAGCAAAAGCTGTGATGCTCGTCTTGTGAAAGTAAATCTGCCGGGCTTCTTCTGAGTTCTTCTTCTGAGTGCTACACTCCCGGACAGAAACTGTAAAAAAAAAAAAAAAAAAAGATATTTTGTTGCTTAACCGTACTTGTGGATGATCACAATGACTGTTTGAGGGGCAACATAACATTTGTGTATTGAACATAATTTTACTTTTAGTTTTAAGTAATATTCTCATTTTCTGAAAAACTGAATTTGATGTTATCTAAATGTCATAATTATCATAACAGAAATACATTTTGGAAGTGTAACAAGGTGTGTGAAATAAATCCCAATAATAGTCCAAATAGGTCTTGAGCTAGATTTCTGCAATAAATGAACTTTCAACGATATTTTCATTTATCAAGATACACCTGTAGCAGTGAGTTGGTTGTATTTCTGTTTGAAATTGACTGGACTGCTGTTTGCTAATTGATCAAGGGCAATGAAATGAGCTCTTTTTGGTCTACAGTAGCCTCCCTCTGTCCTTGTGGACTGATTGGGTTCACTCAATTAATGGCCGTAATTGGACTGTTTGGAATGTCAGCATAGCCAGTGTTGCTTTGACAGTGATTTAATTTGACATGTTAATCAATCATCAACATAGCTAGAGCACACACACTAAGATGTTAACAAGGGGTATAAATAGGACGGATACTGCAAGGAGACCAAGGTGTAGTACTCAAATTAAATATGTTTGCACTTCATTTATTGATTTCTTTTTCTTTTTTATCTCTTGACATGTTGCCATGCATATTGTGTTCATCAATGGAACAAGGAAATGAAAGGAAATTTGAAAAGATATCTCACAAATAAATTATCATGTGCTTAACACAAGTACGACAGTTCTTTGTAGTGCTTCACTTTAGACCCTGCGTGTGCCATTCATTTGTTTTTCAGTGTCTCCTCGTGCAAATATTGAAATGGAAACTTCTTTAGTGTACTTGCTGTTAGTAAAGCAGATCTCCTTCCTTTGCCAAGGTGTTAGATTAATTACTTTGCTTTAATGGGCCCCACTACTGGGCACTAGTAATTAAAAGATAATGATTGGTCTCTTTGAATGTTACAAATAAAGATGCACAGACTCATTTGTGTATTTCAGGTTGTTCAATAAAATATTAGGCCCGGTGTGAGGACATGTGGGTGTTGGGGTTACTAGCTATTTCTGCCAAACTGGGCATGCTTGCCTGCAGTGTGTCTCAGGAATCCACACAGGATCAACACGGGACACAAATTATGAATAGACACATCTGTTTAGTCGTATCCACCTCTGTATCTGATGGTGAGATGACCAGAGTCTAAATCTTTCTCTTCCCAATTTTCTTTAGGAGTTAAGAAATTCATCTGGATATAAACCCTATTCAGACTTTTCATGAACTCTTGCTTTACATGTCTTTACATATTAAAATGTGGCCAATTACAGATGAAATGCTACTTCATTATTGATTACCTTATGGAAGCTCAAAGTATAAAATGCATAAGCCATGAAATGTTAGGTTAAAAAACAGTAAGGTAGAACAGCAAAAATACCTTCAGGGTCTTGTTTCTGAGATATGATTACTGTATGGCTGAAAATGTATTCTTCCTTTCCACAGTCCAAAAAACTCCTGTAAAGAGGTCACCTTTTTCATTTAATTATAGTGTATCAACCTTCAATGTTAAGCATTAGAAATGTAGTAAAGCCAATAATAATTTGATTGAATAATGAATTCTTGGATACCTGATTTGTTCTGACAAGATCATGCTATCTAGGCACTTTCACAGCTACTGCTGGTGTAAATTGCATTCTCAACCCAGCTTTCACCCTTCGTACACAGGAGTAGGCAGTAAGATTCAATATTGTCAATATGAACCAAGTTCTCTGAGGAATGTTACAAACACCTTGTTGAATCTATGCCATTAAGAATTAAAGGCAATCTGAAGGAAACATGGCGATCAACTCAGAGCTAGAAAGGTTGTGACAGTGACTTCATATTTTCATATGTACCAGTCAGTTGAAAACAGGCCTGACTTGCCAAGGCATTGACTCCTACAACTGAAGGTATGCTGTTGTGTTTGGTATGAAGACGTAACAACTGATCCCTAAGGTTGTATACGTTGGTAGGGGAGTCTTGCAGCGAACAGACTTGTTTGTCCACAATACTTAACTAAGGAATTTGGAGATGGACCCAACACCTCAAATTTGTTATTGTGGTCCTTGCTGAAACATTTTTGCATGGTGGCAGCACACATTACCCTGCATTATCCTGACTGAATAGCTGGAGAAAGGGAAGGCTGGGTCTCTCTGCTTAGGCTGCTGCCTCCTCAAACTGACCCCGGGTTAAGGATAGAAACAATGAATGGATGGATGGATTTATGAACAGGACTAAGCAGCTTTATACATTTGTAAATCATGTAACAGTGTTGGGAAAAAAGTTACAGAGTTTACAGAACATGTTTTGTTCCCCATAAGTTAACATCTCTAAGTAACTTCCTTATATTTTCACTGATTGAGATTACTTGTGATCCTGAGTGGTACAGCCTTATTCCGTCATTTCCTGTTGTCAATGTTGCACTCCATGGGGCTGTTTGTTGTTCAGACGCTCTTGAATTGATCTAGTTTTCTCTATGCTGAGGACTTTCTAAGTTATTTTAACACACAAGCATGCCAAAACACATATTCTCTGTTGGTGTACTTTACATTTTGGGAACTCTTTGTGTTTCACACGGTTTTTATAGACGTGGTAAACTCTCGTACAATCAGAGCATTCACACCGGTGCGGTCCAGGGGCGGATGCGGAGCTCCGTTAACTTTCCGGATCAAGTCTATTTTTTTCGGATACCGTATGCGTTCTTTAATTAAGTTAAAGAAATGACATGAGCCAGACAGGAATTGAGATAGAACCCAGCAGAGTTAATTCAGTATATTTCAAAATTAAACCCATGTTGCCTGTTTTTTCCTGGCTTTTTATAATATTAATAATAATGGATTGTATTTATACAGCGCTTTTTGATACCCTCAAAGCGCTTCACAGTTTCATTATTCATTCACTCTCCCATTCACACACTGGTGAAAGCAAGCTATGATTGTAGCCACAGCTGCCCTGGGGCATATATGACAGAGATATCAGTTCTACGGAAGCAAGCTTCCATTCAGTTGATGATAGTTTACATTATTTTTACAAGGTTATGTTCAAACAACAATATGTGTTATTTCAAATTCCTAATAGTTATTGTCAATGTTTTGCAAACTATTGTGAAACATTCATTGCTATGGTACACTCTCTGTTTACCTAGTTGTTATCACGTGAATAGCTGAGATTTGGTGCTCTCGCTGGAGCAAACCTCCAGAGACGTTCCACACACAAACCGCAGTCGGTGTGAATTGCAGTCCGTCCGGTAGCCGTGCACAGACCGGGCTGCATCGCTTCTGCGCCCAGTGTGAATCAGGCGTATGTCTTATCCTCTCTCTTGCTTTCTGTATCAGATGTTTAGTTATTTACCTGCCTCCTTTAGTGATATTGGTAACTGTAATAAATGTTTTTGTAGCTTTGGAGACACCATTGACCACAGTCAAATGCTTGCCAGGGGCCAGAACGGGCGACATCAAATCCTAGCTGAAACTGCTGGCTAAGGATAAGCGTGAATACAGTAAGATTGGCGGAACTGACACCTGGTTATGCCAATCGGAGGTCACTAAGATTAGTGTTGCTTTGGTGTGTAAGTTTTCCAAAACAATGTAATCTTTTCTGGTCCCCTGCCAGATCGGAACAGTGACGACATGTTTAGCCACATGGTGTCATTCCACCAACGGTTGTCTGGGTGGTATCATGCAAATGATGTGGGCTACATTGATAACTGGTGAACATTTTGGGGAAAACCTGGTCTGATCCGGAGAGACGCCATCCATCCCACTTTGGATGGAGCAGCTCTTCTTTCTAGGAGTTTGGCCGAATTTATCAGTCCTCCAAAACACTGAAAACCCACGGTCCAGACCAGGAAGCAAGTCGTAGTTTAACCCACCTCTCTGCAGCTTCTGTACTGTTACCCCCCCCCCCCCCCATCACCCCATTGTCTTCCCCACGGGCAAAATCAGATGGATTAAAAGTTAGCCTAACAATAGAAAATCATGAAAATTGCATAAAGATAAATATGACTTTGACTAATAAGAAAAATAAAACTATTAAATTTGGTTTACTGAACATAAAATATATCTCCTCAAAGACTTAGTAAATGACTTAATTTGTGATAATCAAATTGGTTTGTCTCACAGAAACCTGGCTGCAGCAGGAGGATTATGTCAGTATAAATGAGTCAACTCCTTCCAATTATTTAAATTTTCACATTCTTAGTAGTACTGGGTGTGGAGGAGTAGTTGCAACCATTTTTCATTCTGATTTTCTTATTAATCCCAGACCAATTAATAGCAACAGTTCAATAGAAAATCTAACCCTTAGTTTTCCTCATCCAAGTTGTAAAACATTAAGACCACTTTTGTTTGTGGTTTTGTATTATCCACCAAGCCCCTACACTCAATTCTTAGATCAGATCTCACATTTTTTATCTGATTCATTATTAAATATTGATAAGGTCATTATAGTGAGGGATTTCAATAGTCATGTGGACACTGAAAGTGATAGAGTAAATGCAGCCTTTAATGCTATCTTAGACTCAATTGGCTTTACTCAAAAAGTACAGGGACCCACCCACTCGCGTCAACACACTTGGGACCTTGTACTGACATACTGGATTGAGTGAGAGAAAATAACTGTCCTCCCACATAACCCTGTTATGTCTGACCATTTTTTGATAACTTTTGAATTTATTTTAACTGACCATCTTAAACCTGAAAGAAAATTTCATTATAGTAGAGCTTTATGAGACAAGGCTGTAACAAGTTTTGAAGAATCTGTTCCATTCTTACTTTCCTCAATGTCTCAGAGTAACATAGCCACAATTCCATCTCTAACCCTAGAGAAATTGATGGTCTGGATCATTGCATTACTTCCTCATTGTTTCTGCCATTAGACACTGTAGCCCCCTTCAAAAAGAAAGTGATTAGCGATTGGAGGTTGACTCAGGGGTTTAATGCAGAGCTGCGTACTTTAAAGCAGAATACTAGGAAATTGGAGGAAAAAATAGTGCTCTACACACCTAGAGGATTCCTATTTAACCTGGAAAAACAGTCTACTGCTGTATAAAAAGACCCTTCGGCAAGCTAGAACAGCATATTTTTCATTATTAATAGAGGCGAATAAGAAAAATCCTACGTTTCTTTTTAGTACAGTTGCCAAACTTACACAGAGTCATAGCTCTGTTGAGCCAACTATTCTCCCAGATCTTAGTAGTGATGACTTTATGGGATTCTTCATTAATAAAATTAATTCTATTTTTTTTTTTATCTTTGGCTTCCTCCCAAACATGATTACTTTTCTCTCAGTAAGGGAGGCAGCATCGGAGAGAACTGTAGAACTTAATTTGTGTTTGGATTGTTTTGACTTAGTCAACTTTTTGGAATTATCAAAAATATTAGCCTCATCTGAACCTTCAACTTGTATATTAAACCCAGTCCCAACCAAATTATTTAAGGAAGTGTTCCCTTTGGTTCCTGGCCCCATTTTAGATATAAATGGATATGTTCCACAGGAATTTAAGATTGCTGTAATTAAACATTTACATAAGAAATCTTCCCTCGATCAAGATGACTTCGTTAATTACATGCCTCTAGCTAAACTTCCTTTCTTATCTAAAATCCTTGAGGAAATATTTGCTAATCAAGTATGTGAGCATCTAAACAGTAGCTGAACTGTAACCTATTTGAAGAGTTTCAGTCAGGTTTTAGAGCTCATCATGGCACTGAAACATCACTGGTGAAGCTTACTAATGGTATTCTCATGGCCTCTGATAATGGACTTGTGACTGTTCTGGTCTTGTTAGATCTCAGTGCTGTCTTTGACACAGTCGATCATAATGTTCTCTTAGAAAGGCTTGAACATGTTGCAGGGATCAAAGGAAGAGCACTAGGCTGGTTTAATAACAGTTTAACCCAGTAATAACGTAAAGAACCTCTGCGTTATTTTTGACCAAGACATGACATTCAAATCTCATATTACACAGGTTTCTAGGATTTCCTTCTTTTACCTCTGGAATATTGCTAACATAAGAAAAATCCTGTCCAGGAATGATGCTGAGACTACTGTAAATCTTTACTATCAGGAAGTCCACAAAATCCAATTAAAAGCCTTCAGTTGATCCAAAATGCAGTAGCAAGAGTTCTGATGAATATTAAAAAGAAAGATCATATTTCCCCTGTTTTAGCCTCCCTTCATCGGCTCCCTGTTAAATCTGGAATAGATTTTAGATCCTTTTTCTTACATATAAAGCCCTAATAATCAACCTCCCTCATACATCAGAGATCTGATTGTTCCATATGTTCCTAACAGAGCACTTCACTCTCAGTCTGCCAGGTTTACTGGTGTTTCTCCTGGAATTTCTAAAAACAGAATTGGAGGCAGATCTTTTAGTTATCAGGCTCCTCTCCTGTGGAATCAGCTCCCAGTTTTAGTCCGTGAGCCAGACACTCTGTTTACTTTTAAGATCAGGCTTAAAACTTTCGTTTTTGATAAAGCTTATACTCCCAAGCACCTTAAATTACCTTGTTGTTGAAAGTGTGCTATACAAATAAAATTGCCTTGCCTTGCCTATAGTCAGAGTGGCTTAGTTCATCCTGACCTATCTCTGTAGTTTATGCTGCTATAGGCTTAGACTGCTGGAGGATGGACTGACCACTTTTCTTCACTCTGCTACTTTTCTCTTCTACTACTCTCCAGTTGTATTATTTGCTGTTATTTTGACTGTTAACTTTTTTCTCAGTGTTTTTCACTCCATAGAAGCTACACCTGGTCTGGTATCCTGCTTTGCTACAAAGCACCGTTGGACGGGGGGCATCGACTACAATGATCCTCCCAGTAACTGAGTATCCTCCGTGTCCTGTTATTAACTTTTTACTTTCTTTGATATAGAAAGTACTCTTACATCAGCTCTTTTTGTACTTTCTGTGTTTCTGCTCTGTCTTTTCAAACCCCAACATGGTTGTAGCAGATGGCCGCTCGTACTGAGCCAAGTTCTGCTGGAGGTTTCTTCCTGTTAAAGGGGAGTTTTTCCTCTCCACTGTCGCTACATGCTTGCTCAGTATGAGGCTATGCGGAGGGATTGCTTTGGCTTAAATGTGGCACAACCTCAAGTCAATGACCAGATGTGATCTGTTGGGATTCCTTAAATAGAAAACTAACTAAAACTTTAAACTGATTGGAATGTTTGCATGATTGTATTGAAATGACTTTTCTAGTAAAGTGCCTTGGATGACATCGGTTGTGAATCGGCGTTATGGAAATAAACTGAATTGAATTGAATTACTCTTACAATCTCACACAAACCTCAAAATGCAAAACTCTTTCAGGACAATGATGCTGCCTCTCTGTTTTACCCTACCTGACACTATTTGGTTCTTGGTGTATTTTATTTTTCTGCCAGAGGAAGAAATTACGGAGCCCCTAAGGGGACATGAGCAGAAAAAAAAGTTGGTTTCTGTGCGCACCACTTACTAACTCGTGCTCACCAGTAACTGTCTTGTGCGCACCACTTACTAACTAAGGCTCACCTGTTACTTTCTTGTGCGCACCGCTTCCTAACTCGATACTTTCTTGAGCGAAAACAAGGGCATCAGTTTATTTTTTATAATTGGAAGGGACAATAACCATAATCTTGAGTGTGGTTTGAAGAATGCTGAGGACAATTATTATTACTTGTTTGCTGTATTCATACGTTTGACGTTTCACCTTTATTCAATCAATAAAAGTTAAAACCCAGACTGTTTTGTCTAGTTTCTCAAACGGCACTGAAAGCCAGAAGGCTGTTGGCTAAGAAGAATCCTCCCGATACTCGTAGGAGAACATTCACGGTAGATCGTAATCTTATATTTGGAACTACAAAGACAAAGAAAATCTCTGAAATGAGGAGACGCTCACCCGAGAAGAAGAATGCGCAACAAAAACAAAACGTTTCCTTGGCCACCCTGACCGTTCTGTGCAGAGAATATCCAGCATCACTACAGTTCATACATACTACTTTTACTACAGTTATTTTGTATTCAAAACATATGTGAGAGAGATGAATAAACCCATGCAAGGAGAAATTCTTGGAAAAAAAAAATCTTATGCAGCTTTGTTCAAATGTCATATTGAATATTATATTGCTTGGAGGATGGCACAGACATGCGGAATATATGCATGCCTGCATGTATGGCGCAAGTGACGCTGCATGTTTAGAACACCTTTGATGAAAGAGCTACCAGTTAATCAGACACTTGCTCTCCCTTTTGACTGAGTAATTTTAGCTGGTCAGATATCTCCTATACATAAAAGAGAACATCGGGCGCAGTTTAGCTTCTCTGTTTATCCAAATGGAAATGGCATTAAGAGCTTCAATTTAGTTCTGTTTTCGCTTCGGACTTGCCTTTAGGTTGACCATCTGTCCTCTTTTCCCCGGACATGTCCACTTTTCATGTGCTGTCCAGGGCATCTGGGGGGTGATTTATAAACTGATGAACAGGTTTTTATTGCTTTTCATAGGACTATACTTAAACTGAGTGGCGTGATGCATGCAGTTTGATAGCCTTTCTCTCATGTGATGCCCTCTCAAGCTGCTGTCTAATTGCCTGGTTCTGATCCATTTATTGATGGCACAGATAGCAGGCTGTGCACCGAGTTGCTCCGCACCTCACCGCGTTGCATTGCGCAGCGCTGCTCTGCACCGAGTTACTGCTGTTTACAAGAAGTAAAAGCACAAGCTTCATGCACGAACCACAAAAGATATATCGTCCAGTTGCAACAAATGGTGGCGGAGTGCACCATTCACATAGCTGGCCTGTATAGTTCTGTGTGTGACAAAAGTGGCAAATATCCCATAGATCACATGGATACAAAAACTATAAAAAGGCTGAGCAAAGTGAGAGTTCATCTGTAAATTGACTGTGGAGGATGAAGATGCAAACTAACATTGTGTTTTTGAGTCTGCAGCTGTTTACTTTTATTACAGTGAAAAGAAAATAATACTTGTTTTCTCAGAAGATTATTTCAGATTTTTCTTCGGTTTTTGTCCAGTGCAATTTAAAAAGTAAACTATTATTTTTGCTAATAACTTTTTTAATTCAGAAGAGTAATTATTTCTATTATAATTTATTTCCAGAGATTATAAATCATTTTTCTACTAATCTTTCCTAACCACATTGAGAATGCACACCTAAATATGTTAAAATCAAAAGTCTTGGCCAAGTCCTGAAAGTGTTTCAGTATTGTGCCAGGTGTCCTCTTTTTTGGAAATCAAAATAGGGTCACCCTAGCCTATAAAGACATTGCAGCTTTGCTTGCCAGGCGTCACCGCCATGTTTTCTTTCAATGACATTTGAAACGGATTTTGAAATCATGGAACTTGCTCCGGTGCACATTATACACTAACCAGCTTTGATCAGTTTGTTAATTTTTTAGAGGCATAGTTACAAACAACTGCCTATCTCTATGGTTATTGGTGGATGCACACAAAGTGCACTGAGAATGATATATGTGTCAGGAAGGAAGATGTCTGTTTAATTCTACAAGTTTCCATTCGGATAAACAGTGAATTTAAATTGCACCCGATGTTCTCTTTTACGTATAGCCAACATTATAGCTGGTGACATGTCCCCGGCTAAAATGAGACACTCAAAAGGAAGTGCGGTATCAACAGGTGACTGATTAACTGGTATCTCTTTAATTGAAGGTGTTCTAGACAACACTTGCTCCATGCATGCAGGCATGCACAAATGGCACAGGCCCATGCGTGCATCCCCCAAGCAATGTAACATTATTATAATTAAATGTTTCTTGCTTGAAAGTAGACCTATCAGTAAAAAGGACACCCCTTTGAATAGGCCTATTGGACTTTATAAACTTCAGATGCCTTCAAAGCAGCATAAAAAGAAATATTGTTTCCCCAAGAATTTCTCCTTGCATGGGTTTATTAATCTCTCTCACATATGTTGTAAATACAAAACAACTGCAGTTAAAGTAAACATGCCATTAACTGTAGTGACTCTGGAGATTCTCTGCACATAACGGCCAGGGTTGCCAAGGAAACACGTTTGTTTTTGTTTAGCATTCTTCTTCTCCGGCGAGCGTCTCCTCATTTCAGAGATTTTCTTTGTTTTTGTAGTTCCAAATACGAGATTACAATCTACCGCAAACGTACATAGCCTACAGTATTAGGAGTCTGGTCTCCTCCAAGCATTGGGATGATTCTTCTTAGCCAACAGCCTGCTGGCTTTCAGTGCTGTTTAAAAAACTAGACAAAACAGTCTGGCTTTCAACTTGTATTGATTAAATAAAGGTGAAGCATTAAACGAATGAAAACAGCACTTATATATGAACAAGTAATATTAATTGTCCTCACCGTGGAGCCCGACTGACACCGGCAAAATGTCTGACCCAGTTAAATGCCCGACCCCAGCACCCCGCAGAGCATAAAGACCCAGACCTGGGAGCTATGTCCAGTACCAAAAAAAATGACCTGGCCCAAAAACGCCACCCATCCACCGCAGCCAACCGGCCTATACCCCAATGTGCAAATAAGGCAAGGGGCCATTCAGAAGCCGGCGACGAGAACTGGACCAGAGAGGAGGAAAAAGGAGGTAGCACATGCAGGCCACCGGCCGCCCACGACCCCCATCAGCCGGCACTGGCAGCAGAGGCCCCCACGACGGCCAAGCCCTGGCCAGGACTGCAGCCAGGGGACATGGCGCCCCAGGGCCCCAAGCACCCCCCAGACCCACCCAGGAGCAGCACAGCCACTAGACCAGTAACTCATGTCCACCAGTGCAACCTCCCTATGGCACTGCATGCAGCCGTCAGGAGTCACCACCCACAGCCACCAAATTCCCACCCCAGGCGGGGACCATAGCTCCTGGCGCTCCATCCGCAATGCGATCCCACCACAGAGGACCCCCCATAGACGCCCCCTACCCAAAAACGCCCTACATCTGCAACAATGTCCCAGACTTCACACTCCTTGCCAAGAAAACAAACTTTCTTGTCAAGTGGCCTTGAATAATATTTCTCTAGCATTCCTCAATGTCTTTTAGCATAATTTTCTTTGTGATTTTGGTTGTTTTTGCAGCTTCTTCTCTTATTTTCTTTCCAGTTCTGCATATTTTGAAAGAAATAACACAAGTGGGGAGGTGAAGGACAAAAAAGGAAGTGTCAAAAAAGAGTCTGCAACTGATGAGCAATAAATTAATCAAGCAAAGACATTTCACAGGATCTGGGATATGCATGATAATTTTTTTCTAAAAATAAGTTTTCTTTAGACGATAGCTCTTTTGGATTTACTGTGGTGGTGCTAGCAGTCATTTTTGTGTGTAAAGCATAAATTTAACAATAATGTGACAAACTGAGTTTTTGTGGCAACCTGCTAATTTAAAGGTTATTTAGTTAGTAAATATTCCTTCATTTTTAAAACTTTTTTCATGTTTTAACATTTCTGCCTGATAAAATGCAAAGTGGTAGACCACCCCTATAATAATAGGTGAAAGAAGAATGCGCGACAACACTTCTTTTCAATATCCCCAAACCTTTTTTTTGTCTGGTAAATTATACATATACTCCACTACGATGACAAGATTCAGGTCATCCATTTTATGCCAATGCATTTCTGTTGTTTCTCAAAAAAGTGCATATTTAGTAAAAATACGTTTTAATCTTCCAAACATTACCAACACATTTTCTCTTATCCATTTACCCTAGTTTAGAAACTAACCTCTGTGTGCATACGGTTGAGAGTGTGCTGAACATTATATTACATAATATAAGGTATTTGTTATTAATACTAGTACTTTTCAAGTTGCTACATTATTTTGGGATACACTTGCTTACTGACATTAAATCAATATTCCTCTATACATGGCCAGATACTTGAGTAAAAATAAATAATAAAACCAACAAAAGTCCAAAGAAAAACTTAAAGCACAAGTTTGAAAGCAACATTAAGCAATGAAGACTGACTCCAGTCTTTTCACAATACTGTAATTACAATACTAATCTATGATTTTGTTGCCTGTTGCTATGATTGATTGTCTAAAACTGTAACCTTTGAATCCAGAAATTATTTATTGGTACTCCTTATATCTATCCTTTGCATCTTTACCCTGCAGTTGTTTCTTTCCCCCAGACCCAACATCACCAAAAATGCTTTATTTTACCCATCACTACTGGACGAATACTGCAACAGGGTTTAAACAATAGATGGTATTTTTTCTCTCTCAATGACTCCTATTCATGTTATTGTTGCCCATTAAGTGATTTCTTTTGATTAGTCATCTGTGTAGATAATGTTTGTCACTATGAGATTAAACGCCACCATGTTTGCTTGAGCACACTGAATCCTGCAGCCTTGTATCCCTTGCTTTGGTTTGGTGCTTCTGTAGTTTTAATCTGAATGTTAATGTGCTGCCAGATTTTATGTTGCCTGTCACATTTCCATTTAACTTGCATTTCAGCATAACATTTCAGACAGCGGAGATTGTAAGCTGGACACATTTGATATCTTTCTATAGACACTTTCGACTTTGAACGCCCCAATTAGTTTCAATTGCAGAGCTCCCTCAGCAGCTAAGACACATCCAGTTGATCCAGTTCAGGGACATTCCTCAGCCTTTCAGTTCTCAATGACTGAGATCATCTAACATTTCTTAACCTGCATAAATAATCTCAGTAAATTATAAATATATTTTATTTTTAAAAACTAAAAAAATATTTATATATATTAATATAAATATTTATATTAGCATTTAAATGCAAACAACCCTTTTAATGCAAGTGAAATAATGTTAATCATCAAACAAATCTATTTTTAGGTTTTATAAACAGTTATAATTTAAATATCATTCTTTGGTGTTTTGCCAACATGACTACATTTCTCAACTCAACCCTCTACTTTGGCAAAACAAACAAAAAGACAAACTGTACACATTCCAGGCCCATGTCCTTCCCAACACACCTCCACCCGTGGTATCTCAACAAAGGTTGTTTCCCCTCTATTTAATCTTCCTGGAGAAGTGACCAGAAAAAAACTGCATAGATGCAGCTATCAAAATTGTACAGTAAGCTTATTAGAGTCATCACAGCTATTTCAAATTGAACAGCTGGAAAAGAAGTTGCTTCCTCTAGCCTAGAAGTTTTCTATTGTTTTAAGACACAATTTTAAAGCTATTAGAGTCTTGCTTTTAGTGCCACCTTGTGTTCAATCTGCACTGAATTTGCAAATGTTCTTTGAGTTACCCCCTAAAGCAGTAGTTCTCAATCCTGGTCCTCAGGGCCCACTATCCTTCAGGTTCTAGATGTGTTTCTGCTCCTGCACGATTGACTCAAATGACTGCATTATGGTCTTAGCTAGCAATCAAACACTGCAGAAGCCTGTGAATGACTCATTCATTTAAATAATGTGTGGCAGCAGGGAAAAATCTAAAACATGCAGGACAGTGGGACCTGAGAACAAGGACTGAGAAACAATGCAATGGATTGAAGATATTTGAAGATATCTGTGTTGGAGAAAGATTGAAGTGACAGACTTGAAGATGTACCAGCAGTTGTAGATATCAAATGTTCAGGTGCATTGAAAGGATATATTCTAAAAATGTTTGCTCTTTTCGAGAAATGTATAACTTTTAAGGCTTTTTAAACTTTAAAGCTAATGTTTTGTTTATGACCTGCACCCATGCCTCCCATTCATTTCCTTACAGGAGGTGTTGTATTCAAGCACTAACCTTGGCACTTCCAGCAAATGTGTAATGTTTTAGCAAAACCAACCTCTCTACTTTATAACACCCTTCATGACTAATATTTGCCAAATTGGATAGACCTCTGGATCATATCTCTAGTGTGGCTTAAATGTTTGTTGATATGTGTGAGATTTGCCCACCTACCCTTCTAGCTAGCTTGTAATGAACCTTTGTTCATTAAGGTCAACTTTGGTGAAATCAGAAGTTAAAAAAATAAGTCAGAAGTTTATATGAATGGAGAAATATCCAACGATTCCAGACATGTAAGAAGTTTGATGGCTTGGTCTACATTTTAGAAGTTTTAAGTCACAGTGTGTTGCTTTGGCCATAGCACACCCTCTTGATGAGCAGTAGTGAATTGTTGTATGTAAGTTGAGGTGCTAGTACTGTATGTAAGTTTCAGACTGTTTTTTTTACTGGTTTAAGCTGCAGAAGGAGTTTTATCAAATGGACAAAAAAGGGCAATTACAACAGGGTTCCATGCTTTGCTGGATTTATTCAGTCAGTTTCCTATTCTCTGTGGGCTTGGACCTCATTGTTGTTTGAGTTGTTGCATGACGTTACACCACATCAGGAAAAAAAAGTCAAATTGTTCTACTGCTTCACAAAAAACTGAGAGGTCAGATCCTAACTTGAGTGTTGGCAATCCCTAAATGTTAATATTAATATTTTAGGATCCCCAAAAAGGTATTTGGCTTTTTCAGTGTTGGAGTGTACCAGCACCTCAGACTGCTGTAACCCAGCAATGAGCCAAAGACCAGATCTTGATATTGTTGCAATGCTGTGGGGGGAAACGGCCTGAACATGAAGAAACCCCTTTAACATTTTCACAGGAGAACTGATAGATGACTACAAGAGGGGTCATTCTGAAATTGATTGAGCCAAAGGGACTAAGATTAGCATAAGGATTAGGGTGTCCTAACCTTTTTTTCAGTGAGAATTTATTTTTTTATTTTTATTTTTTTTGTTGAATGGGTTTAATGTATTTTTGTTGTTTGAGAGCAATTTAATCCCTTTATTTTCAAGAAATAAAAAAATATGACAATAGACATGAATTTGTGACCATTTCTATATAAAGAACTGAATATTTCATGGAGTTTCCTGGTGTTTTTTTCCCATGGCTGTATAGATTAAGGATTAAAAACCCACTGCAAATGAAAAAGAGCTAATCACATATTAGCTAAACATGAATAAGGTTTCAGTATCCAAATTTGTAAAAACCAACAAGCAAAACCCCCCCAAAAACCAAACCTGCTTTTTAAACCAAGCAGAGGTTTCTGGAGGCCCCTGGAGCTTGTGAAGAGTATATTTTAGATATTCAATTGCTTCAGGCATAAAAGAGCTCTCATTGGGTTTTGGATTTTTAGCATTACTCCAGTTGAATTTTTCTCACTGTGCAGCAGTTTGAACATGAAAAAGCATATGGATATAGGATCTGTAAACTCTGTAAAAGGGTTATAATGGAAAACTTATTAACCTTTCAGCTCTGGTAGGACAGGTACTACATCCCCTCATCATCAGCATGAATTTCTTTATAATTTGGGGCTTTTAATGACTAGTTTAAACAGTTTGCTTTAGCGTGGAAGTTTGTCACAACATAAACTTCCACAAATTTTACAAACAAGAATTGTTTGCATTGGCATCAGATTGTTGTGGAGACTCTTGAAACTACATAGTGTCAAAAATATTCACACAAGGTCAATAGATCAAGATGCTCAACACACACTTTCTCTCGTCACAAGCAAACTTCTAGCATAATACTGACTGGATATTAAATTGTTCTTATCATTGATGGTATAGATAACATTAAAGTGGACATGTTTTTAAATTCTTCTTTTTTACATCTAAATCATTTAGTTGTGGTCTATATGTAATGGAACTGCAGTTATTAGGTCAGAATTTTTTATTATAGTAGTTCTATAGGCTCCTCTTTGCAGAATGACTCGTTTTGGTGCAGTCCCTTTAAATGTGTAGGCATGCTGCATAGCATGACTTTCGGCATACCTAAACTTGGACTACAAACTCACAGCGAGAAACAAAGATGATGGATTCGCTCAGCATTTAGGCGGAAATCCATGACCAAGTTTGACAGTTCCAGTGCAAGTACTGTGACGTAATAGTTCATAAAACGTAATTGATAATAGAGAAAACTGAACGGCTTAAAAAATACGACCCAAAACATTTTACAAAAATATCTCCACAACACATGGAGTGACAAATGTATACTTTTTGCACTCCTAGAAACTCTAAAATCACTACACCAAGCATTTAATGGCTAAAGAATAGTGGACTTTTCATGATATGTCCCCTTTAAAATGAAATGAACATCAATTTAAAAAAATTGCCACAGATGTCCAACTGAGTTTTAGGTCTGGACTTTGACTAGGCCACTCTGGACAGGAATAGGCTTTGATCTAAACCATTCCTTTGCAGCTCTGGCTCAATGTTCAGGGCTGTTCTCCTGCTGGAAGGTGAACGTCCAGGGTTTCCCTCTAGTATTGTCCTGCACTTAGTTCCATCCTTTCTTTCATCAACCTTAGCAAGCTTTCATAACATGTAAGGCATCCCCAAAGCATGATGCTGCGAGAAACATGTTTTACACATGGAATGGTGAGTTCTAAGTAATGTATTGTGTTAGTGTTCTGCCACATAAATTTTTTTTTTGCATCAATTTTGGTCTCATCTGATCAGGCAGCTTCTTCAACTTGTTTGTGTTGTTCCATGCATGATTTTTGGACAAATGTAATAGGGACTTAAGATTCCAGCTTCCTAATATCTATAGTGTAGCCTTGAGTCAGCTCCCCAGGCAGTTTCATAGAAACCCACACCTTGGGACATTTGATCAAAACAGCTCAGAATCCCGGGGGGGGGGGGGTTCCTTGATGATGATTAGTGCTGACAACCCTCTCAGGGAACTGAATAGAGGGTAGATCCAGGATATCATGTGACTCAGACGGCCTCATTAGGAGTTTACAACGGCATTGTTAGTGGTTTCATTGCCCTATTAGTCTGATTGTTCCTGATTAGACCTAATAAGCCTGATACTTCCAACCAAGTTTCAAGACTGAAGAAGCCTTTTGGATGAGAGGTAACCAATGCAAACATATTTTCTGTGGAGTGACATGGCCTCAGGTGAGCTAGCTGCTCTGCCAATCATGACTCTGGAGACTTAACTTTCTGCAGAAACTTTCATCTCAACACTATTTTACAGATAGGCAAGGAGTCTTCTGGATTAGGATGTGAATTTTTTTCTGAAGCCTTGTAAATCCCAAAATTGGACCCAATTTAATGAAAATAAAATAAGGGGAAAGCAATGGAGCCCTGATGAAGATTGGTAAAATTTACAAAACCTGATCCAACGTTTTATGGGTTTAATCCATCTGAGAAAATACAGTAAAAAAGTTTCACTATTTGTAGGTTTCCCACAAAATGTATTTATGTTTGTTGCTCCACAGCACTCTTAAACAGCATCCGAGGAATGATTTCCAAACTGAACTGAATCTAGCTGTAAATTCTGTAAATAGGCTTATTAATGACCATATAGCTGACACAACAGCTTTTCACTATTCGACAGGGGTATTGTTAATATTTTGACACCACAATTTCATGAGCTGCTGATATTGGTGGTATATGTTGATGCAATATTAATTTGATGCTTTATATTTTTCCAAATATTCCTCCACTTTGACAACCTAATCAAGCACCCATTCTTATGGGTATTTAATATTGACCAAAACAATGTATGTTTTTTTGTTTTCCTAATAATGATTATTGGCCTATATTATAAATACTATAACCAACTGATATAAGCTTGTATAGTTGGACTATATACTCAGGAAGACATGGAGCTTGAAGCTTGCTAGCTAGGTCTTGTTTTAAAACAGAATAACTTTAATAACAATGATGGGAGGCACTCCTTTAGTTATCACACCATGACTGTCTGTATGTGTTTTTTGCGATTGCAATTATTTCCGAACAACCAAATTTGTTTTATTAGAAAGCAAATCAAAAGTCCAATAGCCCTCTTTCAGCCAGGTGACATTGGGGTAGGGGCATTGTGCTGTTACTCCATGCTACATACAGCTAAAGAAAATTCCAGTCACTCTGGAACTTTATTTGTGATTCCTTGAAAAAGACTTTAAACATTGTGAATGGTATGGTAAGCAATATTCTAAGGCTTTAAAACGGTAGGTTTAGCTATACCTTGAATCTGATAACCACTCAACTATTTCAGGAAATGCTTTGCTTGAAAAAGAGATTTTTGTGACACCGCTGTGTAGATTTTTAGGTAAATGCACATTTTATTTTCAGTGTGTGAATAATGTGAGACGATAATAGATCACCTTTTTTATTTCTTAAACCAACATGGCGTTCTTAGTGTCCAACTAGGACATTATCTTTGCACTTTTAATTTCAAGTCATGTGTCATGAAAAAACATGGTTAAAAAAGGCTATTTGAAAACACAGCCTGTGTACAGGTAATTTGTGGATAGCACTCCCAAGTGCAACCATAAAAGCCTTTTGATTTTAACACCAGGAAAACGAACAGAAGCTTTCCATTAACAGAAATTGAGAAATCAACATCTTGAGGTAATTATAAACATGTTTCCAAGAGAAAGTGCTGGGGGGGGGGGGGGGTCTAGACAGCGTGTGCTGATAATTACAGAGTGGATAATGGACAGAGGATTGTAGCACATTGAAGGAGGTGCTGGACCCAATGGGCCATGATAATTAACCAACAACTTAATGACACTGTTGAGCAAAATGATCATACCCCCCACAGGCTTGTATATGATACATATTTTATGTTTCCTTACATTAATGACAGCAATGTAAAATGCCAAAACTGTCAAACTTTTGTTGCTGTTGCATAATTAAAGAAAACTCTGTTTTAACAATTTCCCAAAGTAGTCTCTGTCAGAGTTTAGTACTCTTGTAATAGAATGTTGAAATGGAAGGCAGTTGTATGTAGCGCAGAGTTGGGCAGCACAGTCAGGAGCCACCCCAAGGAAATCAGTACTTTTTGTCTTTGTAGGAATGATAATTGTGTTTAAAATTAGAGTAACAAAACTCTAAAAATACTTACTGGAATGATCAAGGAGTTACTTTTGTTATGTCTACCGGGGGGCTTACCAGAACGGTGGCTAGAGCCATGACCTCTGAATTGATTTGCCTGTTCTGGAATCACTGATATTATTAACCTGAACAAAACTGATGGAAAACACTTGTCCAGTGAAAAGACATCATTGTAGAGTCCTGAGACAATGACTCACTATGGCAACCACTGGGGAAAGAAACAAATCCAAATTAAGAATAAAATTAACATTGCTGGAGTAGGGTGTTATTATTTGAATAGATGTTTTTATCAAACACAATTTTGTTATGAGTTATTGTTTATTCCTGGACAATTCACCAATCTGTACCTTAACTTATGTTCATTTCATCCCTTCCTTCTTCCTACTTTAATGCTATATCTGTAAATGAACAATTTCAAGACAACCTACTTATACCATGGCAAGCCATTTTTTGCAATATTTGCAGAAGCTATGGGAGTCATTTTCCTTTAAGTAAATTGAGTAAAGTATATAATATTACTGTAAATCATGAGTTTTGAAAGCAAGTATGAAAAGCTCTCTACATACAAAATTATCAAAACTGTGATAGTCCTAAATGGTGAAGTGTGATGTTAAAAGGTGTCAGGTAACGAAGTTCAAATACTTTATTACCTTAATTCAGTAGAAATTTTGGGTATTTATACTTTACTGGAGTAATGATCTATTGGCATACTTTTTACTTCAACTCCTTACATTTTTACGCAATTATCTGTACGTTCTACTCCTTAAATTTTAAAAATAGCCTTGTTACTCCTGTTTCCCTGCTTCATTAAATCTTTGATTTAAAAAGAAACACAAAAAAACCTATCCAAAAAAATTTGCCAGCTGGATAGAATTTGACTGTGGTTTGATAATAGTTTTAAACATCTATCATTCTGACACCCTGCTTGTATGTGATCCATTGCATACTGTGCACACCAGGAACACAACAGAATATTTTCCATGTTCGTCTGGTTTTTTAGAACAGTGACGGAAAATCCGAAGGTCCCTTGTCATTTTGACAGATTACAATTAACACCTCTGACCATTTGGTGCAGACGCGTGGACATTTTTAGCTTGGTGTTAAAACGTGGAGTACAAGTAACTGAATTGTTGTTGTTCTTTGGTGCTAAGCTAAACAGAGTGGCTTTTAGCTGCGATTAGAGCTGAAGATCTTTGCCTGAACCCATCGGGACCCGTCGTCGGGCCAGTCTCGGGTTTTACCGGTCAGCTGATCATCTCATAAGCGCGAACAAGATGCAAAATGGATGCTGAGGAGTGAAACGGATGTTCATGTTTAAAGAGGGCAGGGTTGTGCAATAGCCTTTATTTTAGAAGTCATGCATGTGAGATAGCCTAATTGACAGTACTCATTTTATTTAATAAAGCTGCAGACTTAAAAAAAAAGATTATAAATCGACATGCCTTGATATTATTCTTATAGGGCCTTATTTATCATTTTAAGCTTCAGATAATAGGCCTATTTGACGGGAATTTCAATTTGTCCACTAAATTGAAAACCTGCCGGTCACGTTGTCCGGTGCCATTTTTTTCTTGTGGAAACCCTGATGTGTGATTTTTGAATAATGTCGGGCTGTAATCGGGTTCGGGCTTTAATAAGCTGTCAATCAAAATATACTCTTCGCACTCGGGCTGAATTCTCTCGGGCTCGGGCTGGGTCGGGCCCAACTTTTAAGGCCCAATTACAGCTCTAGCTGCGATACATACATTAGCTCCGCACACTTGTTCATTTCTAGGGAAACGTGCCTATCATTTCTCTTTAGTGCAGCCTGCTTTTTCAGATCACCAGCATTCATTAACAATAAGGATTGCAATTTACAGTTTTCCAAATACAGATCAGCTTTAAAGTAGATGGTTTAAACACAGAAAACTAATTGTATAAGTCATTTTTGAAACTGCCTTTTTGGTATGTCAAAATACTAAAATTGGATCCATCACTCCGGTGACTGATCCATAAAATCAAATAAATTTTCCAAAAGGTTTTTTTTTTTGGTGAAACATCACTTCCTCTAAATAATGTTTTGTCTTCACTTCTGCTTTGCATTGTGAATTGGTTGTTTGAACACAAACCAAAAAGGGGGTAATTAGTCTTAAACTAATCACAAGTAGTTTAAAACTAATAGCTTCACTCCCAAGACTCTTCAATACACGCCTTGGTCGTTAAGCATACATATTCATACTGGACTGTGACATCACAATCAATTTATTGGTAATTGTTTCAACTTCTTTGTATACTTGTCCATTTTGCTGTTTTTCTTTTAGTAGTTAGTTTTATAATTCATTCTTCTTTTACTTAGTAATTTAGTTGGGTGTTACTAGCTAAGTAAGTTTGTTGGTTAAAGTACTTTGACTCGAAAGTTAAATCCTTGTAACTCTTGTATTTTGGAAAGTAATTTATTATTCCACATTCATTTGTAGTAACTTGGTGTTCAAAGAACGCCAAGAACATATTCCTTCACCTATTGAACTGAGACTGAACTATTTGGCTATTATTAATTTTCTGGATCCCAGGAGGGTGCCCCAAACTCGGCAATTTTGAAATAAAATTATTAATCTTATTACTAATTGCCCTAAGCAATTATTCATAATTATTCATAGCCAAAAGATAGCTATTGTGTTACAATAGTGAAATGACCACTACCTATTAGTGACCTGTACTACACCTTAGTACAGTACAGCTTGGCACTTTTTTTCCTCAGTAAATACCATTTAATTATACACAAGCATTTATAGAATTCAAATGTCGTCCTTATGTTCCCTATTTAACAGTAAAGGAGCTATACATGGCCTTAAGCTCGTTAGAGAGCAGATAAAAAAAAGTATGCAACAATTTCTGCTACTAGAACCAGGATCAAGCTAGGTGGATTTTCACAAACATAAAACACAACATTACAGTTTCAATTTGCTACATTAATTTTATTTGTGGCCAAATAAAACGACTTTTTATTGAAAAGTTACACTGTTCTCACAGATAAAACATCTAATGTACAGTAGGTCAGAAAATCTTCATCCAGTGGAAAATGTTACAAAAATAATTCTGCTTCAAATTTTATGGTTTAAAAATGGAAAACCTCATGTGAGTTAGCTTTCTTCTTGTGGGTGGGGAACTGTAGAAATTTAGGCTTTCTTTAGCTAAATCTGATTCTGACCTACCCGCATTCCGGGACCTATTTTGGCTGATCCGGCACCCCTCTCATGTATAAAATATTATATATATATATATATATAAAAAAACTATTTTAAATTTATTAAATAAAATAATAATATGCGTAGGCATTCATAGACCAAATCCCGCGATTGTAATATGTGGAATGTGTGTTTTATTTTTTGTAAACTCAGATTTATATATGTAATGGTTTATGCCAAGATTATGCGTTAGTGTTGTTGCACTGTTCAGGGGGGTGGGGCACTGTTCTGCAGGCTGCGCGTGTGGGAGTGCGCAATTGAGTGCCGGGGAACTGGTGTGTCTGTAAATGGAGCTAGACAGACAACCGGTTTATGTGAGTTCTTTTGATTACTGTTTTGTACGGCGTGATTGCGCCAGCAGCAGTCGGCATTAAAGCTTTCGATTACAACCATTGTCTGCATCTATCGGAGAACATTACAATATTTAAAACATTCAGGCCTGTAAGGCCCACATCATGTTTTTACACGTTTTTTTTTCCCGCTATCATTTACTGCGTTCCAGTACCTGTGCACGTCTCTGGTCATGCCTGCGCTGTCATGTACTTTGCGTTCAGGCACCTAATGATTTACAAATTAAGCACTGAAGCCACAGCACGTTGAATAACGTGGACGTTCTTTGATCTCCCTGTAGACTGTTAAAGCAATATCACACGAGAGGCCTACTCTAACATCAGCACCGATCAGCTCTCATGGAATGTCTCTTGTCCAATCAAATTTCAAAAATTAACATGGATTAAAATCGACCAATCAGAATTTTGGTCGACTTAGAACGCATCGACCAATAAGTCGACCAGTCGACTAGGACTTTACAGCCCTAGTGAGCAGATTCTTTTAATACTAGACTGTTACCATTGAGAAATACTCAGAGTGAGACTTGTAAAGACCAGTTTCCTCAAACACGGGATTAACATATAAAGAGTTTTCATCAACCTGCTTTCTAGAAACCTCGCCAGAAAAGATAGCACAAAAGAAATGTGATAAAGGAGAGACAATTCAAGAAGGCTCCAGAACTTTCGTTTTCAGTTTCCTTTCCCAAAATTGTTGCTTCCTTTTCTGTATTTGTGTTCAGACAAAAAAAAAATTCTGCCTCTTGTTCGAAAGACAAAATGAACAGAAGTGGCATTATACAAACACAGTCACGTTGTCCTGACCACCTCGCCTCTGTTCAGGCTTGCTCTACAAAGTCAAGAAATCCCAGTTCAATTTCCATCCTGCCTGTTTTCACCCACACAGACACCAGAGGGAGTGGTGATCAATACACTGTACTTGACTATCATTATCAAGACTTATATCCCCTTCAGTTCAGGGCCCATTAAATCAGAGGACCACATTTTTTCCCACCCAGTGTCTCACCAAGGCTCTTGAGTCACATTAAGGTCTGATTTACGCATTTTTAATGACAGGGCACCCTTAATTAGCTGATGGGGCAAAAACGCAGCCACTTGTGAAAAGGATGACCATCTAAAGCTCAGGAAGATGCTTGCTTCAGGCCACTTTTAATCTGTCATCAGTATCAGGCCACACTCACATTATGGAAACGGCTTTCTCTGATGGCTGTGGCCATAGCTCATATGTTGAGAGATGCCAGAGGCAGTAATGAATTCCTGCTGAGATACTTGCTTTCCATGCATCCGTTCAGGGAAGGGATGTGTGAGGCTTTTGGTCTGCAATATCTCTTTCCAAAAGTGTTCGTTGTCAGAGAACTCTGGGTTTCTTCCATACTTGCTTTAGTCATACCCCATTGGTTCAAGCCTAAGCTGTCTGTACCATTAGCAAAAATATAATTTAGTTAGTTTAATGAAGTGACTTAGACTAACAAGTTGTTGCAACAAGAGTACCCTGAAGTGACTTCAGATGTATTACCACAGTATTAGCAGTTTCTCATTAGCTCCTTGCAGTGTTATTGCAGTTGGGCTCATAGAAAACCTGCATAATATCCATACACGGCTGTAAAATACAGACGGCTGATAAATTGCATAATAACCAGATTAGCAATTTGTCACTCTAAGCCCCTGGCAAACAGCGAGGGAATTGTGAAGATTTTGCCCTCCCTGTGAGATGAGAAAGATATAAATAGAAACTTAGAAGCCCAATTTGTCAAGTTACACGAGCAGAAATGTCCCCTTTCCGCATCACCCAAAATACGCTCGGGTCCTCTGAAGCATATTTCATGGACTCATTATAATAATGTCGAAGACTTTTGCAAAAACAGTGATAAATATCTGGTGAAGATCTGATTTTCTTTTAATTCTGTGATCTCTCATCAGTTATACCCTTTTTCCCTAGATTAAACAAAACATTGGCCACTGGAATATGATAACGTGTTCTACTAGAATAAATTATGTGTGATTATTTCATAATGGTAATTTGGCTTCAGTGCTTAAAATTGGATTTGAGTGACAAAGTCATCCCAAAACATATTACTTGTATTAAAATAAAGCATTTTGCTTTTGATTTATATCATTATAAACTCTACACATAGTAGATTTCACTATTTCATTTCACAATTTATTTATTAGTCCCTTCATTCTCTGAAGTTCTACTAAAGTGGTGGTGGAGTGATTGCAAGTAGAGTTCAAATAAAGTTTTAGTAACCAAAGTAAAGCCTAAAGAAGTGCGTTTCAGATTTGACATTAGAGAACACTCTGAGGAAATCTTCACAGACATATATATATATATGATGTGCTGTCATGAGATTAAAAAAGCTTTGAGATTAATTAATAATGATCTGTAATTAATTAATCAATCTAATTAATCTCTGTTTTAATCTCACCTAATTATTGTTGAGAATAGCCATCATCTTGAGGTATTTTGTTTTAAATTCATTGCATTATTGTGGTAGAACAAAAGTTTGATACATGTAATTAAAAAAACTGGCTTTATGAAGTCATTTATTGTATTTAACAGACTTGGACAGATGCAGTCCCAGCCATTTATATTCTGGTGTTTTTGTGACTAGTCCCAAGTGGCGCCTGCAACCTTCTGCTTTGAGCATGCACAATTAATTAGCGTTCTGGACGAAGTGGGGTAAATACCTTCTCTGAATCCAGCTGTATTACGGGTTAAAACAACACGTAATATGCGCATCATTTTTGATACCGATGGCTTGCCATACCGGTGGACCTGGGCAGCCGGGTGGAGGCGAGCTGCAGACTGGTTGCCTGCTGTGAGCTCTGAGACGGGAGAGCGCCCTGCTGCTCGGTGAAAAGAGTAACAGTGTTACATGCCTCACCCAAACGTTTCCGATAACCCCATAAAAATTTGCTAGATTTGCTGCTAGTTTTTTGTTTTTTTGTTTTCTGTTTTTTAGAGGGGTCTAAAAACTAAAATATAACAAAGTTGGCAACACTGTCTGCAACTCACTGTTCCTCCTCACCTCGTCCTCCCCACCACGATGGAAGCCAGTCTTCTTTTGATGAGTTCACAGCCAACCGATGTCCACTTTAGGGCGTGGTTAACCCCGAACAACTCAAGCACAAGAAGCCCAGTGCATAAAACGGGTTTTATTTAAAGGGAACTCACATGCAGAAACTGTAAAATTAAAGATTAATAATTAGATTAACGCGATTAAAAAACATAGTGCGCTAAATATGGCAGTAACTATTTGATCGCAATTGACGAAATAATTTGACACCCCTTATATATATATAAATGCTGTACAAGTATATAAAGTGCTGTACAAGTACAAATCATTTATCATAGATTCAGTCACAGTTAAACTTTTCTTTGCTTCTGATTATGAATTTCAATGTATTTACATTTGTTGCATTTTATATCTATTTATAACTAATGCTACATTTCCATTAGTAATGCAGCCAAATGCTAAAATGCTGAGCTAAAGCTATTATTGTAAGTGCTTTAATAATCATATCAATATCAGAGTATTTATAACTTCAAAAAAAGTCAGTAGTTCAACAACACAAAAATCTTCCTCAACACTGTTTGCACATTTAGTCATTTTTAATAAACTGCTAAACAAAGTGCAGGAGTGATCGGACACCTGTCCCTCTTACGGTAGAGCCATTTTAAAACTCTCGTTAGTGAGGTATGGCATGTCTATGAAGCAGGGGACTAAAGGCTGAATACAGAAGCAGATAACCTGACTAATTAGCCTAAGAAAAGCAGAGCACCATTACGGAAGAATATCCTGTGCAATAAACACTTAATCTCTACTAAACTTCTTGAGTGTTACATAAATATGCTTAATTCAAAACAATCACACATCTATAACATAGATATCACTGCTTTAATCTTATGCTCTGTTATTTTATTAGCAGTAGAATCAATTGTTGCTTTTCTGTTTAAATAAAAACTAATTAGATAATGTTTTACACTTAAAGTTTTGTAAATGCCAAACAAAATGTTGGTTTTTACTCAAGGTCATCATGACAGGAGAATCTCATACTGGTCCATATCTTGTTACAATAAAGTCAAAAAATGTACTAGTCTGGTTATATCACCAAGTGTCCTAATTGCATTCCCAAAAAAAAAAAGTAATCATTGAAGATTTGACCTATTTTACCTATTTAAGATCACGGATCCACTATTAATCTGTAGGGTTTTTTAAGTGTGTTTCAGGTATTTTGTTTTATTTGCTTATCACAAGTTACACAATGCTGAACTACCCTTGGGTTAAAAAGTTTCAATTACAAAATATTATGACCTTTAACATTCAAAGAATGTTGGTATAACAGAAAACAGAGGAAGTTACATTGGTTTTCCTGTTTGGAAAAAGAAGAACAGGTAAAATAGACTGATCTCCCTTTGCTCCCCTTTGTCTGCTTTGTTTCCTCGTAATGAAGAGCACTGCAGGTTTGTTTGGCATGTTTTCTCTTCTCTGAGGAAGCCATTCATTGCTTTTTCACCAGGTTTAATATTGGACCATAACATTTTTTGGGTTTGTATTTATGAGTGACTGTCCTCTGGTGTACCCTCAGGAGTCTGTATTGTACCTGTTTATACTCTATCACACAGAAGTACTGATTGTAGCTCAATCCTCTCCCTATTCTCAGTGGATATGCACCATTTTTGTTTTCTGTGGGGCAACAAATGAAAAATGTGTGTTCCAGTGACGTTGCAAACAAGCCAAGCCTTGAATTTAGAATGGGATATTGGCTGGAGGGGAGCTGTTTGGAAAGTAATTACATCAAAGACTGTTGTGGGAATATTTCCAACACAAAAAATGCTGCTGATGATGAGCAAGGACCCACAAGGCACTAGTTAGGAGCTCCTGCCTTATGGCATTGTGGGTTGTTCTCGTGCAAAATTTAGATTTATGAACCTACCTTTCCAAAAGAACCATACATAAAACCAACATGTGTATGACATTGCTTGCAAGGCTGAACAGAACACCATTAACTAGAAAGAAAACCCCAAATGTAACAGAAAAGGTAATATTGCCGTGGGGTTTTTAAATGCAGACACTTCATGTCGCAGATGAAGCTAATTTAATTCTGACATCAATGGGCAATCAGAGCTACATGGGGTCACATTTAGCAGCTAAGGTAAGATCAAACACAGTTTTTAAACACAAATCATGAATCATGAATTAATGATTGGTTTTTAATTACTACCTTTATAACATTTTCTAACAATGACATTTTTAATTTAAACTACAAATTAAACCATGTGTGATAAGGTTTTAAACTTAGGGCCATCAGAAGTGCTCTCTGTGGTTAATATGGTGGTTGTGAGACAGAGAAACTTTCGTGTTACAAGGTAGCTCTTAAAAATGGTCCCTTCACTGTGTATATGGGTCAGAATCATACAGAGCCGAGCACTACATCTAGTCTAGTCCTCCTTTGACTCTGTGTTTTTAGGTTTTTTGAAAAAGAATGACAGTGGTTCCTCTTGTATCTTTGTATTAGCACAGGGAGCAGTAGTGATGTTTCCACAGCGGACCACAGAAGCTTTGAGAAATTGCCCTTGAAGTGAGTAACAATGAATTTAGGAATGTCAATTATCTTCTTAACTGTCTTAGAGGAGTTGTGCTATGAAAGGTAATTCATCATTATCGTTTAATTTTTTTTGCATAAGGCATAATTTTTCTACCTTCTGACTGTCTTTAAAGATGACAAAGCGGTATATGTCAAAGCTGTGGGGCTGACGCTCCTAATCTAAAGAGAGAAAATGTCGTTTGAGGCTCATCTACAGTTCTTCTCTGCTTGAGCTGCTGGTAGTGTCAGTAGTTGTGATAAACCACATCCTCTATTCTATTTCTTTAAGATTTATTTTTGAAGAAAGAAAAAAAAACTTGATCAAACTTTGGTGTCATTGCATTCATAACCAGGTTGCTAAACAAAAACTAATGCTAATAGCTATTGTTTACACTGAAAAAAAAGCTGGAGCTTTGTCCTGCTTAGGTTTTGTATTGAGAGTATACTTAATCCATCCATCCATCCTTTTTCTGTACCTGTCCATCCTAATCCAGGGTTGCGGGGGGGCTGGTGCCTATCTCCAGCGGTCAAGGGGCGAGAGGCAGGGTACACCCTGGACAGGTCGCCAGTCCATCGCAAGGCAAGAGTATACTTAATATTTGATAAATTCTTTTCTGAAACAGAATAAACTATTAATATACCATAATTACCAATACCTTTTATAGTTATAGAAAATGTGTTTGGTGTAAAAGTACAAGTATTAAAAAAATCTGTTAATTTCACAGTTTAACAGTTTCTCACCCGATGTAGCCATCTATCATTGGAGGTTTCCCAGCATTAAACTATTTTCATAGTAGGGCAAATATGATGACGGATGTGCAGTTGGTGGGGAAATAAGGAAACAATGTATTGGGGCTATTAGTAAGTTAGTAGTGTTAGCCTATACCACCTGTTATGTTTTTTTCTTCATTATAGTAGATGTAGGAGGTTCCCTTATCCTTTTCAAATTGTTCTCAAACATCAGAGCATTGGTATTTAGTAGGAATGTGTATTGGTAAAAATCTGGTGATACGATATGTATCGCGATACAGGGGAGGCGATGCGATATATTGCAATATATTGTGATACTATGAGTAAGCAAATGTATTGTGATTTTTAGAACTGAATTTAACGGTAGAAAAACCTGTTTCATACTTTAATGCATTCAGTTTTATCACTAGATTTAGCTGATCCACTGGAACGAAGAAGGTGAAAACAGCAACAAACTACCAATCATACTTTTAATTTTACTGAAACAATGGTCATTAATGGTGCCATTCAGATCCTAAAAATAAGTTAAATCAAAGATAAATAAATAAAACCTATATTTTGCTTTTGAATATTGATACAATATTGGAAAAAAAATTGTCATATCGGTGTATTGATTTTTCTTACATCCCTAGTGTTTATCATACTTTTGTCAGGGTTGTAACTTGACTTTGTTGCCCCGGTTTTGTAGTATACTCAGGATCAGGGCATATTGACATCCTTTGGCTTATTGTATTTGTCTGGCTTTTTAACTAAAGTGAGTCAGAAAGGCTCTTCTGTGGATATACTTGCATTGTTACTAGAGTTTTAAACTTCCAGCAGCAGCTTACTGTTTTGTTTCTCAGCCAGGATTGCTCAGGTTGGCCTCTGGGGGGAGGGGAAGGGCTGAGTGTTTGCAGTGCTGCCGTGCAAAGTTGTGTGCCAACTTGGCTAGATGATAATGACAAAACTTGTATTGATTTTGATGTAAATGGGTATTATAGAAATAAAGTTTTTAGTGTCCTTCATTTTTTATTCTTCATCTGTTGCATGAAACTAAGGTAAATTTTGTAGACAACAAAAAGATTGATACGGCTTTCAAAAAATAGACTACCTTTCATTACCTCAAATTATTAAAGGAACAGGGGGCAGGATTTGTTAATAAAATAAACATCCATGTCCAGTTTTTTAATGCTGTTGGGTGATGAATCGTTATAAACCAAAAAGAATGAGCCCACCCACGTATCGCTCCATTTTCTTAAACTGGCTGTGTGCTGCAAAATGTGCTGCAGTTCGGGGCCCGAATTTCCCGCGCTGTCCTACAGATGTGACGTCAATTGACACGGCTTGCGCGTTCTCGACAGCTTTAAAAGAGGAAGAAATATGGTCGCAGACCTCCATTGATTTAATTGTGAGAATGGATTCTTCTCTTCTGCAACTGGGAAACGACCAAGGACGACTCACAGCCCACTAAAAAGTGGCACTAAGAAAAAGAAGTATGTCACTGTGAAGAGGTATATTTTTTTGTGAAGCGTGTGTGCGCGCTCCCGTGCGGCTGGCTGCAGTTACTTGCAGCGCCGGCCGCGTCGCTCGTGAGTTTCGTTTCTTCATTCTGCCCCCTGCTCCTTTTAAATAAAACAAACATTGTCAAAACTGGACTGAAATATTCTAAACTAAAGACTAATTCTTCAAAACCCAGTTTAGACTTAGGTAAGCTGGATTGATTTTTACAAATACAACTATGAAAACAAAAAAGGTCATAAAAAGACATCCATATAAAGAATACAGTTTAGACAGAAAATGCATATGAATTTGAACAAATTTATTTTTGATGCAGCAGTAAAGTAAGCATCCCATATACAGAAGCAGTTGTTTCTCATTGTTGGACTCCCAACCTAGGAACCATTGATGGATTTATAACCCCCTTCTCTCTCTTCCCATTTTCTTTTTGAATACTGTGAATCAAACTTTTTTGTGACCTCTAGGGACACAGAAAAGCTTCAGTAACTTAGTGTCAGTCAGCATTGAGAACAGGGAGGTAAAGGTTTGTGGCAAAGGTAGACGATTAAGACGAGAAGGGGTTGCTAAGCATGTAGGATTTATAAAAAGACATAACCTCCAACCCATCAAAGCTGCCTGGTTTGAAAATGTGGGGCTGCAGATATTTTCTGATTGGTCCAAAATCTGATGGTATGAAAGTAAAAATAGGACAAACGCATGTATTAACCCTCTGAGGTAGTCAGAAAGAGAGATATACTTATATATATATATATATATATATATATATATATATATATATATATATATATATATATATATATATATATATTTATATATAAATATAAAAAAGATCTGCCTCACATGCTGTTCTGTAGCTGTGTAAAACACAAACACCTAACACTGAAAATGTTTTATGATTTAAAAACCGTTGAATAAAGATTAAAAAACAAAAAAAAAAACCATACGAATTAAAGAGTCTAACTCGGCCCACATTTCCTGTTTGAAAAGGAGGTGTTGCTGACAGGGAAGTCTAAACTAGGCTTAAAGAAAGAAAAGGGAGGGAGGGAGGTTCTATGGAGTAGGCGTGGCAGAGACTCGGGTTGTTTTATACCCCACAGTGGCAGGATGGCTTATGTCAGCCAGTGAGGGCTGACGTGAGCCATCCCCTCAGAGTGAATAGCAATGCCCGATTTAAATTCAAGTGCAGTTTAGAATTTTAACCTGAAGAGGGTGCCACACTGAGAGTTTTTGGTAGAAAATTGAAAATTTTTCTATAATGAACTAAAATACCAAAAACAATGACCAGACATGTAGACAGCACGATTAGACACAGTTTATCAGCAAAAAAAGTTGATTTGGGGGTGAGTTGCTCTTTAACTTTCTTAAAGGGGAGGTATTATGCTTCTTCCAGGCACATATTACCCTTCTATAGCACACTCCAATAAAATGGTCACCTTAAGTCTTTTAAAAGTCCGTCATATATCCAAATCCACCTTAAAGAAATGTACTTCTGTATTGGACACCTTGATTTTCGCCTGTTCCTCTGTAAGACCCTCCTACCTTTTCTAACACTCCCACTTCGGTTCGTCACATACCGTGCATCATCGCAGCATTTACGGAGTCGGACTCTGACGTTTACATAAGTTGTGCGAGTTGATTTGAGCAGAGATAGCACATCTTTTTTGCCCTCGGGTGGTCACCAAACACAAAGTCAAACCACTTCTTACGAACCGTGTCATCCTGTGGAAACTTAAAGAGTAACTAAACCCCAAAACTACATTTTTTTGCATCTAGACTGTATAAATGGGTCTTTACCAATGCAGTCTTTCAGTTTCTGGGGATTTTTTTACATTTTGGTGTAAACTTGTTTAATTCTACACTTTTTGGTCTAAAAACGTCTTAGTGCTGCCCTCTTAGGGTTGAACTGTGGCTACTGCATTTGAATTTTGTGATTGGCGGAGAGCGGTACATCTTTACGTCACAGGCATTGACTGTGTCACAGGCGTGGTCTCACAGACACGCCCCGTGGGTTTGGGTATAAAACTATCACACATACCGGCCCCGTGGCGAGTTTGGAGTGGGATTGTGTTTTTCAGGTTACCATTATTATCACATTAGCACTTAGTTAGCATAGCTAACATACTGTTTTGAACGTTAGCCTATGTTAGCATTACCACTCAGAGACCGGACCCATCCTGTCTCTCTCTCCCTCAGCAGCAGCATCAGCCTCGGACAGCGCTGACTCAGCGCCCTGAGCCAGCGGCTCTAATTGATACGGCTCGCGGCCGCTGAGCTCCATAAAGCCTCCCTCTACTCCTCTATCTCCGGTGACGACGGAGGAGATCCGCTGGTTCAGGGCACCGAGCCAGCGCCGCCCGAGCTCGGTGCTGCTGAGGCAGAGGGAGACAGGAAGAGACCCGTCTCTGAGTGGTAATGCTAACATAGGCTAACGTTCAAAACAGATGAATGTTGATCAGATCGATCAGTCGCAAAACTGCCAACGTCGCTTTGGTCACTGTCCATGTTTCAGTGTCACATTAAGGGAGATGTCATTGTCCTCCGAAACACACCCCTACGTTCCCCCCTCCGCTTTTCCTCAACACTTGGCAATACCCCTCTGTTGTTCCTGGCACCGCCCACTTTGTAGAATTTTTTAAATGTTGTCTGGGGGGTTCAGTTACACTTTAAAAAGAGGCATGTTTCCTTTGCACCCAAATAAACATTTATGCCACTTTGACATCTTGTGATTGAAAAAATTAGGACCAAAAGAGCAGCAAAACATAAATCCCACAAAAGATGCGCAGCTGCAGCTGGTGTGTTATAGTTACTGCACCTGGGACTCAGCCAGAGTTGTGTGAGGCGGGGAGGGATAGGGGAGCTCTGCAGGGGCGAGGCTCTCGGCTGAGTACGTAAGGTCGGAGGAGGAGATGGATGGAAAAGGCGGGGATAGGTGGGAGCAGTAAAGCAATCTTTACATAGAAATTGGGCTGCAGTGCATAGGATAACTTAACTAATACAGAGGTAAAGTAAAATGCCATCATGCCGATTTGCACCTTACGCTATTTGCCCACACACATCCATAACATTGTTAGATAAGACAGTCCACAGCTGTGTGGTGGGCCTGACAATAGTGAAATGATTTACAGTTGTAGGGAAGACAAGTAACTAAATATTCAGTGTGACGTGTTGAACTAAAATGAGAGAAATAGAGAAATGTCATTCTTTTGCACAGCAAGTGTAAATATATATTAATGCTTGTTACATGGTTTTGCTGGAATGACCTGCATTGGACAGTGAAATTTTTTCCAGAAGTGTTGTCACCCCCCCCACACACACACATACACACATACACACATATACATCACTCCACTGGTGTAACCTTACCTCCCCCAGACAGAAACGGAACACGAGAAACTTAAAGTACATGGCAACAGGTTCCCCCTGGCACCCAGATATTTTCTTCATGATTATTTTTCACGTAGTAACGGAACCTCTAGATTTGGCCCATGGCAAATATTAATGTGAGATATTTTCTGGGAAATTTGCGAGCACTTCTACACTGTCACCTCACTCATCCTCCTATCCCTCTTTCCAGCATTTGACTCATAACTGCATTAACACCCGTGCATTGCTGTCCATTTATTGATGGACTGATATGTCTGTAGTGCAGTCTGGCATCTTCTATTGTGAAGTGTGACAGTAATTACAACCTTATGAAGCTTATACAGCGTGACATGTTCAAATTCTGTACAAATTTTGTGCCAGGCTTAAGGCACTGCAGGCTTCCCTACCTCAGTTCAGCTCAGTGGTCATGATACAACAACAGCAGCGAGACTGGAGGGGCAAAAATAAACTTAAGTCCTGGTTGACATTTCCACCAAAACAAATGTTGAAAATATTCTGTGGACTGGAGGAGCTAAAGTGAAACTTTTTGGAAGATGCATGGCTCAATACATCTGATCTAAAACTAACTCAGCCTTTCAGATGAAGAAAAATGGTGTTGCAGAGTTTAGACCTCTCTATAGAATTTTTTCTTTGTTTTGCTTTCAACAAATGCAAATCTGTTTCATTCTGCCTAGTGCATTAACATTACTTGGAAGTTTAGGACAACAGTTTAAAATACCAATATCAAACTTCAACTTTACAACCGGTTTAGACATATTGCTAGTATTTGTTGATGTTTACGCCCAGGCAAAAGAACTACTTTAACTAGAACTTGAAGCACATTTAATTGTACAAGAAAAAATTATAGTAAAATTAAAAAATTATAATGATATTATTACGTAAAGAGGTAGATATATTTAAATTATCTGCAAATGTAAACTTCAGTTTTGCTCTGGAAACAATGCTTCTTACATCAGACAATTTTGGGTTTAAGTTATTCTGAGCTCCAGTGCCTGATTACACAAATAATCAGAAGTTGTGCTTCAGGTGCTCCATACAGACAGATGTTCTGTTGATTGTAGTCCATCTCAGAATCTTCCAAACATCATGTGTTATTTTCGGACAATTGAGCACACCTGAATATAAGGCGAACCAGCTAAAATTTAAAAGAATTTTTTTTTGTACATATATAAAGTGCATCTGAATATAAACCACAGGTTTTCATGTTTTAACAGGAGATATTTACACAGAAAGACAGTACACGGAAGATTTCTTGTATTACCTCTGCCAGGATGTAATGTTTTCGGGCCCATCTGTCCGTCTGTCTGTTAGCAACATAACTCAAAAAGTTGTGGACGGATTTTGATGGCGTTTTCAGGAAATGTCCGTAATGGGTCCAGGAACAACTGATTAAACTGTGGGGTTGATCCGACATGAAGTGCGTATCCACCCACCGACCAGCAGTGCTAACCTCCACTCCTCTCCCAAGTCAGAGAGCTCATAAGCAGCTCACATTTAGCAGCAGCCCCGAATCTCCGCTCTCCGCTGGAAGAGTGCAATCATGCGTCTCATTAACAGACATTTTATTGGAAAAGTACAGAAAATTAGAATTAGATCACAACATGGGGATAGGGGGATGAGTGGCGGAGGTCTGCGCTCTCTGAGTGTTTTTCTAGTTTTAATTTAAGACGTGCTTTTTTTTCAAACTCTGCCTGAAAATCAGCAGTATGGCACCAACACAACAGGACAGTAATATGCCTGGTTAGAAAACAAAACATACTTTAGCCTACCAGAAAAGTCATTGGTCGCTATCTTCAACTTAATCTTCCTCATTAAAGCCACTGAAGACGTCTTCTTCAATGGCTTTATGTCCTCTGAAAGCTTTTGTCGTATTTTTATACTGACTCAGTTCTTTCTGCGGCCTCCCCCAACGTCTCACCATCGATTCATTGATGTCAAGCTTACGTGCAGTAGCTCTATTTCTTTGTTTGACGATCAGCTCGATGCCTTTAACTCAAAAGCTGCATTTCTTCATGTGTTTTCCATGATGAGGGTGTGTGCATGAAAACTACCGGTAGTGTCTTCTTCGGCGCATAATCTTTCCCCACGTCTGTCTCACTTATGCGTTTCCTGCTACAGTGCCCCCAGAGGCCATTAGCCAGTAAAAAAAATCTATAAATTAGCCGCATCGCTGTATAGGACACAGGGTCCAAAGCGTGTGAAAAAAGTAGCGGCTCAAAGTCAGAAAATTATGGTAGATCAAATTTAAAAGCATGTGGGTTCATAAAATGAAAATTTGGATTTAAGAAACTCTTTTCTTTCCTCTTGAAGTAATATTATGATGCTGAGCTTCTGAGTGATATAACATGGGTTTTGCATTACAGTTCTGATGTGAAAGAAGGAAAAAAGGTGTTCTCAAAAAGATATTAAAAAGCGTCATCTTTCATTTGTGTGCACACTTTGCCTGCCTGGTTGTATGTGTGTGTAAGGTCTTGTGTTCCAGAATAATGTGTGCTTAAACATGGGACTGGAACTGGGATGTGTCTACAGAGGCAGATGTTTTCTCAGGGGGTGTGTGGTGTGTTCATCAGTGTTTGGAAAAGGATGCATGCTGTGCTCACTGTAATTGGTGAATATGTTAAAGCCAATCCATGGTGAGGTCCCCTGTGTAGTTTGCTACCCTATATCCTCACAGTCTTCCCAGTGGATTTGAATCCAGGTCATTGCACTGCAGACACTGAAACTTTTAAATACAGTGGCTGAGGGGAAAAAGGAATATTGCTAAAATGTTTTTTCTTTTAAAGTTATTATCTATGAACGTGCTGATCACCTGCGTGTGGGATTCTTGATCATATCATCTGACAGGTTCATGAATGTTTTTTTGACAACGTTAGCACTAGTAGTGGGCGATATAAAAAGTACAAGGTAGAAACTATATAAATTTAGCCAAAGGTAGAGATTTTGACTATACCGTCCTACCGCGATTGTGCATTTTGATGATGTCATCAAGCTGTCATCAAGCAGGATAAATACTGATGTTCAAGTGTTCCTCTTTACAGTACATATTACAAGTTTAAATTTTGTTTTTTTCCATTTGGGAGAAAAAAAAACTGTTGAATTTGAAATATTTTTAATTCAAATATGTGCAGGTTTATTTTTCTGTGATATTAAATGTATAAGTTGGTCTACCCAGGAAAGCGGACAATTTTGAACTTTGTGTTTTTATATAACATTTAGCTTTTAATTCATTTCAAATATCTAGAATTTGTTGCATTTTTGGAAAAAAGATTTGAATATTTTTTTAATGCATTTTGTATGCGGTATGTTCCTTAAATGGCATTCTAAACTTTTTTGAAGTCGTTGTTCTGCTGTATCTTGAAAGTGAGAATTTCATAAACTGTCATTTTGACATATCAAGAAAATAATATATTGCAATAAATATAGTTACAGTACATGCTTTGGATTATATCGCAATATAGATTTGAGGCCATATCGCCCAGCTCTAGTTAGAGCATCACGTAACATCCCTCCTAAAAGGTGTGGTAAAGAAGAAAAACATTTTGGACAAGAATTGTGCTTCAGATTGTTTTTTTTAACAGTCTATGCCTATAATATGTTCTTTAAACTCATGCGTTGTAGTTTTTTATCTTCTTACTGCAGTCTGAAAACAGTACCACCAAATGTAGAAACAAAAAAAAAATACTAGATATAAAAATGAAATAAATACATAAAAAATTACAATTCACATGTTTTGAATGAATAATGAAAAAGAAATATGCCTCTAAAACAAATTTCCGGTGTATATTTAAGAGAAAATTCAAACCTCCCAGTCTGCTCTACCGTCTGCTTGACTGCCAAACCTGTGTGACATAAATTTTATCATCTGTACCTGACAACAGGGTGATATTATATAAACAAAAAAATCTCCAACTAAATCCCAGCTTCCTTAAAACCAAAACCATATGGAAGCACCACTTATTATAATCTGTAAGGATATATCCTTAGATATGAAGAACGGATCACATGGCAAATGTATACATGTCACATCCCACAAAACTGTGTAACTCAATACAATGATTAGTCCACTGCAAATAATTCAGGATTTGTTTGTGATGAAGATTGCTGAATTCTAAGAGTGTGGAGAGGTTTCCTTTTGTTTTTTGGAAAGTGCAAAAGCTGAAATGTTTGACATTTTAGATATCCAGTATGTATACATGTTCATTTTTTTCTTTTTTTACAGTTTTTGTGCATGACATCAATCTCTCAGTTGTAATTAAGTTGTCCATAGATGTTAGAGACCTGGGCAATCGAACCACCCAAACCTTTTGTGTGCAAGATATGCAGTGTGTGTACGTGTGTCTGTGCAATGTGTATGAAAATAAGAAACCGGTATATTAAGATTGCCATAATCATGCAGCTGGTGTATGTGTTTCTCAATTTTCACACAGCTTTTGCAACTGATTCTTGCTCAAAAATCTTTAACAAAAGCGATATATCAGAACCGTTATTTCCTCCACAGCGTTTCAATTGCCAAATACTTGTGTGCAGAGATATCGAGGTGGGGGAATTTTTTGCCTTATATCTTGTACTTTCATTTTCATTTACTTTCATCACTGAAACAAATAAATTACAAAAAGTAAACAATATTACACTGGTGGAGATAATCCCCAAGGAGTCTCTGTGTTGACCATGGGTCTGACTGGCAACATGCTCAACGTCTTTTGATGACTGCCCCTTCTCCGGATAGCCCCCTCTACCCATCCCTACAGCCAGGGGTGGACTGGCCATCTGGCATACCGGGCGTTATACCGGTGGGCCGTTGACCCAATGTGGGCCGGTCGCTGTTTTTTGTTTTTTTTCTCTCTCTCTAAATTCCCTCCAATTGGGCCAGCCAATTGGCTACAGAGGGTTAGCAGAGTGTTGCCAGCATCGACACATATTATTGGTCTATGTTTGTCATCGTCAATCAAACATGGGCTGACAGCCTATGAGAGCCATGACAGTGCTGTCAATCACAACACAGACCAGGGTGGGCGGGACCTCATGACATGGGCCGGAGTGGTGGGACAGAATGCTGCTTAGCTGAAAATGGCGCTGAAAAAGTACGGCTCAAAAAGCTGAAATCTCTGGAGGTGGAAGCTGCTAAATGTTTAAGGTTGACAGACCTATTTGGTGCCGGGGTCACCACCACAGCAGCAGGTGCTGCTACGCGAGGAGCAAGTGGAGGCATCCATGGTACGTAACGTTTGCGTGGAGTTGGCTCGGCTACATTTTAAGACATGCCCAAAATAAAGTATAAAACGGTTTTACATTGACTGCGATGTGACCTGAATAACTGAATACTTGTGACAACATATTAGCCCAGAGTTGAAGGGCTGACCGTTAGTAGTTGCGGTTGGTTTTGTTAAATTGTGACCAAGGGACAAACTCCGCCGCTCAGAATTGAGGCCAACCCGGAAGTAACAAAAATTGCAGTTCACCCCTCATCCGCTGGGGGCTGGCTCCAGAAAGGAGCAATTTCCAATTGACTCCCATGTTAAAAAGGCCAACTTCACAGCAGAAATAAACCTGTTTACAGCCTGGTTCAAAAAACCATTTTAGGTTTAATAGGTCAGTTTTATCGTCATGACAAGTCTGAGGGGGGTGATTTTTTTTTCTAACTCATCCATTTAGATATAATTTACTCTTGAAATTATGAATAATTAGGGGCGTGTCCTTTTGATTGACAGGTCTCGGATGAGCCGTTGTCAACAGTGTTATGGCAACAGATGTAATTGTTGAAATAAAAAAACTACACCAACAACACATTAGACATAACAATCATGGCTATAGTTATACTTTTTGCTTTAACATCAATTGTTCAAAAGGACTGTCATGTCTAATGTGAGGATGCATAAAGATGGCAGCATTTATACTAGGAATTAAAGAAGCCATAACACTGTTGACAAACTTCCTGGCCTTTTCTATTTTTGCTGGGTTTACACCTGCCCTCTATCAACGCCTTTAGGTGATGAAGGAGAAGATGATGGACATCTGAGGGTGGAGAAGGTTAAGCTGGTGCAGGTCCTCCATCATGTTTACCAACTGGACACTGCTGACCGCCCCCATGTCATTTCCGCCACAGCTGATGATGAGGACATCTAGAGCTGCTCTTCCTCCTTTCCACCTCAGCCCCCCCAGCCAAACCAGGAGATACGGACGTCTGGGAGGCAGAGGTTTCCTCTGATGGTTTCTTCAGCTCTCTCAGAACCATGTCAGACATAGCCGTCTCCAATGATCCAAATGGCTATGGAGAAAAAAACTAGCATAATTGAAAGGTAGTTGCACAGGTGTGGCCTATCAGTTGAAAGTATAATACTATTAAAATTCTACATGAAGTGATGGAGACAGGTACTTACATTTTTTGCTTTGTTTGGCTGTTGTGGAGGACAGGCATGGAGCCATTGTGACCTGGTAAAACAAAATCTATACAAAGAAACACAAGTGTCTTACTAAAAGAGCAATTTATCCCTTCCCAGACCTCAATAAATGATTAGTAAAATTCATACATTGCAGAATTGACTAGGATCGAAATTATTCATATTGTTGCTAATCTACAATAGCTGTGGGAACCGTTTTTTTAACTGGGAGATCCTACATGGTAGTACAATCACTAACAATTAAGGTAAATACAAACAATTAATATAAATATGTGAACTATCCTAACTAACGCAGCTTGATCATGTATCTCATGCATAGACTAAATAGATCTCATACACAATTAATAACTAGGTAAAAAATATTATTAAAAACTTGCATTAAGTTAATGATCATTTCATTTGAATAAATAATTTCAATTTAAATGTTAACTTACCGATTTAATATTGTATTTACAGCCTGGATGGAAGAGGGTAGCCGAGTTGCTCTACCCGCGGCTTTCAGGCTAAAGGTGCCCGCTAACCTCCGTTAGCTTCCGTTAGCTTCAGTTAGCTCCAGGACTAGCTCCGGGCTACGTCGGCTCAGAGTGTCAATCATCCGCCCCCGCCCTCACAGCGCCACTCTCAGCGCCACTCTCAGCTCCACCTCTTTGCCCATTTTTGTATTGTCTGTGTGCAACATGTTGTGTGTTCATTAATCTCAGGAAATAATTAAAGTATTTTTATTTCTAAAGGCATCATTGTAAAACAGAGAGCTGCTGTCAATTTGCATTACTTAATGATACAAGAGCAGTTATCAAACAAATGGTAATAAATCTGAAATACAGGTGAATCACCCCCAAAGACTAAATGAAACGGCTTCAATTTTCCCTGATCGCTGATCGCGCGTTTCCAGGCAATGATCCGTCGTTCTCTGCGTTCTGGATCCTTGGTAATCCTATAGAATGTTTCTCCCTTATCTCATCCGTGTCTGTTATGGCATCCTGGGATGCAACAGGTATCCACCATATTTACCGTTTCTAAGTTTGGATTAGCTGCAAATAACAACAACTGCGGGAGACTGCCTGCCACAATGGCGCCCAGTCGATTTTAACTGTTGCATGCTGGGAGAAGTGGCGTCAACTCCCGGAGCTCTATTGTCGATTGTGACAGCTACTAACGGCAGCGGTCTCTGGTTGCCATAGAAACAGTAAACATTAAGGGGAGACAATTTCAAGATACCTTCATGAAACTTGACAAACTTAATCCTAGTATTAAAACAAAGATCGGATTAGAAGTTTTGATATAAATTTTGTTTAGATATGAGGTGTAATCTGGTTAAAAATGTGCTAACTTGCATATATTTTTAAACGTATCTCAAAATTGGTGAGAGACAGATTGATTTTTTCTTTAATTTTCTAATCATATATGTTATATGATTAGAAAAAAAATTCAAAAACTTTTTACAGAGGGAAATAGGTTTATTTCATTTCATTACTTCATAAATCAAAAATTAGTGTAAATAGCTCCAAAAAACTCATTTTCGGCCTGTTTGTTTTACACAAAATAGCATATATATTTTTTAGAACGATGTATTAACAAATCGCTCTGTAATTTTTTTTCAGCTCATAGCATAGAACAATGGTGGAAAGTTTGGTGAATATAGGTATAACTGATTTCAAGATTATTCGTTTTGAATGTTGGAAAAAACTCATTATGAGAAAAACGCAATTAAAGATTTGCATTAGATAATTCAGTGCAATGTGAAGTACAAATGACCCTCGATTCCCTTGTTTCGTGTCTGTGATTGGTCATTAATTTAAACAGGCATACCATTTTTGGACATTTTTCTTTTTACTTTTTTTTTGGCTACTACCGAGACGTCTCTGATTTGAGTATATCATGTGTCTTATAATGTTTTATGAATTCATTCTTGATTTGTTCTGTTGACACTATAATGAATAAATACTGACTGATTGATTGCCATAGCTGTCAGTTTTAGTCCTTGAGTTCACAGTTTTGTGCTTTATTTGTTAACTGTTATCAAGTATTATGATTCTCATTTGTACTGTAGTATGCATGAGAGGAAATGCTGCGAGATTTGTGGACTTTTATGTAGTGTCGGCTGATAATGTAGTGGGCTGGTCTGGAGAGAAAATGCCAGGGCTGAATTTTTGTCCCAGTCCACCCCTGCATACAGCTCTAAAGATGGATGGATGGATGTACTGTATGTATGTACACTGTGCCTCAACATATGTTTACCCTAATCTCTGACTTTACTATTCCTATAGAGAGAGACTTTGATTGTTCCAGCTTGCTTCTATCTTGTTACAACACAGACAGTTGACAATACAATGAGTAATAGCATGACAATTTGTTGGATAATTTGAAGAGGTTAGTCAATACTTATGGTCATTCAGTGATAAAACTAAGTAGTACACATAAGAACCAAAGTGTAAACCAATACTAAATTCACAGAGAGAAAATAGTGGATTATATTGACAATAAAAATAGAAACTTGTCAATTCTGAGCTGTCTTGATCATTTCTGAGAAATATTAAATACATACTCTGGCCAGAGTTATGGAGGTTGTTGGCCAACAGCTGTGATGCTTCCGCTGGTCCTGGAGGGCTAACATGACATGCATCATCTGTCTATAGTGCAACAATAACAAGAGATGGGTTTTACATCTCTGGTTCCCTGGGCTGCCACCTTATCGTGGTGGAGGGGTTTGAGTGTCCCAATGATCCTAGGAGCTATGTTGTCGGGGGCTTTTGCTCCTGGTAGGGTCACCCATGGCAATTTGGTTCTAGGTGAGGGATCAGACAAAGTGCAGCCCAAAAGACCCCTATGAAGAAAACGACAGATGGACTCAGTGTTCCCTCGCCCGGACGCGGGTCACCGGGGCCCCCCTCTTGAGCCAGGCCTGGAGGTGGGGCACGTTGGCGAGCGCCTGGTGGCCGGGCCTTTACCCATGGGGCCCGGTCGGGCTTAGCCCGAAGAGGTAACATGGGCCCCCCTTCCCATGAGCTCACCACCTGTGGGAGGGGCCATAGGGGTCGGGTGCTGTGCAGGATGGGCGGCGGCCAAAGGCGGGGACCTTGGCGGTCCAATCCTCGGCTGCAGAAGCTGGCTCTCGGGACGTGGAACGTCACCTCTCTGGTGGGGAAGGAGCCGGAGCTGGTGTGCGAGGTTGAGAGGTTCCGACTGGACATCGTCGGACTCACCTCGGCGCACGGCTCTGGCTCTGGAACCCGTCTCCTCGAGAGAGGTTGGACTCTCTTCCACTCTGGGGTTGCCCCCGCTGAGAGGCGCCGAGCTGGGGTGGGCATACTTGTTGCCCCCCATCTCGGCGCCTGTACGTTGGGGTTTACCCCGGTGAACGAGAGGGTAGCCTCCCTCCGCCTTCGGGTGGGGGGACGGGTCCTGACTGTTGTTTGTGCTTACGCGCCAAACAGCAGATTAGATTACCCACCCTTCTTGGAGTCTTTGGAAGGGGTGCTGGAGAGTGCTCCTCCTGGGGACTCCCTTGTTCTGCTGGGGGACTTCAACGCTCACGTGGGCAATGACAGTGAGACCTGGAGGGGTGTGGTTGGGCGGAATGGCCCCCCCGATCTAAACCCGAGTGGTGTCTTGTTATTGGACTTCTGTGCTCGTCATGGATTGTCCATAACAAACACCATGTTCAAGCATAAAGGTGTCCATATGTGCACTTGGCACCAGGACACCTTAGGCCGCAGCTCAATGATCGACTTGGTTGTCGTCTCATCTGATCTGCGGCCGCATGTTTTGGACACTCGAGTGAAGAGAGGGGCAGAGCTGTCCACTGACCACTACCTGGTGGTGAGTCGGCTCCGATGGTGGGGGAGGACGCCGGACAGACCTGGAAGGCCAAAACGTGTTGTGAGGGTCTGCTGGGAACGTCTGGCAGAGTCTCCTGTCAGAAGGAGGTTTAACTCACACCTCCGGCAGAACTTTGAACACGTCCCGGGGGAGGCGGGGGACATCGAGTTCGAGTGGACCATGTTCCGCGCCTCCATTGCCGAGGCGGCTGACCGAAGCTGTGGCCGCAAGGTGGTCGGTGCCTGTCGCGGCGGCAACCCCCGAACCCGGTGGTGGACACCGGCGGTAAGGGATGCTGTCAGGCTGAAGAAGGAGTCCTACCGGGTCTTTTTGGCTTGTGGGACCCCTGAAGCAGCTGATAGGTACCGACAGGCCAAGCGGGATGCGGCTCGGATGGTTGCTGAGGCAAAAACTCGGGCGTGGGAGGAGTTTGGAGAGACCATGGAAAACGACTTCCGTACGGCTTCGAAACGATTCTGGTCCACCATCCGGCGTCTCAGGGGGGGAAAGCGGTCTGCCACCAACACTGTTTACAGTGGGGATGGTGTGCTGCTGACCTCGACGCGGGACGTTTTGGGTCGGTGGATGGAATACTTCGAAGACCTCCTCAATCCCACCGGCACGCCTTCCAATCTGGAAGCAGGGTTTGGGGACTTGGGGTCGGGCTCTCCAATCTCTGGTGCCGAGGTCACCGAGGTCGTTAAAAAGCTCCTCGGTGGCAAGGCTCCGGGGGTGGATGAGATTCGACCGGAGTTCCTCAAGGCTCTGGATGTTGTGGGGCTGTGTTGGTTAACGCGGCTCTGCAATATTGCGTGGACATCGGGGGCAGTTCCCTTGGATTGGCAGACCGGGGTGGTGGTCCCCCTGTTTAAAAAGGGGGACCACAGGGTGTGTTCCAACTACAGGGGGATCACACTTCTGAGCCTCCCTGGTAAGGTCTATTCAGGGGTTCTGGAGAGGAGGGTCCGACGGATAGTCGAACCTCGGATCCAGGAGGAACAATGCGGTTTTCGTCCTGGCCGTGGAACACTGGACCAGCTCTACACCCTCAGCAGGGTCCTGGAGGGTGCGTGGGAGTTCGCCCAACCGGTCTACATGTGTTTTGTGGACTTGGATAAGGCGTTCGACCGTGTCCCTCGGGGGGCCCTGTGGGGGGTGCTCCGGGAGTATGGGGTACCGGGCCCCTTGATACGGGCTGTTAGGTCCCTGTACGACCGGTGCCAGAGTTTGGTTCGCATTGCCGGCAGTAAGTCGGGCTTGTTTCCGGTGAGAGTTGGACTCCGCCAAGGTTGCCCTTTGTCACCGATCCTGTTCCTAACTTTTATGGACAGGATTTCTAGGCGCAGCCAAGGCGTTGCGGGGATCCGTTTTGGTGGCCTCAGGATCGGGTCTCTGCTTTTTGCAGATGATGTGGTCCTGTTGGCTTCATCGGAGCGTGATCTACAGCTTTCGCTGGAGCTGTTCGCAGCCGAGTGTGAAGCGGCTGGGATGAGAATCAGCACCTCCAAATCCGAGGCCATGGTCTTGAGCCGGAAAAGGGTGGGGTGCCTCCTCCGGGTCAGGGATGGGGTCCTTCCCCAAGTGGAGGAGTTTAAGTATCTGGGGGTCTTGTTCACGAATGAGGGAAAAATGGAGCGGGAGATCGATAGACGGATTGGTGGGGCATCTGCAGTTATGCGGGCGCTCTACCGGTCTGTCGTGGTGAAGAGAGAGCTGAGCCAAAAGGCGAAGCTCTCGATTTACCGGTCGATCTACGTTCCTACCCTCATCTATGGTCACGAACTCTGGGTGGTGACCGAAAGAACGAGATCACGGATACAAGCGGCTGAAATTAGTTTCCTCCGCAGAGTGTCTGGGCTCTCCCTTAGAGATAGGGTGAGAAGCTCAGTCATCCGGAGGGGGCTCAGAGTAGAGCCGCTGCTTCTCCACATCGAGAGGAGTCAGTTGAGGTGGCTCGGGCATCTGGCCTGGGAGCTTCTTGGGGTTCCTCCCGAGGAGCTGGAACAAGTGGCTGGGGAGAGGGAAGTCTGGGTCTCTTTGCTTAGGCTGCTGCCCCCGCGACCCGACCCCGGATAAGCGGAAGAAAATGGATGGATGGATGGATGGGTTTTACATTTTTGGCTTGGGAACTTCTTTGTAGTTGTCCACTTGTACTCATTTTTACATCTAAGGGAAATCCACTTGCATAAATTAATCTTCAAAAACACTCTTCATAGGAGAGTGGGACATAGTGGAGTAACTATTTCTCTACAGCCCCTAAAATCACAACAAAGAAAATATTTGAAAAGACAGAGCTAAGGAAAAGAGCTTTACACTGTAGTCTTGTTTAATATTGACTTTAAAAATCCTTTTAAAGGCTACAAGAGGGGCTATTCACATTCACTCAAGTCAATGTTATATGTACATATATGTTTTAATCTTGTAATAGAAGGGTGATTTTTAAAATGGTGCCTGTGAGGTATTGACATTACGAGCAAAAACATCCAGTAAGATTTTAAAAAATTAGAATATGCTATGAAACAAATAAAGGCTTGCTTTATGAAGACATAAATGAACAGGGATATGGACAAAACAGAGATAAAGATAGACATTTGGAATAGGACTGGGACCATACTGTGAATTTAAATGAAGTAAACCCAAAGGCAATATGAGCAGTAAAGCCATTTTTGCAAATCCTGCCTGAATGTATGATGCTAAATAGCCCATTATTGAAGAGTCCTTTGTAAAGAAAAAGAGTAAATGATTAAATAGAGTTAAATAATGTAAGACAGTATAAAAGGGGTGTTTATCAATTCTATAAGGATTCACCTGAGCTGATGGAAATCTTCATGAAGGTTACGTGGTAATGCTTCTGTAACACTCCTAGGGAATAGGAGTATCACCATGTAGGGGCTGTATTAAACTATACATATTTCTTAGGATTTTTATTAAGCTTGTTGGAGTTTATTGGTCAAGACGTTCCTCCTTTGCTTGTCAAATTATCAACCTATGCAGGAAAAGCAGTGTGCTGTTTTTATATGCCTATTAAGAAGAGATCAACCAATCAGGCTATTCCTGGTCAATATCAATTACAGTTTTCTTCCATGTTTGACATGCCAATTGCATTTTCAACAGATTACATTTTTTGCTATATGAACTGCAACATAATTGAAAACAAAAAGTTTTCTTGACAGAGTTATTAGTTCTGAGAATGATAAGGAGGGGATTCCAAAAGATTCTACATCAATGCATCAAATCATGTCTCTTTATCAGATTCATAAAATAAAGGCAAGGCAAGGCAAGTTTATTTGTATCGCACACTTCCAAAAACATGTGAAACTCAAAAAAGTACAAGCATTTAATTGATGCATTATGATATAAAAAATAGTGGCTGTTCTTTGTTTTCTATGCATTTAGTGGCGCTGACAGAATAATATTTGAAAGACAAAGTGCTGCAGGAAAATAACACTGGCATGGTCTGATTTTGCATGTTACAATACAGTAATCAAAATCTGATGTCCTGATATCTTTGACATGTCAAAAACTTCTTCCACATCAGCTTGCAAACATCATATATGCTGAGAATGATCATTGCAACACAACTGCAACTATCAAATAGCATTTCTTAATCTCACGCTACACAATGCTTTGTTGACTATGGCATGCAGTGTGCTTTAAACTGAAAGACTTATTTTTTTCTAAGTACCTAAGAACAATATTTGTTGTGAATTGGTACTTTATAAAAACTAAATTTAATTTACTTTCTGACTAAACGTGCTAATCTGACCATTTGGAGTCACTATTCCAATTAAATTTCCAGCTGGGTAGTTGAATTTTAAAGATGAGGAGAATCAAAAGATCAAAAAAAGACATCACAGCTAAAGTAACACACCCAATCAGAATGCAACAAAACGATCCCAATACAATTTGCCTCAAACACAAAAAAGCCTCATTCTGATCTCTGAAAGCTTCATTGGTGAGTATCCAATAAAAAAAAACCTTTATGGCTGCACCTTTAGTAGTAAGTATGGTTCGTGAATAAAATAGGGTGGCAAAAACTAAAAATAAGAAAAGTGATTTTTAAAGGTGACAATGTTAGGGGAAAAGACAAGAGACAGAGATGTCATGATCTGTCTCTGTCTCTAAAGCACCATCTACATTCACAATACGTCCAAGATAGTGTGGCCGACTGCCATATATAGTTCAATAAAATCACATCTGAATCATGTAATATTTATCACAATATTCATTTAGGGGCCTCTATAGACAAAACTGTTGTGAACCACGGTTCTGCTTTTATCAGTGTCTGCAGGCCAATACGTGTAGCTACTCTCCTCACTACTTTAAAGAGGCGGTTGGAAAACGGGGAAATGTGTCCTACCATGAATAATCACAGTTTAATGCCATTTGAATCAAAATTTGATAACTATTTGCTTTGTCTCAACATCAAATAACAGAACTTTGTTACAATATGGAAGGAGTTGCACAGTGGCACGTAGCACTGTTGGTAGCACTGTTGTCTAGCAAGGATCAAGAAGAGTTTAAATCTCGGCCTGATTTCTGATTTGTTTCTCCAACACTTTCACTGTTTCTACTGTAATGATAATCTCGACTACTGAGCAGCGGGCTGCTGCCGTTCTCCAGTGGTCATAAGGCCAGAAGCAGGGTGCAGCCTGGACAAGTGACTAGTCTGTTACAGGACAAAGAGAAACGGGAATATTCTATTTAAGCTTTCACAATGAATAAATATTAAATATTAATAATTATTATATTAGAGGCATACCATTCAAACAGTTATTAATAGTACTCTTTGACAAATATTCATATAACATCTCTTAATAGTGATAGTTGTATTCAACAGATGTTACTGTGCATGTCTGCTTCCCCGGCAGCTTGGAACAAGGACCCAACAACCTCATGGTATATGCGTGAATGCCTTATGAGCTAACTCTTAAGTCCTGCACATGACTGCTGAACCCTTCTAGGTAGCCGACTTCTTTGCCTTCAGGGGAAAAACAAAATGTTTCTAACTGTGCAAGATGTTGTATACTATAGGGTATTCTACAGCACTGCTGAGCCACTTAAAGTTACCACAGGGTAATTTTGGACATTACAGCCACTACTAGCAACTGAGAGCAGTGGGAAAACCTAATGAGGCGGTCACACACAAGAATTTGAGCAAGTGTCAGTGGCCACTCTTCCCCCCCATAACCACTTATTTTACCTCTTTTCCACCCTGTTCACTCAGTGGCCTCAGCCCATTAAGTTAAATGTGGAGCAGCTCATTTATAAGATCTGTTTTAAGGTTAAATACAGATAAAATCCAAATCGTGTCACTTATATATGGTCATGCCTTTCCAACAACAAATTAATGATAATAATATTCCTGTTTGTTTCTCCAACACTTTCACTGTCACCATTGTAATGATAATCACGACTGCTGATGGTTAGATTGAACATATTTGCTGCATCTCATAAATAAGCAGTGGATCTAGAAAGCACAATGGCTAGCAAACGATGGTGGCAACATCTACGAAGAATAGCATGAGTGCAGTATGGTAATTGTGTAATGAGACATGTCTAAAATGTATTGTAACACAGTTGTGAAGTATTTTATATGCCGTCCTGCTTTATTTTGCAGAAGATAAAAAGTCAACATTTTGCCACAGCCTGACTTTTATGTTCTCCACCGTTAGTAGGACGGTTAGCTGTTATGCTTGAAAGGAGCTGAGATGTGGGGGGAAAAACATGTGTAAGGGTTTTTCATTTAAAGAGCGGTTGCCATGGTGATGTTGTAGCACGTGGGCTTGATGGGGAGCTTGATGTTGGTTTCTATGGGCTATAAGATTGAGACTTAGATAGCCGGGGCCACAATGAGCAGTAATGTGTGGAATGTTGATGAACCTGCTCATAAACCTGTGTTGCACAAGCAGGACTGGTGATTAACTGTATTGATCCCTAACTTCTATATTTCCCTCCAACTTACAGAAAGAAAAACATGAGCTAAGATTGCAATGATTTGTTTAAGGTTGCAGATGAGTGTCTTTAGCTGGTGCTGCTTCCAGTTCATAATAGCAGATCACACTAAAATACACTTTAAAGGTCCATATTTAAAAGAAATGTTTAAGCCATATGATGAAATATTTAATCAATTAGGGGTTTCTGTAACTATAGGCGAACCTGGTTTTAAGAAGGAACCCAAGCTACTTTACTCATTAGGCACGTTTCCTCTATCGGGACCTCAGGGTAATTTTACCCAAGCTTCATGCAATTAATACAGAGAGAAATGAGCCGATGTCACCAAACAACCGGCTTTGTAAAATAAGAAGAGTTACTGGCAAAACAGTTTATAACAAAATAGCGAACAGAAACAAAACAGCAATCCCTGCTTCTTTCCATATCTACATGTATCTCTTTTTATTTCTGCTGTTGTGGGCACTGATCAGTGATGCTGCTCGCTTTCGAGAGAGTCATGATTTGTGGATGTCTTAGCTAATTCTTTAAAGGGTCACTTTTGTATGGAGTCACGACGGCTGAGAGGAGCGGGCCAATAGATTACCCCGTCAGATAAAAGATCCGGCAAAATAACCCTGAAGTTTCGATAGTGGAAAAATGGATTGCAAGAACCCTTTTTTTAAATTAGTCTTTATTTCCTGTCTGCTTTTGACAATCACTGGAGAAAAATGATCAAACATTGCCAGTTTAGGCAATGAGACGCCTTTTTTTTGTTTTTTTTTGTTGCAACAATAGGCAAGGTGATCATTTCTTTCTTAAGTTAGATTCCATGTTTTGATCTTAATACGCTTCATCAAGGTCAACCATGCCTTGTAAGCCAGTAATATAATGCAACATATCATAAAAATGCATGTTTTATTATTAAGGAAATGTGACATTGATAGTCCACCAGTTTGACAAAAAAAAGACTGATATTAAATTATTTTTTTTAAATCTTGCTAACTGAGATATCCAGGAAGCCTAATTAATGGCCCACTTGATATGTTAATTATGCTAAGAGAAAAAAAGAGCTGAAGTGTTTAATAAATGCACAATACAGTAGCCTACTGAAAACAAAAGGCATTTTGAAGGTTTGAAATGTAATCACAAGAGAATTTTAAAAAGCAGTGGCCTTGATTTTTTATCCTGAGGTGAAAGAGAAAAGAGGAGCAAATTTATACCCAGGTGGATGCTTATCAGTGTTCGCTACAAAAGATTTCCTGTTAGAAAAACACTTCAGTACATTCATTAAAGAAGGACACTTTGTAAAAGATGCAACTAAACTTCTGATAATCACAACTCTGTGTGAAGAATCTGTGTTCTGATCAAAACGATTAGAAATGTAAAGTAGCTCCCAATCACCAGTTCACTTGCTCTATCAGAAGAACCCTGTTTTAGTTCAGCGGGTGCTCCAAATACTGCTTGACTGGCTGCTAGAATGACTTGTTCTGCAGTCGACAACAACAGTTAGATAAAATATGATGTCCTGCAGTCCATAGTTTGCATGTTTAATTGAAATATTTCTGTTATAAATGTTTTCATTGCTGTTTTATTGCATTATTCTATGCCTTTATAGCAGAAATAAGTACTAATCAGCTTAAAAACACTCATATATGGCTCTGGACTTTGTGAAGACTTGAAGACTGGTGAAACAGCTTCCCGGTTTGTTCTCTCTTCCTGGCTTGACATCAGTTTTATGTTAGTGGCTTCTTGGGTTTAAAAATCTGATCAAATCTGACAAAAATTGCTTCAGATGCATTTGTCAGTTTTGGTCAATGTTAGCCATTTCATCGTTGTCACAAAGAACATTTTCTAAAAAGGATAGTAGATGCAGGAGTTCTTTTTATAAATTACAATATATTTTTGTTGCTTCAAGGTCTTTATTCAGAAACGTGTAACACATGCATTCAAGTATGAGATTCATATGAGTCTCGGTCTTAGTCTTGGTAATCAAATCAAGAATAACATTAATGAAGCTAGTGTGTTTAGATTAAGTTATTAAATATATTTCACTTTCTAAGTATTGTATTTTTAAGTATAACAGTGTTAAATCCTCTACACTGCAAAAATGGCATTGTAGTTAGGTATATGAAACAATGCAGTATGAATAAAAGTCTTATGGTCTATAGCAAATATGAAAGCACATTTTCAACTGTGTCTTGTTAAATCTAGCAATCTCGGACTCCTTGGCTGCGTCAGGACATGGCTGATATGCTGTAATTTTTTGGAGTGGCATAAGTATGGACTTAGCATACTCAGATGCTGGTGTGACTTTGAGATGAAACTCTCCATTGTGGCTGAAAACAATTTTGGAAAGAAGAATGGGACAAAATGATCTACAGCGACATAAAAACACTCATTGCCAGTTATCGCAAATGCTCGACAGTAGGAGTTGGTTTCGGTAGCTTTTCCCCTCTAACAAATGAAAATATAATTTGAAACATTTTTGAAAAAGAGAAGAAATCTACGAGGGAATATTTACTTTTTACAGCACAAAAGCACTTTCGCGCAATGCACTTCACTGAGACTGCTTTGCTAAAAGTGTTTAATGATATTCAGATGGCTGCTGACTCTGAGGTAGTTTTGATCCAACTTCGTTTGTCAGTTTTCGAGAGAGTAGATCCTAGACTGTTGCTACACAGACTGAGTGCAGACTTTGGTCTTTTCTGGAATGATCCTGAAGTGGTTGGCCTCCTATTTGATTTATAGAAAATCTCTGTGTGGCTTTTAACAAGATCCAGCAGACCAAATACCAAATTAATTTAAACATTTTCATTCTGATTTACAGCCTTCCATGGACAGGTTCCTAAATATGTCTATGTGCCCCTATACTTCTTCTTCTTCTAATGCACCTATACACATTACACATTATATACACCTATACTTATAATATACCTATAACACCTTGGATATTTTATCTTTCACCTCAGTCATGGACTCTTTTTATTCCACAAGTTTGTCTTTAACCAAGTCAGGAGATGCTGCTACCCCCTTTGCCTCTCCCTCCCACTTGTCTATCTCTAAATGTCAAGTGAAGAGGCAGCTGAAGAAACTGAACCAGAACAAGGCTGCAGGTCCAGATGGTGTCAGCCCCAGAGTCCTGAAGGCCTGTGCAGAGCAGCTCTGTGGGATTCTGCAGCAGCTCTTCAACCTTAGCCTAACTCAGGAGAAGGTTCCAGTGTTGTGGAAGACCTCATGCCTTTTTCCAGTATCAAAGAGAACTCACCCATCAGTCATCAATGACTATAGATCTGTTGCCTTGACATCCCACATCATAAAGGTCCCGGAGAGACTCCTGTTGGCACCCCTGAATAAGCAAAAAACAAATTATAAGGACCCACATCAGTTTGCTTATGGCCGTGGAGTTGGAGTCGAAGATGCCATCATCCACCTGCTTCAACCAACCCACTGTAATCTGGATAAAGCAGACAGTACTGTGAGGATCCGTTTTTTTGATTTCTCCAGTGCATTTAACACAATTCAGCCTGATCTGCTTTGTCAGAAACTCATGAAGACACAGGTGGAGCCCTCAACAATAGCCTGGATCAATGACTACCAGTCAAACAGACCACAGTTTGTGAAACTGAAGAATTGCGTGTCAAACCAGGTGGTCAGCAGCACAGGAGCACAACAGGGGACCGTACTCATTCCTTTTCACTCTGTACACCTCAGACTTCCAGTACAAATCAGAGACCTGTCATCCAGATAAATACTTAGATGACGCTGCAATTGTCGGGTGTATCAGAGATGGACAAGAAGCAGAATATAGAGAGCTGGTGGACCGCTTTGTGACATGGTGTGGAAACAATCGTCTTACTTTGACTGTGAACAAAACAAAGGAGATGATTGTAGATTTCAGAAGGAATAGGGATTAGTCAAACACAGTTTCTATCATGGGTGAAGAAGTGGAGGTGGTTGAGGAGTATAAATACCTCGGAGTTCAACTGGACAACAGTGAAGCCATCTACAAGAAGGGACAAAGCAGACTGTACTTCTTGAGGAAGCTTAGGTCCTTCAAGGTTTGCAGCAAGATGCTGCAAAGCTTCTACAAGTCTGTTGTGGAGAGTGTAATCTCTTCAGCCATCATCTGTTGGGGTAGCAGCATCAGAGCCAGGGACTTAAAAGGCTAAACAACCTGATTAAGAAGGCTGGTTCTGTTCTGGGGACATCATCTGGAGATGATGATGCAAAGGATTCTTCATAAAATCTAAAAAATTATGGACAACCCTGAGCATCCTCTTCATGAGACTATCCTGCAACAACTTCAGTTGACTCTGTCTTCAGTCAGAGGCTTCTTCAGTTGCGCTGCAACACAGACCACTACAGGAAATCTTTCCTGCTCAGTCATCATGATCTATGACAACTCCTTAAAGAATTAATTCTATGAGATACAACTAATTTCCCTCTGGGATCAATAAAGTATTTTTGAATTGAATTAATACTACTACTAGTTTACCAATAGAGAGTCTCCAACACATTTGACAATCCCATTACCAATCTTAAGGTTTCAGATTATGTGTACTATTTGGAAAAGCATATCTTTTGAGAATGTGGTTGATTAGACAGGAAAATAAATGAATTAGGTAAAAATCTTTGTTCCAAGTACTTTTTACATGTAGCTCTTTGTGGTTTAGAGAAAAGGCCAAATAATCTCCATAATTCATTCATTATCTTTCATGTTCATTTGTTTTAGAGGCTGAACATGTGTGAATCTGTAATAAAATATTATTTCTTTGCAGCGGCATGGTGCCTAATTAATCACTCCAGAATAGAAGGAAAAAGAAATATTTGTTATGAAATGTAATTAGTCTATCTGCATGCATAGAATTAAATTAGGAAAAAATACCTTATTGTAAGCTCTTTAGTGATTAAAGATGATTTATTGGGACTATTCAAAGATAAAAGTTTCAAATGGCTAATATCTTTTCCTTTTCAAAACTTTAATACCCTGCGCAAAGCTGAACTTTTTAATTGATGAAAAGCTATAGACTTTGTATTACATTAGGTTTCATATGACACTAAGTTCTAATAGAAGTTTTAGATTTTTACTCTGATTCTTTGCAGTTTTCTCTATAAACACTGCATGACTTAAGCTTTAACTACTGCCATTCACCAAATCAGTAGAGTTACACAGAATATTCATACCTCATATCCATGAAAACTCTTAGAGATCTCAGGCGTACAGCAAACTGGTAAGATAGCCGTCCAAGTCTTTTTCTCTCTCCCTCAGCAAAGGATACTCAGCCGTTGTCTCCACTGGGTGAATATGTGAAATGAGAGCAGGACTCTGACCAAAAGACTCGGATGTTTGGATGAAATGAGTCTTTTGCATTCCACCTGAGATCTCTGATAAAAAAAGTCACTAACCTGATTGTGGTCACAGCAGGTTCTGATGATAAGGGAACACAGTCCCTTTAGAATTTGTATAGAAAGGTATCTTCTGAGGGAGGCTTGTAATAAAAAGTTTTTCTAGAGTGCAGTTTCAGAAGAGATAGATAAATAGAGGTGATGTTGATGATAACACAGCAAAAAAGGTCCAGTGTTGCCACAGAGCAGTTTATCAGTCTGGCTGAGCTTGAGGACTTATCTTGGTAGGCTGGAGCTTTCATGTGATGTGTTGCTGATGTGTCCAGTTTGTCCAAGTCCTCCAAACTCCATTAACATCCTGCCATGTTTCTAGTTGTTAAACATTGTTAAATAATTAATCATTTGTCAATAAGTCTTATTAAACATGTTGCAGTGCGTCTTGACAGCACTTTGGTGCAGGTTTTTGCACTGTGGCCTCACAATGATGTGGTTTGTCCTGCGAGTCTCTGTGATAGACTGGCACTTGGTCCCTCCTGTACTGCACCTTATACCTATTGACTGTTGAGAATTTGCACCAGTCCCCCAAGACCATTTAGGGAATTAAGAGGTATAAATAAATAGGATGTATGGATCAGGTTTTTAGAAAGTTTTTGTACACCTAACAATCCCAAATTCTTTCACACATCATACACTGTACACTAAAGAAAAAAAGTCTCATTTGAAACTGTGAAATAGCCCTATAAGGTTAACGTAGATGTGTAAAGTAGATGCCAACCTTGGCATTGTGATCGGCCAGTTGTGGAATTCTCACAGTTAAGAATCCTTCGCATCTTGTTTGTCACAGTTTTTCCCCCCCACTAGTACAGCAAATACTAGGTACTATGGACCCCGAGTATTTGCAAGGGCTAGGGACCACAAGCGCTACAGAATACTGGGAATTGGCAAAATCTTTCGTAAGTACTGAACCGCGAATAGACAGGAGTCCACTGTAACTGATTTTAAAGAGATGGAGAGTCCTTCAGTTTTTATGTACCAGTGTTGTCGATCAGTCTGACAAGGTCTTTGTTATTGAACTCTGTCAAGACACACAGGGCAATCTAACACTAAAACATTTGAAACATGCATGGAATGGAACAGGATGCCAATCTCACCTTCATAGCCAGGGCTCATAATAATGACTCACTCTTACTTTTCTAGACTGGTCACATGCTGACAGCAACTGGCACTATGTGAGTCAGACTCAACATAGACAAGAAATATGGTGTGTTAATATAAGATTTTGCAGAGTAAGTAAGTAATAATGCAGGTGGTCTAGGTTAATCTTTCCTGCTTACCACCTGAGGGATATTTGTACTTCTGTATCTTTGAGAAGAAAACAGCTACATGACTAATAATTACATAAAACAGTAATCCATTTTGCCTTCCTTTTTGCTGAATCTCTCTGCAGTAGAGCTGCAAGAATATTTTCGGCCTCAACTTTAAATTTCCATTCCAGCCAAAATATAATCTGTACAAAAGTTTTAGGATTGGTTTATGGATCAGTGACCTAGGCCCAATATTTAATCAAACAATTCTGCAATTATTGGTAGCTGAAACATAGATTGGACTGGATTGATCCCAATGTTATTGTCTTTATTGCACACCTAATTGTTTAATTACTCCCAAGGTAATAAATAACCTTTTTATTTATTTACCTTTAATAAGTTGCTATTTCTAATGTCATCCAATGTAATCCACTTCGTACCCTCTGTAAATTTAGTATTGGTTTACACATTGGCTCATACATGTACTACTTAGTTTTATCACTGTATGGCCATAAGTATAGAGAAACCTCTTCAAATTATCCGTTAAATGTTCATGCTATTACTCATTGTATTGTCAACTGTTTGTGTCATAACAAGATGAAAGCAAGTAGGAACAGTCCAAGTCTGTCTCTGTAAGAATAGTAAAGTCATATGTTGAGGCACAAAGTGTCCGCTTCTCTGTCCGTCTGTCTATCCATCATCTTTTGTTTGTCTGACTGGGATTAGATTGGATCGTGGGGACAAAAGGTCCAGGAGTGAACCCCAGACATCCATCTCCCCAACAACATCCTGCTCATTCCCAGATTTCCCAAGGTATTCCCAGACCATACGGTGTACCTAGTCTCTACACCAAATTCCGGGTCTTCCTCAGGGTTTCCTCTCATTGGGACGTGCCCCCAAAAGCTTCAAAAAGAGACTCTCAGTAGGAATCCTGATCAGATGCCCAAACCACCTCAACTGACACTTTTTAATGCAGCTCTACTTTCATTCCCCGGAGATCCACACCCTATCTCTAAGACTGAGTCTAGCCACCCTCTAGAGAAAGCTCATTTCGCCTGCTTGTCTCCGGGATATTTGGGAAGTCAGTACATTTGACCATCAAACTTAATGTGGCACTCAAATTAACTCAAGAACATGAATCTGGGTTTGGTGGTTGCCAAGACAATGGTATTTACCATACAGCATTGTGCCAACTGTAACGTTTAGTGGAAGGGTGATATTGTTTTGCAGAGATTAGGTTTGGCAATTTAGTTATAGTAAATGCATCTCTTTGTGCTGCTGCATGTAAGGACGTTTTGGACAATTGCAAGCTGTAGACTACTTGGTAACAGTCCTCATGGCATTTTTTAATTACAACATGCTTATCTAACAGTGCACAAAGCAAGGTCTAGCAAGTTTGGTGTGGAGGGACTTGACTGGCCTGCACCAAGCCTGATAGAACACCTTTGTGATGACTTAGAACAAAGTCTGCAAGACAGGCCAGCTTGTCAAGCATTAGAGACTGACCCGAGAAATGCTCTCCTTGAAACTAAACACCTATACTATGGTTTATTCACATAAACACACTCATAAATCATGTGGAAAGCCATTTTAGAAGAGCTGAAGCTGTCACAAAGGGTAGGCCAACTCTATATTAAAGCCTAGCCTGTACATTAAACATGAAATGCGATTTCAGTTCATGTGTGCATAAAGGCAAGCATCTTAATGCTCTTTGTAACAATATGCATCAGTGGTGCAGCTACCTAGGAAAGTCAGTTGAGGAAACACAGATGCCCACTTTAAAAGAAGACCTCTGGTTGACTTTGTGGAACTGACAGCTTGAAGGTGGAGGTTTTTTGCTCTGCAAATTCAGAATTTTGGCACTCCAAATGTGTACACCACCACTTTTCAGTTAACTACCTTCCCTGTGGAGTTGCAAAACTTTATTTGGTGGAAGAATGAATCAAACTAGAGAGAGCTTTAATGTTTTGAAACAATGCAGTGCGCACATAACAGTGAGTAAAATTGGAGACCAAAATGGCTAGCAGAACTTAACTCCTTTAAATAAAAGGGGGTTTAGCTTTAAAATGTTAATGGAACCTCAAACAGAAATAGCCTTTGAAGAAACAACAAACATAGGAAAGGGTCAAAATGCATGCAGTACATTGTACTGCTTCAAGCTGTTGTTTGTGAGGCAGAATCAGATATACTCCACCTCACCTTTATTGATTCCACTGGTACCTGACTTTAGCTGTAATAACTGAATCTTATTATACCCTGTGGCCTTATCAAGTATCACTGAAACCTACTGTTCAACACCATGATAAAGCTAGCTTAAGGGTAAAAAGAACTATGATGTAGCGTCTTTTATCTGCCACATTCTCAACATAGAGCTGATAAGTATTAGATTGTGTGTAAAAAATACATAAATTTTATATCTTTCATATTATGAATATCACCTGCACTTATGTACAACGATATTTGCAGATGCATCTCAAAGGGAGTTGTACACGCCACAGTGTGCCCGTGGCTAGGGAGGTCATTTCTGATCCTCAGCCTCTGCATGTGTTGGAGTGTCCTTGGCTGAGACACTGAACCCCACATTGCCCCCTATACGCTCATCAGAGAGATGGTTGAGAAAATAGCCTTGCTTATAGGGAACGCAATTTACTGTATATGAGAGCAGCGTGAGTGTTTGTTTGTGTACTTGAAATGGTTGAATCAGAAACACAATGAAATTTCAAGTGCATTGAGAGACCCTAAAACAGCTTTAAAAAGGTTCCATAGGTGCAGACTATTTGCTATTTACTGGTATGCTGTTTACTGGAGAACTTGGCCAAAAGAAGTAACAGTTGGGTGATTGGACAATTATAGAACCACCGTGTTACTCTTCCAGAGAGATATCTCTTATACTGCTGTTGCTCTTTGCCATTATTTCCAAAACACTTACCCCTCCTTTCCACCGGACGCGTAAGCAGCGCGTTACATGAGCAGCACGTCATACGCAGCTGATAGCCACCACTGTAGTCAATAGAACCCTTTCCACCGGAGGCGAAAGCAGCACGAGTCTGCCGCGTCTCAGGAGCGTCATGTCGCAGCGCTTTTCTAAATATACGCAGCAGTCCTATTTTCTACGCGGTACGCCTCTGAAACACTTACATTTTTACATTTTGGATAGGGCAAGACAGGATATAACGGCTCGGCATCCGGAAATTCTCAAAATAAAAGAAACGTGCTGCTCTGCAGTTGCTTTACTTAAAAAAAGATCACTACCTGTGCGGCCCGGTGAGAAGTCAGTACCTCGCGGGAGGGCGATTTTGGATATTCCCTGACATAACATAAACTTATTGGCGAATATAAAACGGACATAAAATAAAACACAAACCTTTTGGAGCCATGTTGTTGTCTTTTCCTGGTTATTGTTGTCATAGACGTTTATGTATGTCTATGGTTGTTGTGTTTACTGAAGAAACCACGCGTGATTTTGCTAATCTCGCGTGATTTCGTGCTCTCTCGGTGACAGCTGCTTCCCTGCTGCTATGCGCCTCATACGCACACGGTGGAAAGGGCCAAGCAGCAGAATACGAAAGTGAAACGTGCTGCTCCTGTAACGTGCGGCTTACGCATCCAGTGGAAAGGAGGGGTTAAGGCCGGTTTATACTTCTGCGTTGTGTCCCTCGCGTAGGGTACGGCGTAACCGCCGTAGCCTCTGTGTAGGTCCGCAGAGGCTTGACGTGCACCTCCTCGGACCCGACGTGCAGCCCGGCGACGCGACGCAGAGAAGTACTCCATTGTGATTGGTCAGTGAGATTACGTACGCACGTACCATCTTCTACGTCTCCGTCATTTGCTTGCATTGCAAAGTGTTCAAAAGAAGGATAATTTGTTCGTCTGCTTCCACAATCTCGTTGAGACACTGCACAAAGGCCGCCATCGTTGTTCTAAAACAGGAAATACTTGCCGGAACTGAAGCAAACATAAGCAAACCATCAGAAAAACTCCATCCTGTGGAGTTTGCCGACCGATACCAGCCTACTGCCACCTGCAGGTCTGAAAATGAAACAGCAACACGACGCTTTCAGCCCTACGCAGAAGTATAAACACAGCAGTGGGTAGGGCGGTTACGGCGTAACCTACGCGATTGACGCGACGCAGAAGTATAAACCAAGCTTTAGACTTACTGATGATATTGGTCAGTGGAACCTTTAACCAGAGTTTTGTGTAAAAGCAAGATTAGCATTTTTAGGTAATTTAGTTTTCTTTTTCCAGGTTTATATAAAGTGCAAAATTAGCTAAAACCTAGACTCTATATAGGCCAATATGTCTCTGTCTGCATAGACCTTTATAAGTCATATACAAGTGTATCTAGCTATATTTTGAATTGCTCTTTTTCATTTAGGTGTTTCACTTTCTGTTTTCTGCAAACGGGCTCACAGACTTTCAGGCACTTTTACACAGTGCCGAGTCATTATTATTGTTAATAGTAACACTGTGCTTTCAGAGTAATATTATGTTAAAGCCCCCCCCAAATAAATGATTATTGAATTTAGGGAAATTGATTTAAAAAGTGTTAAAGAGACACAATGTACTTTGCAAAATTCTCCAATTATTACTCTTAAAAAAAAAGAAGAATTTTACTTCCAAGGAGTGATACTTTGTTACAATGTTTTGATGTGTTTTTGAGCAATATTTTCTTGGGATGATTATTTTCTTCTTTTGGGTTTTTAATGGTTATTGGGCAAGAGACAAGGCACCCTGGACAGGTCACGAGTTTACAACAGAGAAACAAAGACACACACAGGACACATTTGCACCCAGATACATATTCCTAAGCACAATTTAGAGAGGCAATTTAATAGCAATCATGCTTTTGGACTTTTGGAGGAACCCCCGGTAACTCAATTACTGCACGACAAGAACATGCAATGTAGATGTGGGCTAGGATTTGAACCCGGGACCTTTTTGATGAAAGACAACTGTGCAATTTCAACCAATTTTTTTGACAGTTTATTAATCTTTCACAGTTTTATGACAAATTGTTTAGGTAAATCTTTAATACATATCAAAGATAACAGTTTTAGCAGACATAACAATGTATTACAATAAGATTATTCCCAAGAACTATCCAAGGACAATTTGCTATTTAGTAAATATTGGTTTGATTTTAATTAAAGCAACACTATGTAAGTTTTGCTCTCGGGGTCCCCCTACAGTTGGGAAAAAGGTATTGTTCTCTACCACTGTCGTAAAATCTGTCATGGTTACACCAGGGGATTCACGTGCATTGACAAGCGATACGCTCTAACATTACAGATTTTCACGTCTTGGTCAGCCTTCGTTCCGTGTCAAATGTCTTCATCCCAAGTACATTTTCTCTTTCAGCATGTCATATGTACAACTATCTACTACGTGAATACAACATGAAACTATCACGTTGTAACGTGATAGTTTCACGTTGTTTCTTGCAACACTGTTCACTCATGTTGTCATGGTCAAGTCAAGTCCTGAATTTAAAAGTTTAAAACTTCGAAGTGACTTGATATTTGCATGCCTTGACTTTGGACTTGATTTGAGACTTGGGTGGAGAGACTTGAGACTTACTTGCGACATGAAATATAATGACTTGGTCCCACCTACATACATTTTATTTTGTAAGTATGTACAAAGAAAACAAACATATGCTTAGTCTTTTATTCACTACTTTAACTGCAAAGAGGAACCTATTTTTTGCTCACAACTCTCCAGTGAACATGCAAATCCCTTTTGCAATTTAATTTATTCAGTGAAATCGGATCTCCTTTTAGGATTGTGTGGGTGTGTACCAGTTGAGCTAAACTGACATCCACTTGTCATGATAGACTTTGCTGGTCACCTGCTGAGTTATTCATTTAGTTTGGTTAATCCATGTGTTCTTAATCCTTGATGGGGAGTTGAGACATGAGCAAAGGAATAAGCTGCTATATTTGATGTGGATGCTTTTGTTGAAGTTGTTCTTAGTTAAGGATGTGCTTACTGCACACTAATTCTAAAGTATTACTTTCTTTGTGCATCTGTTTCCAAGCTGTATCTTTTCAGTTTATCTCTCTGTTGGCAGCTTCCACCTTCGCTATTCTCCCTGGAAGTCCTTTCGTATTTAGTTTATACATTCCTCCTCTATTTGTTATCATGTCTTATCAGTTTTCCATACTTCTTCCGAAATGTATTCAGCATTCTGGGTTTGTGTCTTGAACATTTGTTACACGTTGTATAAAGTTTGTTCTCTCTACCTTTTGAGAACCATGCTGAAAGTAAGCCTTTGCCTCCTTGCTGTATTTATCTTTGGCAACAAGAACTTTTTTATTCTCATATCAGCTTTAGTTTTAGAATCTGTTCCTTGTTTTTGTTGCAGCCTGTCTCTTGTGGCCCCTGGCTAAATCCTAACACAACATTTTTTGTAACATACAGTTTTTTTTTCTCTTTTCTTGTCTTCAAGCGTTTGTTACTTCAGAGCATGTATCAACCACGCATTTAACCCCAACCAAGGCATGTTGAAAAAAATAAAGAAAAGGATAAATCCACATTTTGCCTTTGGAGCATTTTTTTTCATAAGTAAATCAACCAATAGAGTCGTTGCCGCATGACATCAATCACTTGCTCCACTATCAGTGTGCCTCTGATTGGCAAAAGAGCCCCATTGCTGTACTGAATTAGAGCGTGAAGCTCATAAAAGGTCTGAAAAGGGAATGTTGACAACTGAAATGCTTACAAGTTCTTATGCAAATGGAAACACTTTTTAATCAGGAGTTGCCGGTCATTTTTTATACTTCTGGAGAAAAGATGTAAAAAACCTAAGTTGGTTTTAGTTTAGGCCCAGTGACTTGCACAATTGTGGGAGCCCTCAGATCACAAGCGTTGGTCATACTTTCATTTGTTTCATTTTCGTGTTAAGGTATAAGCGCCATGCTACCATGATGGGAAAAAATATTTGCCCCCTACAGATTTAATCAGTTTTTTGTTTTTTTTTGTATTTACTCAAGTTGTCTTTTGATTACCTGTGTAAATGCAAAAATGCAGTGTTCTATTTATCTCTTTTATTAAGGGAGACAATATTTTCAAACCAACCTGGCCCTATGTGGAAAAAGTAATCACATTTATTAAATCATGACAAACCTCTGATTAACACCAATTTTTGGAAAGCTGGGTTCAATTCCTTGCCGTCGTGTTTTCTACCAACCAGTGCATTGCACTTGCACAGATATTGTACAGTATATAGAGTATAAACAAAAATACTGTAGGTATGATGATAAATTTGAAAACACATCCCAGCAAGGCTTATTAGTCAGATTAAAAGTACCTTTTAAAAATAACAACCTTGAAGAATAGGTGTGGCCAAAAATTGCTTTTTAGGTGGGACTACAGAAAATGGGTGTGCCATATAAATATTAAAATTATGTTTTTTTTTTGTAAGTGCCATTGTTGCTTCAACAGATATGTGTCTGCATCCATCAGATATCGACAGAAACTGTTTGGAATTGAACAAGCTTAGAACAAAGCATCCAGGTGAAATTAAACATGTTAAAGCTGTAGCCTACTACAGGTAGCTCATGTCAGCTCTCTCACATAAACAATAATTATTTAGTCTTATTGGGCTTCACTCACCGTTGAGACAATGTGCTGATTTCCTTATAGCGCAGCAGATCAGCGGCAGTCATGCTGATTGTGAAATTCTACAAAGTGTAAACATAATATGGCCACTGTCTGTTACCCAATTCTTAAAAAAATGTGTTGAATCTTATGAAGGGCTAGTTTTAAAGCAACACTAAGTAAGTTTTGCTCTCTGGGTGCCCCTACAGTTGGGAAAAATGTATTGTTTTCTACTACTGTCGTAAAATCTGTTATGGTTACACCAGGGGATTCACATTTACAAGCGATACCCTCTAACGTTACAGATTTTCACGTCTTGGGCAGCCTTTGTGTCAAATGTCTTCATCCCAGGTACATTTTCTATATTTCAGCATGTCATATGTACGGCGGCGTAGAGCTGTCAACCATATAATAAAGAAATTAGACCGTATCACGTTATAACGTTATTGTAAAAACGTGAAAACCACTTGAAACTAAAACGTTATAACGTGATAGTTTCACGTTTTTACAATAAACTATCACGTTATAACCTGATACGGTCTAATATCTTTATTATACGACTGACAGCTCTGTTCTGACGATCTGTGCTACCTCCTCAGAATGTCCTGCCGTGCGCGCATCTGTCGGTGCTACCCCTTGAAAAGTATGTTTACATGCCAAAAACAACAACTGTTAGCTTTGATGTTAAACATATAATCATCGGAAAATATTTTCAAGTGACGGGATTGAAGTGGCAGTTTAGCAGTAATGCGTAACATAGCAAAAAATGATGAATAACGAAAACTTTTCTTTCAATCCACAGAACATGCTACCTGTTTAATATAAAGCTAAAACTAGCACATAAAGATGCACTAAAAACCATGATCAGAATATCCTACCTGTTAAATAGGCCTGTAGATGAATAGCACAATCTGCAAATGTTAGTTTGTAAAGCAGCTAAAGAATATATACCAAGCCAGTAAGACGTAGAGCAGATAGCAGTATTATTACTCCAAAATATTAAAATGTAGTAGCCTATGATTATAAGCACAAATAGCCCGCAAAATACACCGCATTTACTGTACGACTCTAATTAATGGGACTTGTTTACATGCAGTGTAATGATATCACAGAAGTGAAACTAACATAGGCTACAAGGGCTGTCATGTAAACTTGAAACTAGTAGCTTAAGGAAAGCCTTAAAATATTTTGAATAAAAATTAGCCAGTAATAATTTTTTTTGAATAAAACTCAACGTAAACTTCAAAGAAATAAAACGGACGAAATGGATCTTCCAAGTAGGAATTCTTGATGACAGATTTGCTGAGTAAGCGAATTGTGACATAACATCGAAATGTGCATGCATTTCCCAAAGGACTATGGGAAATGTAGTAACAACGTGTTACTACAACAACAAAAAATCTCCCTAAACTAACTACTTTTGATCAATGTACATTCGTTTATTGTCACATTCAATTGTTATTAAGGCATGGAAATGTACTTTAATGGATTAGTCTGGAATATTTACCTAGGGATCCTAATATTTTCAATTAAAGTGTTTGTTTCAAAGTCATAATCTTAGACTTGGTTAGACAAGGGTTACACCTAGCCCTAGCTTTTCTGGAGAGTGCACAAGACATGTTATTTAAAACAGCCCATGACAGCAAGTCTTTTTTTTATTATGGCTTTAAGTGACACCCCTAAAAAAAAAACAAAAAAAAACTCTCTCTCTCTCTCTTTAATTTGTTTTCTTTTTTTTAAGAAAGCCATTTATGTGGGTACATAGGTACACCCCAGCCTTTAAGCAGGTACAGAACATACTGTTAATCAAGCCTGTTCTGTGTTGAAATGTTTTTTTTTGGTTTGATGTAATATTCTGACCTTAAATGTTGTCATTAGCTGTAAGTGGAAAATCATCACAATTAACAGAACAAAAGGCTTGAAAACATCAGTCTGTCTGTAGTTATTCTATATAATGTGTTTTATTTAGTGAACTGAGTTATTACTAAGGTAAGCTTTTCAATAATATTTAATATCATTCAATAATATATTAGTTATGACTATATGCAATGGGATTATTATGTTGCTTGAAATAAAGTATCCATCATAGACATCATTTGTTGAGTTTAAATGTTTTTTTCTGATCACATTCACAGTCCTTGGAATACTTTATTTAACAAGCATACTTAATAAAAAACTGATTTAAACAGTTTTGTATCTGAATAGCGTTACTCTTTGAAAAACACCTAATTGGCACTTTTCTGGTAGAATATTTTTTTACTAAAATACAGCGCTTGTAAATAACATGCTTTTGCTTAAGTAGGTTTATATGGCTTGATCGTTTAGTTATTGCACTAGTTGTCCCCAAAGAAATTTTAAAACCTACTTAAGACAGTAGCAGGAAAGCTGCCATAGTTTGTTATTTATAATTGAAAAGAAAATAGATACTATACAAAAATCATACAGCAGTTTATTGGACTGCACATTGTGTGAAGTTAATTTTATTTTTAACATTATTGAAAACATGAAAACATTTTTTCATTGGTTTTGCTCTAAAGGACAGTATGTAAATACAAGTCCTTTATCCCTTGAGTAGAGATCCATTGGAAAAGCATTATTTGACTTGACTTAAACTGCATCAGAAGACTATGAAAAGAGATAGCGTAAAATATAAGCAAGTAATATGGTTTTGGTATGGCCATCTATACGTTTTTGTTATCATTGTAGTTGCTTGGTCGTGACATTTTTTGATTTAACCAGCTATTGTCTGACACCCTAATCGGGAGCATGTAGTAAAATCAAATTTATTACTGGGTTTAATTAGACTCTGGTTTTCAGTGTGTGGCAAGTTAAAATTTCAGATATACTGTTCACTATCAAGATATAATTTGAATACATCCATTTACAACATAAGAGTGTACTGTTTCTTTAATTCTGAGGAATTCTATGCATCAGAGGCAAAGTTGTCTTGCACGGAGGAACTGAATCATTTACTCTCCTAACACGCTCACAGCTGCCTGAAGATAAGGCTTTGTCTTGTGTTTTAAGTAGATATTTGACGCGAGGATGGGTGTTTTCTGTGCCTCAGAGGAGAGCGCAGTAAAAGGAGTGCAGTAAAAATTGCCAAGGTTGACTAAGGACAGATAAGGACTCACAAATTTATTATAATTAAGCAAACTGCCACTGCCTCTCAAGCTGTTTCTCTATCTACTTCCATTTACTGAAAACAAGTCTACAGAGCACAGGAAGGCAGAGAATAATAAATAAACACAGGTAAGTTACTTACAGAAATACACAAGAACTAGTAAATGCATATACTAGTATCAATATATCTAAAAATTCAAATGACGTATAAAAGGAGGATTTTTCTGTGGTTACAAGTAATAAAAATAAAGTATATTTTAGAAATGCAAAAAGACAACACAAATAGTTTAGGGTTCAACATTAGTATTTGCTATTTGTTCCTAAATGTGAACTTCAAAATGAAGCCAAATGGCTGACTCAGTTACTAAATCTAGAACATTTCTCTTAGATTAAAAAACAAACTATGTATGTAAAATAATAGCAACAAGTAATTTTATGTGACATTTCATATATTCGAGTTGAAACAGTCTTTCTCTTGTCCAGATGAGCATGGCCTAGATTTTAGCAGCAACATTTCCTAAGGATAAAAAAGCTTTTCCTTGTAATCTTCTGTTCTAGATGAATTTGATAACATATGGTAAGGCAGCGGTACTTGTCACATCTCATGTGTTTGGCTCATTGATCAGTGATGTTTTTACACAAGCCTGCATTGATGGCACTGCTGTGCTGGCCTGTGGCTACTGTTAATGGTTCTATTCTTCAGTGGACTGAGTTTTAACATTTGCTCACCACTTTCATCAACATCTCTGTGTTGAGCTTTCAGATTTGTCGCTTATCCGGGACAAGTCCAGTACGTCTATCAGTGTTGTCTTTAGGCCTGGTTCACACCGGACGCGGAACGGAGAGCGCTTTGTTAAGCTATGGTATAGTTCACACCAGACGCGAAGCGCCGCGATCCTCTGCAGGCAGCTCATGGAGTGAAGCGATTGTTTCGCCGTCTGGTCTATTTGTTGCGCGAACCGCGATTGATCCGCGTCAATTCTGGCAGGAAGTCACACCCAAAACAAGCCAGACAATCTGGTCAGTTTTCAAACAACAAACAAACAAACAAAAACACACACAGAGACACACTTTATGAGGTTATTTACTAACATATGATGAAAAAAAACAGCTGAGCAGAAGCGCTTGTCGACCATGGCGGAGAAATACACATTTGGTGTGACCAGGGGGGCAGCGGATGGCGCATGATTTTCGTGAGCACGCCGCTTTGCAGAGCTTCCACGGCCGGTGTGAACCAAGCGTAAGGCTATTGAAAAAAACAAACACTCAAAAAAAGAGATAGCAAAATCATCAATAGAAATAACCAGTAAATAGCCAGAAGATATAATATTGACAGAGTGTTGGCTGAGACATGGTCTTTCTCCAAGATTACAAGGCAAGGCAAGGCTATTTTATTTGTATAGCAGACTTTCAATAACAAGGTGATTCAAGGTGCTTTACATGATTAAGAGGTAAAATAAAAATAGCAGTAAAACACAGACAAAGCAAGAAGCATATACAGATACATCAAGGCATTACAAAGCATAAAATGTAAAAACAGCAAGAAGCATACATAAAACACGATACATCAAAGCATTACTCAAAGGCAGCTCTAAACAGATATGTTTTAGTTGTGATTTACAAGTAGGCCTACATATTTAAAGGAAAATCATAAAATAAAGTACAGAAACAATGCAAAACCACAATCAGTATAAAACCAACTAATTAGAACTATTAGACGCCCTAAAAACACAAACAAACAATGAAAAATAAAATACACCGTCAGGAAGTCAGCAGCCTGGGTCAAGTGGGAGGATCAGTCTAACACCATGCCCACAACCCTACAGTACATCCCATCGCACAGCCATAGAGTTATTGATTCTAACGTAATAAAATGTTTTGAGATTCAAAACACATGCAAATTAGTGCATGAAATAGAATATGGCAGAATGGCACATTGTGCAGACAGTGTCTATTTAGAGACCAAGAGGATTTTCTCATCTAAGATGACACTTGGGTTATCCTCCAATTTATGTTTCCAAGAGCAATCCTGTTGGAACTGTGCTCACAGTTGCGGACTGTATAGCAGTGCTTTGCTCTGTCTTTACGCATAGCCTACACCTGCTGACCACATCGAGATTTAAAGCACTAGAGACATTTCAGAGAGACCTGCGGACAGATTGGAACTCTGCCTTTTGAAGCTGAGTTGTGCAAGGCCAGCTGTGTGGGATGGAATCATCAATTTATCAGCTGGTTAGATCAAATTTCTGTGAAATGTATTTAAATAGGACATTAAAGTATGATTTGCAGGAATTTGCAGGAATAACTTATTAATGCAGGGTTTCAAATCCAGTCTTCCAGGGCTGGCGTTTTGTGGATTTTAAATATGTCCTTGTTGAGATGCGTTCAAATATCTGCATTGCCTCCTCAACATGTTAATTCAGGTGTGTTGAATCACAACAACATCTACAACATTCAGGGCACCGGTCCTTGAGCACTGACTTTGGACACCCGTCCTTTAATGTAATTAAAGCTATCGACTGCATACCCATAGCTGTACAAGCAACACCACACAATGAAAACTGCTTAACGAGAAGCATTAAAATGTTAAATTTATGTGACTTGCAAATGCAGCTAACCCACATTGTGGCAGGGTGGCCAGGTTTAATTCATTCTAAAGAACTGTGTGGTTGGGAACATACTTTGATGAGGCACAGTGTGTGATGGGTTGTTTCATGGTGAGTATATTCACGTAATTCATATCAGGCCCTCTAATGAGCATCTTGCATTTTTGCCCCCAGATATCGTCGTGTCTTGACACCATCTGTACAGATCAGTAGTTCAGTGATTGACTGGTGAAACTGTAGTCTCAGATCCCTTTTAAGTACCCTAATGCCTCTTTTTTTTAACAGATGGTATTTAAATAAAAACACTTAAAGACTGAAAGGCCTCCACCCTAAACTAATACGGGTGCACTCTCGCATTCATTTACAATAATAGTATGTGATGTGTAATACATAAGTATTGCATAACATTACTGGATGAGATTCTGATCCTCCCCATTAAATGTAACTTCTTGAAGAATCTGTATTCCTCATTAAGAAGCTTCTTCCACTTATATTCAATAGACTTCCTCTTTGTACTGTATGTAGACATGATTTTGGAATTTAGAGGGAGGAGAACCACACGTGCAGGGCATTTTTGCATCTATCAGAATATTTAAAAGTAGAGATTTCAAGGGAGGCGCCTGGCATTCCATCATGTGCGCTCAATTTCACCTTGATCTGGATGTACAAAAGAAATGTGCCTGGATTCATAAGAATGCTGAGTTTCATACAGCTGGATTTGTTTGTGCAGATGCTGTTTTCTCAGTTTAACTGCAGTCTGTAGGAAATACCCACTATTGTACAGAAGGATTGTTGGATGGTCACATTCCAGCGCAAGCAGACCAAAAGACGTAAATGATTTGCTCAGTCTGTAGAAATATAAAGCCCAACAATGCAATTGTAGTGTGTGTGTCTGTGTGTCTCTGTGTGAGTGTGTGTGTGTGTGTGTGTGTACCTAAGGGTGTGTGAGTGCAGGCATGTTTGCACTATAAACACATCTGGTGACAACACAACTATTCTCCGAGAGGTGTCGGAAATTTGGCTATGCGTGGGGTGGGCTTGGTGATTAATGCTGGGGTAGTGGAGGAGAGCTGGGAAATGATTAATTGAGCTCAAGACCTCATCAGCAATGTTTTGATGAAAACGACAAACGGGACAGGAGTTCTAGTGGAGTGATGATGCTTTGTATGTCTGTAGTGGTAGAGAACTCAGCTACATACAATACTAACAAGAAACAGGGGGGGCAAACCACTGTGCCAGAGTAATTGCATGCCTTGGTTGGTCTGCCTGTGTGTGAGGTTTTGTCTAGTTATGCGTTACGTCTCCCTTGCTCTCTCTTCCTCTGATTTTGCAGGATTTAAACTGAACTCCGGGAGGCATCTAAATGTTTCCCCCTCATCAATGTGCAAATCATCTAACCTTGCCAGGCAAAAAAACTCCAGTTTACAGTTCGGCTTTGATGAAGTTTAATTCACCCTTGCCTGAGGGGAATGACGCTGTGCTTCAGTTACTTTTATCTTGTTTTGTTCTCCTGCTTCCTTAAAGTCATACACTGTTAGGAAACCCAATCCAACATGCAGGAGATGCACTTTAAAGCTGGGGACATCCTACACAACTTTTTTTAACCTGATATTACCCATGATTCCCAGTATTGAGAAGTCTGTATCAGTCTGCACTAGTTGAGGAAAGTTGGCAAGGCAAGTTGGCACAAACACCGGTGACTGTAAAAGTGGGTAAAGACAGAAGTCTACAAGTGTGTGAAGGAAGCAGACCTGACCCAACCTCAGTCATAGCCAGTTAAAAAAATGTTTTGCCCCACCTGGACACACTCAGGAAGTCAGAATAGATACCAACCCAATGAAAACTTGAGGGTAGGACAGATCAGCTGCAAGCTGATTGGTTTTAATATTTTTAATGGCAATAATACATAAATATAATCATAATCATTACCAGCTAATTATATTACAAGAATACATCTTAAGAAAAAACGAAGAAGAAAAAACACAAGAGAGAGAAGACATTTAAATGTACATTACAAGTCTAAAATAAAAAAAATAATAAACTTGTTAAAACACGGACTGGGACTTTGGTGCGTTTTTATTTATTTATTAAAGTATTATGGAAAACATATATTTTTTAATAATACTAAATTTTTTGAGAGCGCCTTTCTAAAACCCAAGGTAACCTTACAGAGAAGAAAAAACATTGTAAATTGTAAAATGTATTGATTGTAATACATACATTGATCTGATTGTTCTATATATTCCTCATATTCTCATACTGCAGACTTACAGGTGATTCCTAGAATTAGAAGTAGAATAGGAGGTATATGTTATCAGGCTCCTCTCCTGTGTGAACCAGCTCCCAGTTTTAGTCCGTGAGACAGACACTGTGTCGACTTTTAAGACCAGGCTTAAAACTTTCATTTTTGATAAAGCTTATAGTTAGAGTGGCTTAGGCCAATCCTGAACTATCTCTGTAGTTGTGCTGCTGGCTGGTGGAGGACAAACTGACCACTTTTCATTCCTCTGTTACTTTCTTCTTCTACTACTTTCCAAATTGCATCATTTGCTGTTATTTCAACTGTTGTGTTTGTTTATTATTTAAACTGGGGATCAAGATGAGTTTGTTGCATTCAGTTGGCTTTGGTTGGTTGACAAATCCTGTAGCTTGCGATCCCTCAGCAGCTACAGTTGTCAAGTGTGTGATCTCTGGTCTTCCTGTCGTAAAACACAAAAATCTGTGGAAACCAGTCTGTTTGTGTGAGCTCCAAGTCTTTTTGAAAGATTGGTGTAGGCAGAAATTGCTTTTCAGCTGGGCCAAAAAATGGGTGGGCCATATAAATATTATTGAAATTAAGTTTCTTTGTAAGTTCCACTGTTCCTTCAATAGATACAGTATGTCGGTATGCAACAGAAACCGACAGTAGGACAAAGTACACTACAAAGTGTAAACACAATTATATGGCCAGATACCCAATGCTTTAAATGATTATTTGATTCCCTGAAGGGTTAATATTACGGCAGCTTACCTGGTAGTCAAAGTTCTAGAAGCTGTTAATCATGTTGCCTCATCGTGCCATTTTTGCTTACAAGAGGTAGCAAAGGAAGTTAAACAGGGCGGGATTATCAAGGCTATGCGAGCACAGCAATTGGTCAGTTTTTCCTAAGGGACTATGGCAAACATAGTAGCCAGAGGTGGGCTGGTGTTGAAATTCTGCCCGGGAGCTTGGTTTAGATAGGCCTTTTATCTGATTGGTCAAAGGATGCAGGTGGAACCATCATTTGAACAAAAATACTTCTGTTGTTAGTATGACAACATAATATTGTTGTTATACTACCAATAATATTAAAACATGTTTAAAGCTACATTGTGTAAGATCTGCTTCCATCTAGTGGTGAAATTCTATATGACCACCCAACTAAATATTACGTTCTAGCCCCCCCCCCCCCCCCCCCTTTCCGAGCGTGTTTTAACTCCTACGGTGGCCGTTTCATGCCAAGGTTAACATGGCTTCCAGTACTACAACTTCGTCCAGTGTTCCTTCCAGTGATGAGGTTACTTTGGAAAACTACTTTGCATTTAGTTATATAGTCAGAATTCTGCCGCGTCACGAGTAGACAATCTCCCTCGGGCATTCGTCACGGTGCAACTGAGTTTAGCCAAAGCGCGAAAGGCGGAGCTAGAATTTCCAGGAATGTCCCTCGTTGGCGAATGTATTTCAAAGATGGAGGCTCAACATGGATTCAGCCATTCGAGCGACTCGCTCGAATGTATTCTGCAGATTCTACACTTACAAGAATACTTTCATTAGTAGGTGGAAGTAATTACACATTAAATAGCACATATTTTTGAAAGAACAAAGGGTTTTTTGCTAAGAATTAACTCAGAAAAATACACAATGTAGCTTTAAGGTAACAATAAGCTGTTCTATGTCTTCACAACCAGAGGTGGGTATCTAGTTACATTTATTTGAGTAGTCTTTTTTGGGGGAAAAAATTTTTAGGACTAGTTTTACGGCACCACACTTTTTATTTTTACTTGAGTAAAATTATTATGAAGTATCTCTACTCTTTCTTGAGTAAGATTTCTGGATACTCTACCTACTCCAAGTAAATTCACTGAATCAAAACAAATTTGTTTTAACCAAAAATGTAACGGAAAAGGACACAAACCTACAGTCGGGTCGCGGGGGCAGCAGCCTAAGCAAAAAGACCCAGACTTCCCTCTCCCCAGCAACTTGTTCCAGCTCCTCGGGAGGAACCCCAAGGCGCTCCCAGGTCAGCCGAGAAACATAGTCCCTCCAGCGTGCCTTGGGCCTTCACCTGGCCCTCCTCCCAGTGAGACGTGCCTGAAACACCTCACCAGGGAGGCGTCCAGGAGGCATCCTGACCAGATGCCCGAGCCACCTCAACTGACTCCTCTCGATGTGGAGAAGCATCGGCTCTACTCTGAGCCCCCTCCGGATGACTGAGCTTCTCACCCTATCTCTAAGGGAGAGCCCAGACACTCTGCGGAGGAAATTCATTTCAGCCACTTGTATCCGTGATCTCGTTCTTTCGGTCACCACCCAGAGTTCGTGACCATAGATGAGGGTAGGAACGTAGATCGACTGGTAAATCGAGAGCTTCGCCTTTCGGCTCAGCTCTCTCTTCACCACGACAGACAGGTAAAGCGCCCGCATAACTGCAGATGCCCCACCAATCCGTCTATCAATCTCCCGCTCCATTTTTCCCTCATTCGTGAACAAGACCCCCAGATACTTAAACTCCTCCACTTGGGGAAGGACCCCATCCCCTACCCGGAGAAGGCACCCCACCCTTTTCCGTCTCAAGACCATGGCCTTGGATTTGATTGTACACAGTTTTTTTTCTTTTTGTTCTAATGTTATTTTCTAGCTGATGAGTCATTTGGAGATCAATTAAATATACAGTAAACACTTTATATTTTCACTCAGACCCTGTTCTAACACAGATAAATTACTTATTGTATGCATTAATTTATTCAACTTTATCCACGTTTTTGATTTGAAAGGTTAAATCATTTTAAATAATCAGTGCCACATCATAGAACTGATCTGATGTTCTGATCAGTTACTCAGTACTTGAGCAGCCTTTTTACCTATTGTTACTCGTGAGTAAATTCTTGGATGGCTACTTTATTCTTTTACTTTGGTGCTACTCTTACTTAAATACAATTTAGGTACTCTACCCACCTCTGGTCGCATCATAAAAGCATGCCGGAATATTTCCAAACTCTGTTAAATCGGGGGTAGACAGAGACTTTTCTGCAGCTGATTTGGTTATTCAAGAATGAAGAAAACATCTTAGCCCAGGGACTGTGTACCATATTTTGTTTTTGTAGAGCAATCTCTGAAACAAATAAATGGCACCAATTGGAAATGAAATGAAAATAATTAATGTAATGTTTATATTCAGCATGTTCACTTGTAGGTGGGCCTAGGCCTCCCCATAGCCACGCCCCTGTTTTGAAATCTGTGAAAGTTGAGAATTGTGTCCTCACCTTAAAAAGAAGCATAGAATCACAGATTTCAGCTGAGATGCAATTAGAACTCAGCATCTGAAGGGCTGAATGGTGCTTCAGAGGATAGTCACTCCACTACACATGCCTGGTTAAAAATAAATTTTTATAATCTACATGGTCACCTTTGTACTATGTCACAGACATTTTGATCATCAGTGCATGTAATAAACTCTCATTGGAATATCAGGTGATGTTTGGTTGGTGTTTATGATGAAAGAGAACGGATCCCTCACATTGTCATGAATGTATTGTATTTGTTTGGAGTTTTCCAGGCAGTAACCCTCACCAGACTGGACAACTATAGTGTTGTTGTTTGATGTCTTGTTTGTTTTCTGAAGAGGAGTCTTGTGGAACCAGCTGTTAACACCTTTCGCAAAGCATCTGGTGCTTCATGCTGCTGCATTGAGGTCCTTTATAATGTAGAATGTTCAGTAAGGGTTTGTTCTTCAGTAAATGGCATACCACCAACTTCCCGAAAGCTACTAAATAGGTTTTTTAAAATTTGCATTATTGTGGAGGATAGAAGACGTAGGAAGCCTCAGTGGATATGCTGAGTTTCTTGAGGATGCTTTTTACAGGTGTTGTGCCACAGGTTTTGGCTATGAATAATAGTTTAAGACTAATCAGCACATTCTGGTTTGTTTTCAAACCACCAATTCACAATGCAAAGCAGAAGTGAAGAAAAACATTATTTGGAAGAAGCGATGTTTCATTAAACCATTCGCTGAATTAGAAATCAATAACCTTTAGATAATTGATTCTATTTAATGTATCAGTCACCGCAGTGATTGATCTAAATTGATATTTAGACTTTATGTTGACGTTAACGGCTGTACCAATTATGTCGATCTAATTTAGTATTTTGACTTACCAAGTAGGTGGTCTCAAAAAGGACTTAAAAGATTAGTTTTAGTGTTTAAACTATCCGTTTTAAGTCGATCTCTATTTTAAATTGCATTAACGGCAGTCTTTATTGTTCATGAATAAAATGCCGTCAATGGCGGGCCCACGTGGTTCGCTATAGCATGTAGCTTACAGCTAACTCACGTGGTGCTGCTTAAAGTCGCTCTGGATCATTTATTAAACATCAAACAAATAAAAACTGTTGGATTGAGTAACTCAGGTTGCAGGATATAAAACGACTTTCCATCGGAAACCTCGAAAATCACCGTTTAAACCTCCAGGGCGACCGGCCTGTTTGTACCCAAACAATAAATGAAATCTTACACAAAGTAACAAATCACAGTGAAAATAAACAACCCTTAAATATTGTTTAAACTAACCTAATCTCAGCTCTGCCCAGACAGACCTTATTGAACGGTTAAAGTTCTCCAAGTTGCTCTGTGGATGAAGGGCAAAGCCAAAACTACGTTAGCCCGTAGGCTAGCCACAGCTACGGTCCGTTAGTGGGAGGATTATAGCTGTCGAATCACGGGTAGAATTAGCTTGGAACGTTGTTTTGTCCCCTCCGGCTTGCTTAAACAGCGATCAGCTGCACCTCATTTCACTGACACAGTACCTTCTCTGCAGGTTCAAGATAGCATTGTCCCAGGCTTTGTCACGGTGGTGTAATGCTCCAGTCTCGATGCGGTTCTGCGGCATTCAGTAGCTTGTTAGCGGTTCGCTCCACACGGCAGCATCTGTTCAGAAAGCAGGGCTCAGGGCGGAACAGTGGGGTTGATCTCAAAACAAACTGGGTTGCGATTCACCTGATTGATCAGCAGTATTGTTGTCCTTCGAGTGAGTTTCTGCCAGAAACTCGTGTCCTTCCCTCGCCCGCGAAAGAAGGATTGGATCTCTCCTGGCGCTGTTTGGCTGAAAAGCCAGAACTGGAGAGAATTTGAAGGTCTGCGGCGGTGCCTTATATAACCTCTGGTCCTCTTCTTTTCCTGTTGGAGCTAGAATGTGGGTAAGCGCCACCCAATGGCTGTGTGTGTCCGCAACACAGGTTTTAATATCAAGTCCTCAGATGATGAAATCCAATTGCTTCAGAAAGGAATTCACACCTGATTGCCATCATCCTGCACCATAAGCAACACAGATAACACAAAGCAGCATTCTCCAACCAAAAAGAAAAAGATATCCTAATACAGTACACCTACTACCCAACATACCTACATGGCTTAGAAAAATTCTTTATTCCATACAAAAAAGATTAATATTAATACTGTGTATATAGTTGAAAACCATCTATGTGGTATTGTCCAGTGAAGCCATCATTAGTTTATGTATATTTATATTGGTATTAAAGAACTTCAAATATTAAGAATACACTTTTGTACATAGTACTATGGTTTGAGTGATTTAAATAACTAGAGGTCTGTTTATTTCCACTGAGTTCTTTAACCCATTAATATTCTCCTTGTTAGGTGTCCTTTATGTTTTGCTTGCAATGTGGCATTCCTAAGTATGATACATGAGACAGTATGTTAAAGCAAAACCTGTTTCTGCAGTCATAAAACATTCCATTTTGCAGAAATTCTGATCAGCCTGTGCCTCTTTTTCTCCAAAAGTAGTTTTAGACTTATCCAGCAAGCATCTGTGTTTACCTGAAGCAAAACACTAAGTTAATATAATATATGGCATGTGGAGCAAAAACAAGAGAATAAGCTCACTTTCCATCTCTGATTCAGGTACAAAATTGATAGGCAGCCCATGACAAGATGACCTACATAAGTTTATCTACAATAATCAAACCCTACAGAGAAGCAGCAGAATGAAATGCGACTGAAACGAACACCTGCAAGGATGATGAAAGTTGGGTAACAGGGCGTGCACTCCGTGTCAAAGAAGGACTCAGCTTAGCATTAGGAGCACAGAATCTTGATTGGCAGGTTTCACAATCAACCAATATCAGATGAGAACAAGCCAGAGAGAGAGAAAAGCTTCTTCTGCTGAAAAAATCTTGTTTTAAATTACAGAGATAGCTGAGCTAATAGAACAGCAATGATAAAAAACACATATTCTATATGCCCTAAATCAAACAGCCTGTGATGCTTTCTAACAGAAAAAGGCAAGAGAGGGAGGAGCAGCTGGTAGTGCAGCTCACCACACAGCTAGAATGTCCCGGGTTCGATTACAGTCGGGGACGCTGTGGGTGCTGAGGATGTGTTCGTTCCTCTGCATCATCGGCAATAAAATAGAAAAAGCAAGAGACTAGCAGAAAGTTTACAAGAAAGCTTACCAACCATTGAGTATGTCAACCTTTCCTTGTCAGTGTTGCAAAAAGACTGATCCCTACAGTCACCCATTTATCACAGGGCCAAAACAAGACAAATAGTCATGCACACAACTCAGACCTAATGACTCAGTCCAGCTATCAGGCTAGTTTTTGCACTGTGGGAACAAGCCAAAAGACCTGGAGAAAACCCACTCATATACAGGAAGATCCTGCAAACTACTGGATTTGAACCCAAGATCCTTGTTCTTGTTGCAAAAGAGCACTTCTTACAACTGCACCAATATGCAAAAAAACAAACAAAAAACAACATATATTGTTATGTTTAAATACACAGCAATACTTGACATATTTGTGATACTATCTATTTTGTCCTTACTTTACTTTGGATACAAATTTTCATTTTTAGGATTTAGCTCTGTAAAGGAATATATTTCTATAACTGTAATTTGATAGGTTTTAGTAAGCACCTGAAATATGATAAATTGTATCTGCATATTGACATTTCCTCTTTAAGGAAGCATAAAAAGCTCCAAATCTAAATTAAAACTGAATGCAATAGTTTGCTCATGTCTGTCAAGGTTTACCAGATGTGCTCATTGTCGTGTTTCCCCTTGGGCCAAAAAATAAAATAAAACCTAAATGAAAACTGAAGCTGATGGGATTATTCAGATTCAGAGTGACATGCTACATTTGCTCTGCGCCACTGTATGTGACAGGGTTAACCTTATTCTGTGTTTTTTTTTTCTTCCTTTGGTCAGTCTTAATGAAACAGTGATTCAGACATACAGAACAGGATGAATTCTTATCCTGATCTTGTCCTTATATTATATCTCAAATAGGATGGCTTTAACCTCCTATAAAATGAATCCCATTACTGTGGGGTTCTTGGTTTTGCTTATGGGATTGTGTGTAATTGTGTAGCCCTAATTTTCCTGGCATGAAGGCTCTGGCAGAGGTGTGTCATCTGCTCTAAGCCGCTTTTTTTCAGGCATGATGTTGAAATGAGATCTAGTTTTAGCCGACAAAAAGCTGAAAGTAATAAAACGCAAATGGGAAAAGAAAATTCACATCCTTACAGAAAAATCCCTTAGAAAAAATGTAATATCTCCTCTGGCCCCTCGGCTGACATTTTGCTATGACATACCTACTTAAATAACCGTTGAGATTTGGGTAAAGAACGTTTTTTTTCCATTCCTCACAGCACCGAGTAATGTCAGAGTATGTGTAGTTAAGTAACCCGTGGGCTTATATGTACAGAATAATTCAAAAACTAAGACCTTATCATAAAAAAGCAAGCTCATTGTTACAGCTTTAGAAATTCCCCTTGTGTGCACCTCCTCTCCTCCATGATCCCGTAATCGGCAGCATCCTTGGCTATGGCAGTCTAATGCCTCATAAATGTTTTACAGCCAGAAATGATTATGCTGCAACATCTGGCTATTCAATGTCAACCTTAACTTTGCCTTAGAAAAATCTTTGATTTGTTGGTTTTCTCCCCTTCAGAAAACTTTTCACAATATGAATTATCGTACAATGTTTTTTGTATTTTTTTGACTATATTTTAAACCTGCACAGTGGAGCAGTTTTGAGCACTGTTACCTTGCAGCAAGAAAGGCCTGGGTTTGAATCCTGGCCTGGGGTCTTTCTGCTAGGTGTTAGCCTGTGTATGCGTGGGTTCTCTCCCCAGCCAACATTTACATGTGGGGCCCATATGGGTTTTAAAGGGGCCAAAAAATTGGCCCCATATAGGATTGTCTGTGAGTTCCATAATGGCCCCATGTTAAATGCCCATATGGGTGTTATGTTGGGAATAGCTGGGCACTACATGAGCCCCAACTGGGAAAAGTGAACAAAGGCCACAACATATGATATTACCATTTTGGGATAATTTATAGAATTACAGACAGAATACATTCAAAAATATTTCTTATTCACATTTACAATATTTTATGTAGAGAAATTATTTTTTGGAACTCAATCATTCCTAAGAACCATGGCAGACGTACAACTTTAATGCATCACACATTAAGTAGCTAAGAGCTACAGCTGCCTATGATTATGTATCTGGCCAGTAGGGGGATTTGTGTTCACATGAAGCCCTGTGAGATGAACCCTTCCTTGAACCAATTGGCTCAAGTGGTTCAATGCCTCATGGGGCTTCATCTCACCATCACTAACTAGTTCTAACGGTAAGTGCACACATTTAGTAACCTACTGTATTTTTCACCAATTTGTTCTGTTCAAGTCACCTTTTTATTTTCTCTTATCGTTGCAGAGAGTTCCTCCACTTCCTGGTTTGGTCGGGCAAACAGTGTTGAAGGTCTCCTATCAGCTTAATACAGGAGGACCTAACTAGACCAAACAAACTGCTCCTTTAGTTTATTTCTTTGTGATCTGTTAATATATTTAAGTCTGAATTCATATGTTTAGGTGTTATGATGTTTAGTTTGATTAAACACCCAACTGTACGGATTAGTTTGTTTGTCTAGTGACCCGCATTTGCACTGCTACTACTCCTCCCTTTCTTTTCCTGCTCCTCTTCAGCTCTCTGTCTGCTTGTATAGTCATAAATCCTGACAGAGAGTCATCGGAGTAAGGGATATGATCCTGCAGCCATATATCAGTGAAACACATAAGACTGCATTCCGGATACCCTGGCTGAGTCCTTGTAAGGGCTTGGAGTTCATCCATCTTGTTAGCCAGTGATCTCACATTGCCCATTATGATAAATGGAGGAGATGGTTTGAACTTCCTGCTTTTCTGTCTCCTTTTTGCTTCTGCTCTGCATCCAAGACACCTCCTTCTCAATCCATCACGGAGTTCCGGCATCAGTTGAGGTATTATTTCAGCTTTTCTTATGTTAATCACCTGCTCTCTACTGTAAACCACCTTATTGCACTGGCTATGCATACTAACAAATGATCAAAAAGTAAAACATCAGCAGCAAAAACCCTTCCATCTTCACAGCACCAAAAACTAAAAAGAATGCCAACCCAAAAAATTGCAATCTTACCTTGAGAAAACAGAGAACCCAATGTCCGAAAAGCAAAACTCTCTAAGTTGCTAAAATATCCACTCCAACATGCAGCCATCAAGAGCAGTGCAATTCTAGAACAATCGAGACAGCTCTCAGATCGATGTATGGCGTCTGCAGTGGGTTTATCAGTAAGTAGTTAATTTAAAGAAATAATCTCAGCTTATGCAGTCCAGTATGTTTGCTGCTTCAATGTTGCAGATACAGAAGCTTTACTGACACGGACAGTAATCGGCCTAGTCAGGAAGTTGGTGTGGGGTAGGGCATCATTGTAGTTTTTTGTGTCTTTGTAGTCAGGGTAGCATTTTACCCAATGAAGGCATTCATCATCACGCCAACCTAGCATCAGTTTATACCCACAGGAGGAAAGAGCTGTAATCAGTAAGGTGCTAGCATTTAAACAGAGAACATTATGCTGTCTGGCATGTTTACTTTGTTTTTTTCTTTTTAAGGAGTCCTGTCCAGCAGTCTAACAATCAGAATCACTGTCTGAGTGCCAAGGAGAGTGAGCAGTATACTTTCTTTCACAAGTGGAGCATTACCGGCTTTCGCTATAATGCTCCGCTTCATATATATGTATATATATACACACACACACACACACACACACACACTCACTGGCCACTTATTCGGCACACCTGTCCAACTGCTCATTAATGCAAATTTCTAATCAGCCAATCGCATGGAGGCAGCTCAATGCATTTAGGCATGTAGACATGGTCAAAACGATCTGCTGCAGTTCAAACCAAGCATCAGAATGGGGAAGAAAGGTGATTTTAGTGACTTTGAACATGGCATGGTTGTTGGTGCCAGACGTGCTGGTCTGAGTGTTTCAGAAACTGTTGATCTACTGGGATTTTCACAACCATCTCTAGGGTTTAGAGAGAATGGTCAGAAAAAGGGAAAATATCCAGTGAGCGTCAGTTCCGTGGGCAAAAATGCCTTGTTAATGCCAGAGGTCAGAGGAGAATGGCCAGAACTCAAATAACCACTTGTTACACCCAAGGTACGCAGAAGAGCATCTCTGAATGCACAACATGTTGAACCCTGAGGCAGATGGGCTACAGCAGCAAAAGACCACACCGGGTGCCACTCTTGTCAGCTAAGAACAGGAAACTGAGGCTACAACTAGCACAGGCTCACCAAAATTGGACAATAGAAAATTGAAAAAATGCTGCCTGGTCTGATGAGTCTCGATTTCTGCTGCGACATTCGGATGGTAGGGTCAGAATTTGGCGTCAACAACAAGAAAGCCTGGATCCATCCTGCCTTGTATCAACGGTTCAGGCTGGTGGTGGTGGTGTAATGGTGTGGGGTACATTTTCTTGGCACATTTTGGGTCCCTTAGTACCAATTGAGCATCGATGCAACGCCAGAGTCTACCTGAGTATTGTTGCTGACCATGTTCATCCCTTTATGGCCACAATGTACCCATCTTCTGATGGCTACTTCCTGCAGGATAATGCGGCATGTCATAAAGCTCAAATCATCTCAGACTGGTTTATTGAACATGACAATGAGTCACTGTACTCAAATAGCCTCCACAGTCACCAGATCTCAATCCAATAGAGAACCTTTGGGATGTGGTGGAACGGGAGATTCGCATAATGGATGTGCAGCCGAAAAATCTGCAGGAACTGTGTGATGCTATCATGTCAATATGGACCAAAATCTCTGAGGAATGTTTCCAGTACCTTGTTGAATCTATGCCACGAAGGACTAAGGCAGTTCCGAAGGCAAAACGGGGTCCAACCCGGTACTAGCAAGGTGTACCTAATAAAGTAGTCAGTGAGTGTATATATATATATATATATATATATATATATATATATATATATATATATATATATATATATATATGTATATATATATGTATGTATATATATATATATATATATATATATGTATATTTATATACTATTGCTATATTATATATAATTGCTATATTTGAAGTGCAATGGACATGGCGCCTGAAAAGAGAGGGAAAAAAGGGAAAAAAAGGGGGAGAGGGAGATAAAATTACAGGAGAGAAAGAAGGGTATGAGGAATACAAGAAAACACACTAGAGGTCTGCTTCTACAGCTGTGGAAAGTCAGTCTTGGCTGCTCACGATTAAACATCTTGCCTGTTAACCTCTGCTTTTTCATTGGAATGCTTTATTGCAGACTAGGAAAAGCTCACCTGAGCGGCAGTTTTGGATTTGTTCTTTTTTTTTTTTTTTTGGGAGTTTTGGATTTGTTCTGACTCAGCTGTTCAGCCAACACAATTTGGCTGTAGTCAAAGTCACTCAAATCTTTTGGTTGTCCATTTCTGCTGCTTCTAACACAATAGCTATGGGGACAAAATGATCACTTACTGTCTTAGGTATCCCACCCACTAATGGATGCCATGAAAAAGACAATCATTGTTGTCTGTCAGTGGTCCTAATGTTATGCCTGATTGGTGTATACAGAAACATGAAAGCATTTTTTCTTTTTAAATCAAGGACAAAGAGGAGACATGATAACTTTTCTGATAAACACAATTTGTTTTGAGATTTTAACCTGAGAACAACAAATAAAGGAGGGATGAGCTCAGAAGTGTTTTGTGTCTGTGTCTCACTGTGTATGTGCATCCGATAGTGGGGGGTCTGAAATTACTGCAGATTGAAGCAACTCTTTTTGCTTTGATCTTTGCAACTATCAAAGAGATCCGTCCTCCAAAAGTCAGACGGCAGGCTGCATGCAGCAGCGGTTCATTTCATAAGCCTTGAGAGAACGTTCAACAAGCCTTTCCATATTTCTCTATCAGTGGTGTCTGGACAGAAACAGAGCAATGCTGACTACATTACAGATAGACAACTTCGAGCATGTAACAAGCACAGTAGTGATTGCAAAGAAAACATGTGTCGATAACACCTGAAATTTACACGATTCTTTTTAACATTATTCTTTTTACTCAATCATAATTATAATCAAATTTTTCAAGGCTCAGTGTGATCTTAGTAGGACTGCAGGTAATCATTGTTTAATCATGTTTTATTAATTGATTTAATATTCACATTAAAACAAAAAGAACAAAACATTTTGCTAAATAAAACAAAAAATCATTGTATGATTAGCAGTCCAAAACTAAACTAATTTGTTTTTATTCTTTGCCCATGAGAAAAATTTTGTTAAATAACACCACTACAATGAAAAATGTATTATTATTTTAAATGTTCTTTGATATACTGAATTGAATCTAGTGTCTCTAGTATCTTGATCTTACATAGGTTAAAAAGGCTTTCTGTGTTGCATTTGTCACCATTTCAATAGCAAATTGATACAATTTTTCATATACTGTATATTTGTATTAGTACAGCTGTAATATTTTGAGATGGACGAATTAGTGTGTTACATTTTTTTGGTAGCACTTTACAATAAGGCTCCTCTTATGAATGGCTAATAAATAGTTTATAGATACATGATAATTAAATCTATAAACACGTTATAAATCATTAATAAATGTTTATAATGCATTAGAAATGTAAGAAAATATCGATACGCCGATGTAAAGCGATATTTTATGTCACTATATTGTATCAATATTCAAAAGCAATGTCTTTTTTTTAGATTTTGAATGGAACCATCAATGCTGACAGTCATTTCTGAAGTAAAATTAAAAGTATGACTGGTAGTTTGTGGTCTTTTTTCACCTCCTTCATTCCAGTGGATTGGATCTAGTAATAAAACTGGATGTGTTCAAGTATAAAACAGTTTGGAGTGTTTAGAATGCTGTGACCGTTTTTCTACAGTTAAATTGAGTTTTAAAAATCACAATAGATTGTCTTACTCATAGTATCGCAATATATTAAATCGTATCACCAGATTTTTACCACTACACATCCCTATAATGCATTAATTAAGGATGAGACAAAACTGACGTGTCTAGCATGAAACCGTTTATTTATGACTAATAAACACGTATAAATGCCAAAGGTGACCCTTAAATGTAAAAAAATGCTCCTTTATTTACTTTAACTTAATTTAAAATAAATGCTTGGAATACTTTTTACAAAGATCTCACTAGTGTTAAAAATTGCAATGTATTGTAAGAGTAACACATGTAATATTAAATGTGTTATTAAAAAAAAAAAATAACCAAAAAAACAACAAACAAAACCCAAATCTGTCTTGGTATACTGCATACACAAAGGAGCTGTGTAAACATCCAATCAAAGTTGACATTAAAGAAATTCTCTCCCATATGTGCGTGGCCACCAGTTTAGTGATCTGGAGGGTCAAGCCAAACAGACATGGTAGACACTGAAGGCCCTCATTCAAGTTACTACCTGATTGCAGTCCATGGATGGACCTGAAGTTAAAGATTTGGGTGCCTGTTTATAATGCAGTGATAAAGTACAGTATTATATGCTAAATAATTATGTTTACAAATGCTCATTGTGCTTACAAGTAGTAACATAGTCTAAAATGATTTATACAGCAACTGTAGATGAAATACATTGGTAAACAGATTTGGATCAAAATTGGGCAAGGAACTGATCAGTTGTGTCACTTTCTCGCCCTTAATTAATGCATGATATACATGTACTAGTGATTTATAATGTGTTAACAAATTATATTGATGCATCTATAAACTATGTATTAGCCACTAATAAGGGGAGCCTTATGGTAAAGTGTTTTCTAAGCATTTTCCAAGCATTTGGTTTAAATGCTAGCTTTCAGACATTTAAAATGCAACTGTTTCTTATTATTATAAATACATTTAAATAAATACAACACATTTCATTCCACTCCATGATGATATATTTTGAGCAGTCAGATAAATTGATATAATCTGGAAGACCTTTAAGTAAGGGTTTTTGTTAAAAAAAAATTTTTGGGGGGCTGAATGAGATCGCTCTGTTACCTGGAACCAGATAATCAATAACATACTTTTAAGAGACTGAAGGTGATCAAGTCTTTTCTATCCTATTGATTAGTTGTTGTAGCACTTGGCTATATTCTTCATGAGACAACTTTTAGTTTAGTTAGATTTTTTTCTACCAATGAACCAGTTAGACAGCCAGGGATCAGTCTTTCACGTTGCTTTAGGGCAGTGTTTCTCAAACTTTTTTTTATCATTCCCAACTTTGAACAAAGGAGCATACACAAGCCCCCCATGCTTTTATCGCCCCAACAGAATGGTGACCACGCCTGATTTTTAAAGTGTTTTATTTATTTAAATAGCCAAGTTAGTCTACAAGTTTTTAAGGGTATAAATTAGTTGGAAAAAGGGGTTGCGCACTGGTATAAAACCGGCTCAGAAGTATATGCTGTCAGTAGTTGCTACATGTAGAACTTCAGCTCACAGTTGTAGAAAATAAAAGTTGCAGTTTTATCAAATTTACAAAGCTTTCAAAAGTACAAAAAAACCCCCCAAAAAATGAATAAAGAGCAAGATACTCATCCCTGTATTTCCTCCGTGGTTGACCGTGTGACTTCTCTGACTCTGAAACGTTCCCTGATCTTTTTAGATATTTGTACATTTTGTAGATGGAATCTCTGATAATGCAGCTACTTCAGCTTGTTTTGTTCTGCTGCGATATATTCCAACGTCAAACTCCCAGCCCGATGTTCCAGGTCCCGGTTCTGTTTACAATGATGATCACAATTGCTAATTTATTTGAGTGTGTTTAATTTTGTGAGAAGGGGGAGCTGGTTGATTTAATTTACAGTTCAGTGAAACATTCACAACGACAGAATCTAGGGGGGAAAACTATTTAAATTCCATTGATGTCACGCCCCACCTGCAATACCTCTGCGCCCCACTAGTGGGGCTCGCCCCATAGTTTGAGAAACACTGCTTTAGGGTTAGGATATGCAGAAACATATTCAGTGGAACCATGCTGTTAATGGTGCTTTTATTTAACAGACATTCTGAAATAGAATGTCTGTCACTTATGTGAAGATGCTTAGAGTAATACAGATACTTTATGCTTTTATGCATAAATTGGGATAATCTTGTAATTTCTTAATTTTCTGTTGATTCAAAGCTACATCTGTTGCACAACCTATAGCACAATGTTGTTTTGAAAATAACAATTCAGACCTCAAAGAAATTTGGAAATTGGTATTATCCAGGAAAAGCTCCTCTGCATACATTTTTGTCTATGCATAAACACAGTATGGCAAATTAAAACAAAAACAAAAAAACAAATAAACCTACAATTCCCACTTGACCTAACAATGATTTCTTTTTGTCACTATTATTTTTGTCATGCAACAATTTTTTTCTGGACCTAACACCTCAAACATTTGTCAAAATAATAACAATTCTAATTCTACTGATAATTTATATATTTTACATGGTAAAAAACTAACCAGGCTCTTCAGCCACATAATATAACTTTCTAGATAGTGTTTAGATATTGTACCTGGTATCAGTGTGACCTCTAAATCTTGCTCTTCAGTTTGCGTCTGGTGATAAGTGACTGATTTTAAAGCAGAGATCATGAAAATAATATTTTTCTGCCATGTTTCAGCCTCTATGCACTTCTTTTTTAATCTAAATTGCATACATTTATGCCGGTTGCTGAAGTGCTGATTGCAAGAACTGCACCTTTTCAGCTCAACAGCAATTTGTCATTTAACAACTTGGAATTCAAACTTCAGCTGTTTGACCCATCTGCATTTACAGCCAGTGAGTCAGCTTCTGTTTGTTTGCAACTTTGCCAAGTAAGCCCATTGGCTGCAGCCTGCTGGCAATACTAACATGATGTGAACTGTAGACAGTGATTGCTTTTTTCTTCCATAACGGAGAAGACAACTAAGTGAAGAGACATTTAAAATTGATCTCTGTGCTAAGTAATGGAAATTCAATCCACTCCAGGATTCAGTTGGTTACTTGTTTACCCTATGTGCTCTCTAAAATACACACTAATTGTATTACTTGGACTGTGTTGATATTCATAGTCATTCTTTTTTCCCATAACTTCATTCTGGGGCAGTTATTGTTTTGATCCTGGAGGTAAGACTTAATAGTTTAACACAGACATGGCTCAAATTCAAAGCAAACTATTTTTTACATTTCAGCAGCCAAAATGTGGCAGTTTTGCTTGGCATTGGGACTTTGTACATAACAAAATTAAACTTACTAAACTTAGTGATTTCTCAGGACATAGCCCAGATCACACTGGTGTCAGTACATAATTCATAAGTGCACTGACAATTTTTGCAACCAGATTTTCTCCCAATTTATAAAATACAGCCTTAATTGAGGGGTGGGGGGGTGTAAAGTGGTTGAAGGGTAAATACTATTAATGTAGCTGCTATGCCTGATCAACTTTCTACAAGTGTGGCAGCAGGATGCACCTTGTGAAACAAAGAGCAGAAACGTCACCTTAATCTTGCAATCTCTTTTGATGCCACTCTGTCATTAAAAAATAATCAGCCTCAACCAATGCTGATTCCTGTCTCTGCACTCGAGTCCGGCCTGCTCCGGGCAAACTTTGTTCAAGCCCAGCTATAGCATCCATTTCCCTGTAGAAATACCTAACAAGTATCTCTCAGTAACGATTAAATCATTTGTAAAGAAATATAAATAAATGTAAATTAAATTACCCCCTCTATGTTTTTGAAGGCATTCATGCAATATAGGGTGTGCACACATGGGAATTTGTTGTTCAGGAGACATTGATTAATTATGCCACACACAATTAGCCTATCAAATCGAGTGTGTCCTCCTCTCCTGTGGAAAGGTGATGTCAGAATGCTATGGGGCATTAAGCAGTAATGCTCTTTGTTTCCCTCATGGAGCACCAGAGAGGAAGAGGAGTGCAGAGGCTGCCAATTTTTCATTTTTTACAAATAGGGAATTATGGAGCCTTCATGGCAAAAGGAAGGCTAACAGATCCTTTTAGACCAATGTCAATATTGATAGCCATCACTGTTTGCAATCCCAGCAGTGTTGGTGGCCTGCCTAGATGTCTGCAGCTTCTTGATGATTTAGAGGATAGGACCGTGAGACAAATTAGAAGAATCAATGCTCTCTAAAAGGGAGCTTGGCAAGTATTTTATACACTTCACCAAGCCATTATCATTATTGTTCATAGAGCTAATTTCAGCCCTAAATGCAAATATTATTCTTTTTCTTTATTTTTTTGTTCCTCATTGACGCAATGTAGCTATTTCCTTGGAAATGTAACATCCAGTAACACTTTTAAAGATAAACTTTTGCAAGAGCTATTGACAAAGAGAACTATTAGCTCAGGGGTGATTTCGCAACTAAAAGAGAACAGATCATGAAGATGTGCTGTGGTATCTCGCACTAATGCCCCTTTTCCACTAGGATCTGCTCAGCTCGTTCTGTGTCGGGCCAGTTAGACCAACCAGGGCCGCTGCTAGGCTTTTGGAGGCTCTAGGCTTAATTGATAAGGGAGCCCCCCCCCTCTAAACACAAACACACGCAAAACCTTTCAGTTTCTATGCTCCTCCAATCTGGAACAAACTTCCAGACACTTGCAAAGCTGCTGAAACACTGAGTTCTTTTAAATCAAGGCTAAAAAACCCATCTGTTTAGTTTTATCTGTTTGCCTTTGAGTAATGTTTTCATGTGTCATATGTTTTGTGTGTGCTTCATGCTTTCTTGCTGTTTTTACTTTATATGCTTTCTCTGTGTTTACTGCTATTTTTATTTGATCCCCTAATCATGTAAAGCACCTCGAATTACCTTGTTGTTGAAAGTGTGCTATACAAATAACATTGCAGTGCCTTGCCTTACTTTTTATATAATACAATTATCGTTAAAGGTTAAAGGTTAAAGGATAACAATTTATGTACTGCGTAATATTTTTTTTATCAAGTAAAGATAAAAAGGTGTTTACTGAGTAATAAAAATGCACCAGTATAATTATCTTTATTTCTGTCACTACTACTCAGTGCACACTTTTTTAACCATTACCTCTATTAATTATTGTGAAAGCACAAAGTTCACTATAGTGAACATGCAAAAGGCATGTGTCTTCTCTGACTGCGAAATCACAACTGATGCTGTTCCTCAGTGTCAGTTTTGTTTTTCCCTTTTCTCCAAGTATACCACATGGATGGAGATGTTACTGTAATTTTGGTAACACTACAAACTTTATTGAGAAAAGAAACATCTACACTTCACAAGTAAAGTCCTTGGCAGACTATTTATTTATTTGTGCCTGTCTACCACTGCATGGACCAAGCTACGAAACACTTCCAAAAAAGCTTGATTGAAGCTGTTTTCCTGAGCCAACTCCACTCTCCTGAGCTCAGTCTCCATCTCCCTGGCTAGCTGCATCTCCTCCACCAAAAAAGCAACACTTCAGTGATGTCACAAAACTGATGTCAGTGGCTACCACTACATAGGTAGGAGTGAGAGTGACATTTCTTTAACAGACCAATCAGTCTATCGGTGGGTATGTTGGGTCGCCTTGGCCCACATCAGACTGAGCCAGAGGTCTGAAAAAAGGTGTTGGCTCGGCCCAGACAAAGACAGTGGAATGGGCACACACAAAAATAGCTTATCTGCTGAATTGAACCACATGGGCTAGTCTTTGTTCTCCATGTGCATCAAAGAGCCTTCTCCATCAGTTCAATTAGCTGAATAACAATCAGCATTATTGGCCATGTTTTTTTGTTTTTAAATCTCTGAATGGCCTGGACCCATCATATCTGGCTGAGCTACTCCATCCATATCGACCCTCGCATCAGCTGCTTCTGGTTGTCCCTAAAACACAATACAAGGCTAGAGGTGAGAGAGTGTTCTCAGTCAGTGGCCCGAAGCTTTTGGAATTCACTTCCCCTCAAGGTTAGGCAGGCATCCTCCCTTGGCATTTTTTAAAACGTATTATTTTTCTCAGGCTTTTACTCCCTAAAATAACTTTTAAGCAGCCATCTTTTTTATTTCTTCAGTGCTTGGCATATTTTAGGAGAATAACTTTTTATTTATTTATTTATGGCTCTCTCTTACTGTGTCCTTGTATCAGTTTTAACTGCCCTATTTTATTGGTGGCTTTATTTTAGCAAATTGTTTTTAACCTGTCTTTCCTTTTCCTATTTTTTTTAATTTTCACTTTTCTTTTTCCTTTCTACAGTGGCTTTTCCACATTTTGTCACATTACAGCCACACACATGAATCAGTTTTATTGGAATTCCACGTGAAAGACCAATACTAAGTGGTGTACACGTGAGAAGTGGAACGAAAATCATAAATGTTTCCAAACATTTTTTACAAATAACTGAAAAGTGGGGTGTGCGTAATTATTCAGCCCCCTGAGTCAATACTGTGTAGAACCACCGTCTGCTGCAATTCCAGCTGCCAGTCTTTTAGGGTATGTCTCTACCAGCTTTGCACATCTAGAGGCTGAAATTCTTGCCCATTCTTCTTTGCAAAACAGCTCCAGCTCAGTCAGATTAGATGGACAGTGTTTGTGAACAGCAGTTTTCAGATATTGCCACAGATTCTCGATTGGATTTAGATCTGGACTTTGACTGGGCCATTCTAACACATGGATATGTTTTGTTTTAAACCATTCCATTGTTGCCCTGGCTTTATGTTTAGGGTCGTTGTCCTACTGGAAGGTGAACCTCCGCCCCAGTCTCAAGTCTTTTGCAGACTCCAAGAGGTTTTCTTCCAAGATTTCCCTGTATTTGGCTCCATCCACTTTACTATCAACTCTGACCGGCTTCCCTGTCCCTGCTGAAGAGAAGCACCCCCAGAGCATGATGCTGCCACCACCATATTTGACAGTGGGGATGGTGTGTTCAGAGTGATGTGAAGTGTTGGTTTTCCGCCACACATAGCGTTTTGCATTTTGGCCAAAAAGTTCCATTTTGGTCTCATCTGACCAGAGCACCTTCTTCCACATGTTTGCTGTGTCCCCCACATGGCTTGTGGCAAACTGCAAACGGGACTTCTTATGGTTTTCTTTTAACAACGGCTTTCTTCTTGCCACTCTTCCATAAAGGCCAACTTTGTGCAGTGCACCACTAATAGTTGTCCTATGGACAGATCCCCCCACCTGAGCTGTAGATCTCTGCAGCTCAACCAGAGTCACCATGGGCCTCTTGGCTGCATTTCTGATCAGCGCTCTCCTTGTTCGGCCTGTGAGTTTAGGTGGACGGCCTTGTCTTGGTAGGTTTACAGTTGTGCCATACTCCTTCCATTTCTGAATGATCGCTTGAACAGTGCTCCGTGGGATGTTCAAGGCTTGGGAAATCTTTTTGTAGCCTAAGGCTGCTTTAAATTTCTCAATAACTTTATCCCTGACCTGTCGGGTGTGTTCTTTGGACTTCATGGTGTTGTTGCTCCCAACATTCTCTTAGACAACCTCTGAGGCCGTCACAGGGCGGCTGTGTTTGTACTGACATTAGATTACACACAGGTGCACTCTATTTAGTCATTAGCACTCATCAGGCAATGTCTATGGGCAACTGACTGCACTCAGACCAAAGGGGGCTGAATAATTATGAACACCCCACTTTTCAGTTATTTATTTGTAAAAAATGTTTGGAATCATGTATGATTCCAAACGTGTACACCACTTTGCTTTGGTCTTTCACGCGGAATTCCAATAAAATTGATTCATGTTTGTGGCTGTAATGTGAAAAAATGTGGAAAAGTTCAAGGGGGCCGAATACTTTTGCAAGCCACTGTATGTCTTTGCCACTGTACAGCACTTTGGTCAGTTGTAATGCTGTGTTTGAAAGTGCTCTATATATAAATTGATATGGTATGGTATGGTTTGTAGGCACAAGCAGCAGTGTCAGGACCAATAATCTTTCCGACAAACCTGATTATTCATTGCAGTCTGGTACTGCCCTGTTCGGTGGCTAAGCCAATCAAGAATATAAAGGATTCTCTGGAAGTCCATACTCATACTCGTCTTCATGTTTTAAGTGGGTAGTAGATCTTGTGTAAAGGGAAACAAGCAGAGAAGAGAGAATACATCCCTGAGGGGTGCCGATGGTGATTGATCTTGGGTGGGAGACGATGCCACCAAGTCTCCCCGGCTGTTTCTGGTCTGTCAGGTAAGCTTCTTTAGAATAACGTCTGGACTAATGATGTTGAAGGCCGAGCTGAAGTCCAGAAACAGAATCCTGGCGTACACCCCGGGTATTTGTCGGCGTCAAGAAAAAGAAAAAAGCTTCTTCTTCGAAATATTTCCCGTCACAAGGGTGTGCAGGAACTTCTGATGCTGGAAGAGCCTGCACACATCCACCTCAAGGATCTTTAGTGAAGACAGGTTTCAAAGGGGTGAGGGGTGGCTGTTGCAGGTAGGAGGTCTGAGGAGAGGGTGGTGGTGGTTGCAGATAATTATTTTTCTGTAGATGTGAGGTGTGGTTGTGCAGGTTGGGGGTGTGAACCGGTGATGTCCAAACGGGTAGAAGCTGTTATGGTCATTAACCTTGCTTCTTGAGGTAGATTCTCTTCATTGCTCTGGTCTCCTTAGTCAGTTTGCTCCAAGTCTTTGAACGCTGTTCAGTCTATGTCTGTTATTCACTTTATTTGTCAAGGGTTATAATGTTATGCCTGATTGGTTACTTTTAACATGAAATGGTAAAGCAGTGATATACCAATTAAACTGGTGATTCTTCATCAATTCAAAAAGTTATTTCCTCAAATAAAATCTTAGTCATTACTTCTCATCTATCAGAAGATAAAACTCTGGTACCCACACTATACGTGGCATAAGTATGATTGTAAATATGGATTTGTAGGTGGAGATGTTCATGATAGGGTCATACTGCGATAATATGATAATGGCCATTTCTGTGTTAAACAGTCATAGTACCGCAGTCACTGTGGCAGATTATTGAAGTAAGTTTTAACTCTGAAGTCACGACGACTCTTGCTTGTAAGTTTTTAATGAGCGCAGTAATGATCCGCTGCTGAAATTCATTAGATTTTTAACATGGAATTTATTTTCCACTTCAAATGACCACTGTAAGCAACTTTGCCACATTTATGTGTTATGTACCAATGAGGAGACCATAAAAGAGCATTATAAAAAAATCTAATAAACTTCTCAGGGAGCTCATAACAAAACAAATAAATAGCTGTAGGGCTTTTAGGGTTTTGCAACAGCAGATGTTTGGTTATTAGTTAAAAAATATGCAGTAACAGCATGGTTGCGTAAAAAAAGGACTAAAA